>JASDDO010000010.1:306982307-307047598 GCA_030015575.1 Agapanthus africanus | reverse complement strand
AAAAGACACTTGTGTCCTCAGCACAACATTTCTCAGAAACTGGTCACATCCCAACGTCTCTGTAAGCATCCCAGGTCTCTAGTCTCGACGGGAAGCAATGACAGCTCGTCAGGGTCTCACACGAACCTCTTGTTCCAACTGTCTCTATCGTCGTCCACTATGACGTCACGCCAAGCTACTATGCACTGCACTGTCCTCGGCCACGGCCAATCTAAAGTCTCTCACACGGACTCGAAATCTCGTACTCTGTAGCTTCATCACTCTGTAGCAGATGTCAGGCCGAACTGGTCCTCGGGAACACGTCTCAACCATCGGAGGAATACTCATCACTCGTCCATCCTTGATCAATTCGCAACGCATCTGGTTAAGTTCCTCTATCCGAACTTGGTCAACTACCTCGTCGACAATGCTGAACTCTGCCCTGCTGGGTGTGCATAAAATGACCACTCTGGGTCTAAGTCTTCTCGTATCGTACTCCAGAAAGGTCCTGCCGAGATTCCTTTCTCAAATCTCAATCCTGCCGAAGTGCCCGGAAGTCATCATCCAATGCTGAAGCTCACGCTTATTCCGGAACGGCTGCATACTTATCGCGCTTCTTTCTGGAAGATATATCCATATACCACGCCTCTGGGTGCGTATCACATCTCTAATATCAGTGGAGTGGAACATCATCTCGTCGAAACCTCGTACGAACTCTTTTCTTTACTCTGCTCAAATGTCGACTGATTCGGACTCGTCTCATCATGGCTACACAAACTGCGCTCCGACGGCTATCCTCGCATCTGGAGTCTCCCAAGCAGTGTCCCATCACAATGTCCGAAAGATGTCGAAACCATCCGATCGACTCGTCAGATCCTCATAATCCCCCAAGAGCTCACATCTTGGGTACAGTTTAATAGTATCGAGTACATGCCACAGCGTCGGTGGTCCAGCCGTAGAAGGGCAAACCCAAGCCTCACTAATGGCGCCGCGGAACCGCCGTAAACCCTAAGGTTCAAAGGCTGTCACACGGTCATTAAGTCGAGTTAGGGTTTCATTCTTCTAGAGGGTCCATAGAATCACCTGCATGTCTTTCCGTATACTTTAAACTTGGAAAATGGCTCCTGACATTCGATCGTCTCAATCGACTCTCAACGAACCTGCGTGAAGTCGTCTCTAGCTGGAAACAATCAATCTGATATCCACGCATCGGGGTAAGCGAACTCACCACATGTCCTAGTCATTCATCCTCGGTGACTAGCGACTCGCTATCATCTCTCTAAGTACATGCTCATGCTGCAGTAGCTCCAATCATCTGGGCGATATTTCATCATTTGCAGCAGCAACTGGCTCATACACCTATACGTCGAACAATGCCTCAATCCTCCAGGAAAGGCAATACATAAGCGGTCATCTCTGAATCAGCCTGCTCTAGGTCTGAGTAAGACTCTCCACACTGGAAATCTTCAACTCAACTGGGCCCGCTCTGGCGCAAAACCGGACGAATCACCTTCGTCTCTCAAATCGGGTAGACTAGCTATCATCTGTCGCATATCTGCCTGAAAGCTCCGGCAATCTCAGCTCGTAAGCTTCGGAAGCGACATCCTGTCAATCTCAGCAACAGCTGGTCTATCTGTCTGCACGGTAGGCGACATCACAATCCCTGAGGTATACTGTACATCAACAGTCCTCTCTCAACTGGCAGCTCTAACAAAGGCACGATCATCCGGTGCAAACCAAGCACTCGCCTCCACTAGAGGTCACAAACACCAACACTAACTCGAGACGTTCCCATGTCACCAGAAAACACAAAGGTCGGCCCTCGTACCAAACGAGCTCACACCGGCCGTAACCCTAGCAGCAGCCCAAACTGCGCTCAAACATGGTGACAGGGATCTCAATCGAGTATCAAAAGAGAGCACATCAAAGGCAAGAAAGGAAACAACAGATCCAAAGGGGATACATGATCATAGGAAGGAACAGCATCAATGAAGGTATGATCATGAAACTAATAGAATCGGGGATCTCAAATGGATGTATAATCCTGGATAGGAAGAGAATCACTGATCTCTAAACAAATGTCCATCCTAAGGTTCCTTAAGCGGAGTGGCGTGTCGTAAGTATGCCGCGGAACATACCAACGGTACGTCACTCTACTTTAGTCACCTAATCCATCAACCAAGGGTCATCCTAAAACGACGAAAGTTCGGGTTTACACCCCCTCGACCAAGCCTAAGTTCCGTAAGGTCAAGCCTAAGTTCCGTAAGGTCAAGCCTAAGTTCCGTATAAAAACAACTCCCTAGGCTCCACATAGTCAAACTTAGACTCGAACCAAGGTCAACCTAGCGCTCTGATACCAACTTTGTCACGACCCGAAAGCGCACGTGGCTGGCCCTTGAACCATATGAAGCCTATAGGACTCCATCTGATCCAAGTAAGCCAAAAGCCCAGAAATCTAAAACCATTTTGAAGAAAAAAGTAAAGAACTGGTTTAAAGAAGTGAAGAAATACAGGTTTGAAATCAAGGTTTTTAAATAACTAAGCCGAATGTGCATTTTAAAAACGGTACAGTCTTTTCTAGAAATTTCGGCAGAGTTTCTCTTGTAAAACTGGCCCCGAATGGGGTACAACATGAATAACAATATATAAAATGATAAAGGCATCCCCAAGCGGGAGCTAGCTCTTCGTCAATCGACGGTCACAACCACGCAATGATATAATAATATACAACGCCAAGTGGCGAGGATCAAAACCAAAAGAAAGCTCAAAAGTAGCAAGAAAACCGCTATACTACTAAGCGCGACTCTAAGGTCGAAATATACAACACTGATATCTAGGTCTGAAAGAATATACAAGTTTTGGTTGATGGACAATTTCTAGATACAATGAATAAATTAAATACAAAGGTGACTCCTGATACGAAGGAATCCACCTACCAAAGCAAATCACCCGCAAGAAGGAAATGTGCCAGAAATGCCGCAATAGAACCTGTACGGCATAACCTGCAAGAGCTGTGGCACAACGGGGGTGAGTTGCCAACTCGTGAATAGAAACATCTACAAGGATAAATCGAATGCAAGACATAATCCTAAGTCAACGATCAGTAAAATATCCACAAGAGTACATCTGAGTGTAATAAGGTGGCAAGGTAACATCTAATCATGTATATAGTGCCAGGTACTCAGGTAACAACATGTCATCAGTGTAAGGTATGTCTGCATGAAGTATCAATGAAGAAATATCAATAATATCAATACACATATATTAGCGTCCCATACCACTAATATTGGTGTAAGATAAGTGTAAATCCAGTCTGTATATGAACCAAGTCTGTATATATGTGGAACCCGTCCACCTGTCACCCACTGACAGTAAGCATCATGTATGCAATGTGAGGATATAACCAAAATCATGGAAAACTCATCATGAAACCCGTGCCAAACACCGACACGTAAATCCTCATCCGTATGGGGCTCCGTCTGCGGATATCGGCCCTCGGCCCCGGCAGTATGAGTCAACCCATGTCCATCTCTGGGCTCCGTCTGCGGATATCGGCCCGTCGGCCCCGGCAGTATGCCCATCTCTCGGCTCCAGGCGGTATCCCCCGGATATCCGCCGAGCTCAGGTAAAATCACCGGTAGGTACTCGCCCGCCTCCAGGCTCAATCGGCATAACCCATCGATCATCTCGCCGAGGGGAACCATACCGGGCCCACCACGAACCCGCAAACGGTACATCACCTCCTCGAATCGGGTTTCAAGCACACGTCTCAGCACCGAGAAAACGCGTGGTGGACGCACCGAAATATCATATCACGAGGTACCGGGTTTTCATAAAGTGCCTCTTTTCTTAAATAACCCCACGGTCCTCAAAAACCAGAAATCACATGAAAATCCAACATCCAGCAGTAAATCCAATGCGATGTACTATGCAATCAATCCATGATATATGCGACATGTAAAGAGAGTAATCATATCGGAAATCATGCAACATGGAATAGGAATGCGCATATGTCAAAGGAAGCATCATATCACGAATGTAATAGTACTACTGTGTAGTGACATGGCAATTATCGATGATGAAGTGTGTGAGCCGGCAAATAGTGTACGTGAAACATACGCATCATCGATAATGGTGCTGGTGTCCTAACAGCATGATAATAACATGGTAATGAACATATGCCAACAATGCGAATAGTATGAATATGCGGAAATCTAGTAATCAACAGCACAGTGAAGTATCTACTATGCAACTACATCTAAGTATCCTGTCAATCAGGAGGGGTAGGTGTGGAAACCACCTAAAACTGAGTCTAAGTATATATGTAGATATATAGTCGGTGATCCCGCCTCAATGTCATATCGTAAGATATCCTCTAGCTATGAGTGCGGGTCTATCATCAATATCAGCTCGTACGGTAAATCATCGTACGGCATTCCCAAAAGCTGGGTAGGGGTCAACATCTCACTGTCTCATCACATAACAAATATGACCATCATCAGATCATATAGTCTGGAGTACTACTCTATGTCTAGTACAAACGGTAACATCGGTAAAGTATGCATGCGGGGGTAAACACACATCCCAAGCCCGCAAGAATCACAGGTCATACCCCACATATGAATCGTATCAAATCACCGATCCCAGGGCACCAAGCCCACAATATCGACTCATCTCCAAAGTCGTCACATATCATCAATCACAGTGTAAGTACATGTGAAAAGCAAGGGTATATGTATAGGGTAATTCTATCCTAGGGTTCGCGACTATGAACTACACTAGTCACTTCTAACCCTACATATCCAAAATACACCTAATATCACAATACCATATAATAAGCTATCTACGGACTGCGGGGGTGCTATACGACATCCACCCGACTTTCCCCCCATAGATATAATCTACTCACCTTGCATCATCATGCATTTGCTTGTCGTCCGAAGTCTTCATGGGTACCTACACATCAAAATATCGTATATGCGCATTAAAACCAAATCCAATCTAAAACGGCGCATAAACTCCAAAACGATACGATAAGGGGCCTATAGGTGAGAACCTATGGCACGCCTTCAAAACCATCCATAATCCTCTATATCGTCGTATAAACGACAATAGTCGAGGCAAAACACATTCCACCATTTCAGAATCAAAAATACGGAATACGGAAATACGAATCCAAAACAACAACTTAGGATATATGTCCCAGATTTCACCCTAGAAAGAATCTGTCAAAACTAGAAGTACCCAGGGCCAAGAATTGAGGAAATGGGGCCAGGCACGCAAAACGAGGCAACTCCTCCCTGGTCTGGCCGCAATTTGCGGCCAGAATGCCGGTTTTGGCGGCCGGAAAGTGGAATGGGGAGCTAGGGTTTTGGGGTTGGCTTCCTGGGTGCCTGCACATGTCACTTTCCACTCAATTTTATTTTAGGGCATCTCGGGTGATAGCAGATTCCAATTAACCTTCACAGATTACAAAATTTCCCCGATATCGGTTTCTAAAATCCGTATTCTGGTTCTAGCATCAGGTTAGGGTCTCAATTCAAACACTAGGGTGTTGGTATAATCTTAACTGAGCTCAATTTCATAATGCAACACCAATTCACTCAAACCCTAACTAGGTTTCTCTCAAATCCATAATATCACACAATATCGATAAAATCTTGACATGGGGTTATAGGAAAGGCTATAATTAAGCAAATGGTTCAGAAATTACCTTCATTAGCAACTCAAGAAAATTCTTGAGTTGCCCACTAGTGACCAAATCCATGCTTCTTTAGCTCCATGTGTAGATCTAGGGATTTTGGACATTTTTAATGAAAGGAGATTAGGGTTTTGGTGTGTTTTTAGAGATGATTCATGGCTTGAGGAGGGGAGGGAAATGGAGAAGGGGCAGCAGCAGCAACTATGGGAGAGAGGGGAAGAAATGAGAAGGAGAAACAAGGCTAAGGGTTAAGGTCAAAGTCCACCTCTCTCTCTCACCTACCCTCATCATTGCATTTTCTTTTCTTTTCCCTTTTCTTTTAAAACCCAACCCTTCTCACACCAATAGTAAACCCAAATGAAAACCATGGCTAGAAAAATACACAAGTGTAGAAAAAGTGATATGTGCAAGTTTTGCACAAAATTGCCAAAAAACCCAATTAGCGATTTTAATCGCGATTAGCACTAAACTAGTGTCAAACTAATCACAAAAACTTAAAAATGTCATAATTCACTAATTTACCCTATTTTAGAATTTTCCATAATTTTTCATAATTTTTCTAACATTTTTCCTATTTATTTGCATTTAATATTAAAATAATCAATAAAATAATATTAAATTATAAAAATTCCCAAAATTAATATTTTATATTTTTGAAGATGTTACAATAATGTATGCGATGTTATGTACTCGCCCTGATATAGCTTATGCACTAACTGTAGTAAGCAGGTATCAATCCAACCCAGGGGAGAAACATTGGATAGCAGTGAAGAACATTCTTAAATACTTGCGAAGGACTAAAGAATTATTCTTGGTGTATGGTAATGGGGATCTCCAGATGGAGGCCTTTACCGATTCCAGCTTCCAAAGTGATAAGGATGACAACAAATCTATCTCGGGGTTTGTATTTACCCTCAATGGAGGGGCGGTTAGTTGGAAGAGTTCCAAACAGGATACCGTTGCAGACTCTACAATGGAAGCTGAGTATATTGCTGCAAATGATGCTGCCAAGGAAGCCATCTGGATGAGGAAGTTCATCACGGAACTAGGAGTAGTTCCAACCATTGTTGATCCAATACCATTGTATTGTGATAATAATGGAGCTATGGCGTTAGCCAAAGAACCAAGGTCCCATCAGAAATCCAGACACATCCTGAGGCGATATCATTTGATCCAGGAGATAGTAGATCGCCAGGAGATCGAGATTCGGAGAGTAGATACAAAGGATAACACAGTGGATCCACTCACCAAGGCCCTTCCACAGCCGCAGCATGAGCGAATTTTTGAGATGTTGGGTATGAGATACGCCAATAACCGGCCTTAGTGCAAGTGGGAGATGGTTAGATATATGTATGCCCTAGAGGCCATTATATGTATAGTGGATGCTTGGACATATATATATGGATTGAGATGACTTTCTCACTCAACATGACAGTATGCTATCTGGTTTACTTTATCATGACATGTTGATTTGATCATGCTTTTATTCATTTGCACATGTTAAAAAAGCCCTCAGGATATTTGCTTGACTACTGTGACTATGATGCGGATCATACAAGTGGGGCATGTGTAGTTTATAAGCATATCCTTGAACTGTTCCTAGTCGTGGGTGTATCGAGATGGGGCATCGATATTCCAGAGTAGACTAGCATATACTATTCTTTTCCCATATGATGGGCGATAGATGATCCCATATCCATCTGGTGAGGTGACACCAAAGATTGTATGCGGGTGCTCAGTGGAGACTGGGTACACTGAACGGACTCACAGAGAACTCCTATGTGGTATTATATCTATCGTCGGATAGCAGTTCTCAGGTGACACTGGTACAGGTTAGTCTGTAGACACAAGATCGTCATAGAGTCTTGTGTGTCCTCCCACTGTACTTTGATATCCACCCTACCACGGCTCTACTGAGTCGTGCAAACAGGTGGACGATGGGTACAGTCCCGAGGCACATGGATTCGATGAGAGATAGAAAGGGTTTCGTCTCTCCCGGTATTGGGAGTTGATGTTGTGCTATGCTCGATTAGCTATAACAAGAAGTCCCAGGCCAGGGCTACTGAGATTTACTAATAAGCGTTATCAGCGGTTTCTCGATCTGTTATGAGCCATACACCAGCATGACTTATTGAGTTATTGGGGTCCAAGATTCCATCCCTAGACTCGATATGCAACATATCTGACGAAGAGACCGGACTGTACGGTAAGTGTTGCCAGTTGGCTTGACGGGAGTTTTTACAGTTTCGCTAGTTTTCTTCTGATCGCTCAATACCTGGGTGGCCTTTAAGTTTAGCTGACCGCTTGCGGCTTATGGGTGTTTGATATGATCACCACCTACTGCCGGCGTATTGACGAGTCTCAGAGTCCCACAATGATGTTTCCTGGCTCAGGCGAAAAGATGTGGTGTGCATATGAGATATGCGCGGGGACCCGATTAAATACGGATATGTGATATCGTATATTAATCGGGCATTTTCTATTAGTCGGGTCGTATGTGATATGACCGGTTTGCAAAAACAAGTGTTGATTTAACAAATGACTTTTAGATTAATTCTTTAATTAAACCCTTTTTCTATTTTTGTATGCATGCATGTATTCACATGATGATGTGCATGGACACATACATACATACATTGAATCATGGTTGTTGATACATATTTGGTGGCAATGCAAGACTCATATTGTTGTAATTATCTATTTATTTATCATTTGGAATTAAAGGAAAGGATAATTCACACATGGTTAATGTTTATCATCTTTGACCATACTTCAACTACTTTTTAACCTTGAGTTAATTATCCTTTTGCATTATTAACTCATTGATAAAGATCTAGATAATTACTAACCATGGTTGAAGTGAGAAGGATTAATATAGATTATTCTTTCTCATTTCAATTATTCATTCATGTCATTATCTTTTGAGCTCAAGCTTAGCCACCATCTTCTTCTTCCTCTCTTGAAAATTTCTTTGAGTGAAGTTGATAAAAAGAAAGGGTTTTGATTATAGAATACAAACCACATCATCATACTACACACATCTAGCCCATTTGTGTAGGGTGTTTGCTCTACTTCATTCATAAATCAAGTAAAGTAAGGAGCTTTGGGCAAAGGGACTTCGGGTGGATCTTCGTGGACTAAGAAGGCTTCCAACGATCCGTTCCAAACTCTCATAGTGCTAAGGAGTCACCAAGGGAGGTCTACAAAGGTTGTATTCTCTACCCTTAGTGATAGTTTTTCATTTGCATGTGATGCTTAGTCAAATGGAACCCTAAATTTCTAGTTATGATTCTTGTAAAGTTCACTTAGCACCTTCAAAATTTGATTTTGGCATATGTGATGCTTCTAAAACCTTGATAAGGTGCTCGGTAAACCCAACAGTGAAGCTGCTCGGTTGCCTCTTGGTGAGGTCTTTGATCCCTGGCGTTGTGGGGTAAGGAAGCTGTTAGTTATATGTATGCCCTAGAGGCCATTACTATACATGAGATATATATTGTAGTGGATGCTTGGACAAATATAGGGAGGACTTTCTTGCTCGACATGATAGTATGCTATCTGGTTACTCTTTACCTTAACGTGTACACTGATTGTCTCTCTGTTACACGTTGGTAAATCCCTTAGGATGTGTACTTGACCGCCTGGACTATGATGCGGATCATACTAGTGGGGACATGGTAGTCCATAAGTACATCCTTCAAGGTCCCTAATCGTGGGTGTATCGAGACGGGGCATCGATATACCAGAGTAGACTAGCGTATACCTTCTCAACCCATGTAGATAGGCGATGGATGATCCCATATCCATTGGTGTTTGACATCAGAGATGATATACGGGTGCTCAGTGGAGACTGGGTACACTGGACGGACTCGCCGAGAACTCCCAGATGGTATTATACCTTACGTCAGATGGCAGTTCTCTGGTGACACTGGTACAGGTTGGTCTGTAGACCCGAGATCGTCATAGAGTCTTGTGTGATTCCCACTGTGCTTTAATTTCCACCTTACCATGTCCAAGAGGGCGTACAAAACGGTGGTTTTTGGGTACAGTCCTGAGTCATATGGAGGCAATGAGCGATAGGAGGGGTTTCGTCACTCCCGGTACTGGGGTTTGATGTTGCGCTATGCTCGATTGGCCATAACAGGGAAGTCCCTGGCCAGGGCTGGTTTAGAGATTTACTGGTAAGTGTTACCAGTAGTTTCTCGACCCGTTATGAGCCTCGTATCGGCATGACTTGTCGGTTATTGGGGTCTAACATTTACCACCCCTAGACTTGATATGCGACATATCAGACGAGGAGACCGGACTGTACGGTAGTGTCACTGTCAGGCTTCTTGCAAGAGTTGGAGCGGGCTTGATTGCCGATCTTATGATCGATCAATACCCGGGTAGCCGTTACATCCAGCTAGTACCGCCGACGGCTTGTGGGTGCTTGATATGATCATCATGTACTGCCGGCGTATTGATGAGTCATTAGAGTCCTACATAGAGGTTTTACTGGCTCAGGCAAAACGAAATAGGAGCGCATATGTGATATGTGCGGGACCGAGAATAATGCGAGTATGTGATACCGTATTCTATTCTCGCGATGTTTGTATCGATCGGTTATATGCGATATAACCAGGTTATCGAATCAAGGGTTGATTCGATAAGTCGATACATTGGATGTTAGTCGGTCATATGAGATATAACCGGATTATTAAGTCAAGTGTTGATTTAATAATTAAGTGTATAATTGTATATGTGATATACTAATTTACATTAACTAACATTGGTTCACTTAAGCATTTATTTTTCTCACTTGTGCACAACTTAATATATATGTGATATATATTTATTTGTGTACATTTTTGTATCATGGTTGTTGATACAACTTACATGGGTGTATGAGACATACACCATAGTAATTATATTGGTAGGGTTAATATACAAAGTAAATACAAAATTAGTGGATAATTGTTCAAGTGTATGAAGCTTCATGAAGCTTGTGAGTGCATTGACCAAAGTCCACTAGTTTTGTTTTTACTTAGGATTTTTATAAACCTAACCACTATAATTAGCCATGGTATGTCTCTACATGAGTTAGTATATGATACCCACTCACCATGGTTAGCTCTCTCTCTCTCTTTGATTAGTTTTCATTCTCATTTTGAGCTCATCTTCTTCCTCCTTCAATTTCATTCTAGGGTTTGATAAAGAGAGAGATACATAGTGAGAAAAGAAATTCTAAAGTGTACCCATTTCCTATTTCATCATCCTCTACTAGACTAGCACTTTAGTTTAGGGTGTTTGCTTCACTAATTCTCTAGTTAGTGAAGTAGAAGCTTGAGTTCGTATTCCCTCGACGTAGATCATCTTCGGCCTCGAAGACTTCAAGCAAAACCCTTGCCCTCTTCTCATGGAGCCGTCCAGGAGCACGATGATCGCAGCGAAGGGACTACTATAAGGAGCTTAAGAAGTGAAGGACCGATCTACAAAGGTTGTATTTCGTATTCACTTAGTGATAATTGTTATTTACTAGCATATGTTACCCTAATTATCTAGCAAAGATCTTGTTTAGAGTTATTCGACACGGCTAAAATTTTAATCCGGCATGGTTGATGCCTTGTAGAACATTATTAGAGTGCCTAGTAACCCTACAGTGGTATCAGAGCCTAGCTAGAGCATTAGGCGACGTGTTTATGAAGTTAAAACTCCGATCGAACCCCGATACGACAAAGTAAACCACTCTCTGGAAAATTTTTCAAAACTGGGATTTTTCTGTATTAAAAATGCTTTAAAAATCAGCAGGGAATTCTAAGAATTACCACAAAATTCAAGCCCCTATTTCCGTACAGACGCCGTGGAACCGCGGTCCCACCCCACTTTAGGCGGCGGTTCCGCGGCAGTAAAAGTGAACTGTGGACAGTGTTTTGTGCCGTAATTTCTGTAGCTATTCTTTCTAATTTCTGGGTATTTTTTTATCTGACTCAAGTGTTGAGTGTTCTGGGGTTTATCTTGTATTTGTTGATTCGATCGGAAAATTTCCAAATGTTGGATTTTTCCGTTGTTTAAGAACGTCTAAATCGTGCAAGTTACGCAATGGACCCTCTAGAAGACAACAAACCTAAACTCGATTATGTGACCGTCTTGAACTGCCTTTTGAACCTTAGGGTTTGGGGCAGTACGGCGTTGCCACATGTGAGGCGTTGGCTTGTCCCTTCTACGGCTGGACCATTGGTACTGTGGCATGTGATGAATGTTTTTAAACTCCCCTCAAGTGTTGAGAACTATTTGGGAAAACTTGGGTGTTTGATTATAAAATCGAAAAGTTTAACAATGTCTATTTATCTGGAATGTGATACAATATTTGGAATCCATAAGTAGTTATGAGATAACTAATTTGAATGTTATAAACATAGCAGCTTAGTCTCAAATGATCGGTTTCCACGGGATTTTGATGCGATCAAAAGTCCGTTGCAATCACGTAGCGTACGCGGATACTCGCCGGGTAAACTTAATAAACAGCCATGCCCCATAGCCCCGACCAAGTGACTGTAGGAGAACCCCGTCGCCAAAAGCATCCGTTTGGATGCTCGCGGCAGCGGTGTTCCGCCTTAGTGCACTTCGTCGATGGTATCCGGGGGTGCGGCCGTCTACTAAAGTTTGTGATGAGCATTCGATCACATATCGGGAATCTTGTTGAATTGCCCGACTAGATATTGAAAAGTGTTTTCGATATAGAGACTAAAATGCGGGGTTTATAATTGTTAGGCATGCGATGTCTAAGGAGGTTGCGGATTCCAACCGTTGTAGTTTTACACTTTCTTTTCTGCGACCGTAAGTGTAATATGTGTTATCACCGGTTTCGTTGCTATATGTCAACGAGAATTGGGATGCGCATATTTACTTACGTTGATGACATGTGATGTTATGTGTTGCTGGATATGTTATATTGGATCGTCGCGTTTTTGAATAGCCGGGGTTTTTTTTATGTGAGATGAGGGTTTTTATTTTCATTCATGTAAAATCAAATGTATGTAATATTCTTTTATTGGGGAACTTCCGGGATGAGGTTGATGTCACCATTTGTATATTATTTACTTTTCTGCACTAGGATAGACCCAAGGAGGAGAGCACAAGTAACCGGGTTCTAGAGTCCAGTGGGAGACCAACTCGAGGAGTCGAGTCTGGGTCTCCTAACTCTAGAATTGGTAGGGTTGCTTGCCGCTCTCGTAAGGGTCTAGGGGTGTGGGTTTGGCTATTCATCGCGACCGTGGAATCCGTGTTTTATAGAGGCTCAAAATAAAACACGGACGTCCTAGTATATCCAATGTTTCATATGTTTCTTCTGCTGCGATATCTGTGATGAGATCATTTGATATGTTGTGATAAATACTGTATATAGCATATATGATATATTATATAGACGTTACTTATGTTTTACACCCGCGCTAGCCCTGCCCTACTCTGCCGTTAGTTACCTAACCTAACGGTGCACGAGGGGACATCGAGGCGAATGCGGATGGCATAAGTGTACGTCGTATTTATCTGTGATGTTTAGGTGACTTAAATGATGGGACTTCATTAATGTGATTAATGAAAGAAAAGAAACCTAAAAGATGTTGTGGAATTGAATTTTCAAAAACAGCTAGCTACAGTTCTTGCTTTGCATCGCGGTGTTCCTTGTAGAACATCCTGCACCTTATTCGATAAGGAAAGGGCCGAGATCCCTTCACCGGGAGTGACCCCTTTAGCAATGACTGGCAGATGCTACACCCCTCGGTTTTGTCTTTTGATTACGTTTCTAGTTCTTGCTTTGCACAGTGATATATATGATATATCCTGCACCTCATTCGACGAGGAAAGAGCCGAGATCCCTTCACCGGGAGTGACCTCTTTAGTGAAACTAACAAAAGCCTCAAAAACACTCCATTTTAAAATCATTTGATTCTACAACGATATCAAGCTCATTACGCAATAGGTTTTCTGAAAAACCTGTCGTAGCCCTCCGTCATTTTAGATAAGTTGTATATAGTATTCGTGCTATATTTGTTGGCTTTCGTCAAGGTGTAGTGTGCGGTAGCTATATGCTGCTTATCTGCTGCATACGATGCGATTGGATTAGGGTAGTCGTACGGGTTTTTTAGCTTTCGTCAAGGGTCGTGCGGGTAAGTTTAATTCAGTCAAGAAATGTACGGGTTGAACTTGACTAGCGGGCTATGGTTTGTTAGCTTTCGTCAAGGTCATAGCACGCTAGGGGCAAAATATTATCGGGAATTTCAAGTATTGAAATTTGCAATGAGATTGCATACCTTCTATGAGATAGTTGGATCCCGATACCCACTGCGAGTAATTGTTACTCCTGGGAGAGTTTTACACATTACAATTAGCCGATCAAGTAGGTGTCTAGAAAGTTGTCAACGGGATTACGCCTCTGGGAAAACGAGCTTTACTTTAATTAGGTCCGTGCGAAAGCACGGGGATCTCCCTCAAAGTACCGACACTGGCCTGACTGAAAGATTGGCGAAGTTGTAGGGTGTAAATAATCCCGGCTAGTCTTTCCTTTTAGGGTTTGAAGGAAGATTTGATAAAAACAGTAGGAGCCATCCTGATTAGATAAAATAATAACCAATCTGATCTTGCAAGAGCGCACGCAAAGTGTTTTCTTCTCTCTCTCTCCAGGTAGTGACCATATCACGCCTTAATCAAGATAATAATACGGATGTATTGACCGAACCCACTTGTTATACTGAGCTAGGGGAATATTGGTCCCGCTCCAACTTATAATTGTTATAAGACAGAGCAGGAAATAGAGGATTACCAGGATTCCCATGCCGCCCAAACGAAGAAAGTGTATGATGAAGCATCTTCTTCGGAAGTGTTCATTACAGAGAACTGTTTCTCAGTATCCTTTACGTCCTGGGTATGAGATACCGGATCAGGATCCCGTATATGTAATCTGTTACATGGGCTACAGATAGGTAGAGAACTGAGAACGGCTGATAAGTTTCATGAGATAGAAAACGGTGCAAGTGTTGCAGCCAAGTCTGTTGGTCACTATCACCCTGTATTACCAGAATACATTGATTCTGAACGAATATTATTAGATACCGAACCGGATATACAACATCATATCAGTCTCTTTATTAGTAAAGAAAGGATATAATTTTGTATCGTTGGATAATGTTTTGTACATTTCCTATATCAAGAGTTGATCGGTTCAGGCATGTTATCTAAAATCATAGACGTTCTAAATCAAACTGCAGTTCTCAGTATACAGAACACACACAAGAGGAAGAGTTCAGAAATGAACGAATCCTTCTTGAGGTATTGTAGACTAGGCCATATCAATGTGACCCGACTAGCTGAAGTTACATACAGATGCATATTTAAATTAGTTTGAATTTACATCTTGTGAAACTTGCCAGTCATGTCACAGAGATAAGTTGACCATAGCTCTGTTTATTGGAAGCAGAGAAAGAGTTAGTGAACTCTTGGGATTAATACATGCTGATGTATGAAGGTCCCCTGTCTATACATGCCAAGACCGGTTTTTTGTACTTCATTACATTCTCTGTTGATCTCTCAAGATTCAAACATATGTTCTTGTTGAAACACAAGTCCGAACCTTTTGAGATATTCACAGAATATAAGTTAGAAGTAGAGAACCAAAATGGGTATAAGTATTATGTCCTTTGATGTGATCAAAAAGGAGAATACTTGAGCACGGAATTCCTGGATTATTCTAAACGAGAATGAGATTCTCTCTCAGCATTACTCCTCCGTATACACCACAGCACGTCGGTGTATCGGGGCGGAGCAATCACACCCTATGTGATAAGGTGTGCTCTATGATGAGTATTACCGAGTTTCCTATTTCCTTTTAGGGAGTTATGCACTTGTGAAGTTGCATACATATTGAATAGGGTTCCAACCAAATCAGTTGCCTACCACTTCATATGAGATATGGAAAGGGAAGAGCCCATATCTTAAGTTTGTTAAGAATTGGGGTTGTCTGGCCTATGTCTAAAAAGCAAAATCCAGACAAACTCGAGGCAAAGTCAGATCTGTGGAAGTTTGTTGGATATCCCAAGCATACACAAGGGAATATCTTCTACCTAACCGAGGAACAAAAGATGTTTTGTTTCTCAGCATGCCACCTTTGTGAAAGGGAATTTCTTATGATGAAATTAGTGGACATGAGGTAGAACTGGAAAGAGTTCCAGCTATACAAACTGCAGCTGATGATTTGGTAGAACCAAAGGATTCAATAGTAACCAACGAACTTCAGCCTCTCCGCCGATCTAGTAGGGTTCCTCACCCACCTGAGAGATACTTCGAGTTTCTCTATGACAGTGGGAGCGAGGAATGCATCATGAGATGATGACCCAACTAGTTTCGAGCTGGCCATCAGAAGTGGGACTCTATAAGAATGGATGGATGCTTAGCATGGATGGATGCTTAGCATGGATGGATGCTTAGCGATCTGAGATGGAATCCTTATACACCAACAAAGTATGGACTTTGGCTGCTTTATCTGAAGGGTTAAATCCCCATCAGGAGCAAGTATATCTTGAGAAGATTACTTGGTGTATATGGAAAAGTTGAGACTTTCAAAGCTAGACTTGTTAAAGGTTTGCATCATTGACCAAGTATGGATTATGATGAAACCTTTTCTAAGTAGCTATGCTTAAGTCTATCCAGATCCTACTTGCCAAGGCTACATACCATGACTACGATATCTGGCGGTTGGGTGTCATGACTGCTTTTCTAAATGATGTTTTAGGAGAAAGAGTCTATAAGTACACAGTCAGAGAGCTTCGTAGACAGTGGGAGCAGCGGAAACGTGTGCAAGATGTTTTATGTGATAAAGCAGACATCGCGGAGTTAGAACGTCTGTTTTGATGTGTTAGTCAAAGAGTTTGACATAATCAAAATAGAAGATGAACCTTGTATATACAAAAAGGTAGTAGGGAGTATGTTGGTGATCCTCGTAGAGTACGTGGATGACATACTCTTGATGGGGAAGGAGTTTCCTATGCTACGCTCGATCAATCTCCGCTTATCACAATGATTCTCCAAATAGGATCAAAGTGATACGTACTAAATCCTGGGTTTTGGATCTATGAGATAGATCTAATTGGATGTTAGGATACTCACTAGTTGTAGTGAGATGGTATCAAACGATCCTGGGGAGAATCACTGGAAGGGTTCCAGGGTGATAAAGACGACTAAATGTCAGTCGCAGGCATTGTCTTCACCCTCAGTAAAGGGACGGTATGTTGGAAGAGTTCCAAGACAGATACTGTGGCATACTAGACGATAAAGGCTGGATACATCGCTACCAAAGATACTACCAAAGAGGCAGTCCGGGTGTATATTAGTTCATGAGATGAACTTCGTTCCTACCATTGTGTGACAATGGAGTTGTGGCTTATGCCTAGGAACGCCCGTCTCATCAGTGATCCAGACATATTCTGAGGCAGCATCACCTGATCATGGAGATGGTTGATCTCCAGGGGATCGAGGTTAGGAGAGTAGACTCAGAGGACAACACGGCGGATCCACTCACAAAGGCCTTTTCCCAGAGAGAGACTATTATGGGATGGTTGAGTATGAGATACTACAACCACTGTTATCAAATGGCCCTAGTGCAAGTGGGAGATTGTTAGTTATATGTATGCCCTAGAGGCCATTACTATACAAGAGATGTATATTGTAATGGATGCTTGGACATATATAGGGAGGACTTTCTTGCTCGACATGATAGTATACTATCTGGTTACTCTTTACCTTAACGTGTACACTGATTGTCTATCTGTTACATATTGGTAAAGCCCTTAGGATGTGTACTTGACTGCCTGGACTATGATGCGGATCATACTAGTGGGGACATGGTAGTCCATAAGTACATCCTTCAAGGTCCCTAGTCGTGGGTGTATCGAGACGGGGCATCGATATACCAGAGTAGACTAGCGTACACCTTCTCGACCCATGTAGATGGGCGATGGATGATCCTATATCCATTGGTGTTTGACATCAGAGATGATATACGTGTGCTCAGTGGAGACTGGGTACACTGGACGGACTCGCCGAGAACTCCCAGATGGTATTATACCTTACGTCAGATGGCAGTTCTCTGGTGACACTGGTACAGGTTAGTCTGTAGACCCGAGATCGTCATAGAGTCTTGTATGATTCCCACTGTGCTTTGATTTCCACCTTACCACGTCCAAGAGGGCATGCAAAACGGTGGTTTTTGGGGACAGTCCCGAGTCACAGGGAGGCAATGAGCGATAGGAGGGGTTTCGTCTCTCCCGGTATTGGGGGTTGATGTTGCGCTATGCTCGATTGGCCATAACAGGGAAGTCCCTGGCCAAGGCTGGTTTAGAGATTTACTGGTAAGTGTTACCAGTAGTTTCTCGACCCGTTATGAGCCTCGTATCGGCATGACTTTGTTAGTTATATGTATGCCCTAGAGGCCATTACTATACATAGGATGTATATTGTAGTGGATGCTTGGACATATATAGGGAGGACTTTCTTGCTCGACATGATAGTATGCTATCTGGTTTCTCTTTACCTTAACGTGTACACTGATTGTCTATCTGTTACATGTTGGTAAAGCCCTTAGGATGTGTACTTGACTACCTGTACTATGATGCGGATCATACTAGTGGGGACATGGTAGTCCATAAGTACATCCTTCAAGGTCCCTAGTCGTGGGTGTATCGAGACGGGGCATCGATATACCAGAGTAGACTAGCGTATACCTTCTCGACCCATACAGATGGGCGATGGATGATCCCATATCCATTGGTGTTTGACATCAGAGATGATATACGGGTGCTCAGTGGAGACTGGGTACACCGGACGGACTCACCGAGAACTCCCAGATGGTATTATACCTTACGTCAGATGGCAGTTCTCTGGTGACACTGGTACAGGTTGGTCTGTAGACCCGAGATCGTCATAGAGCCTTATGTGATTCCCACTTTGCTTTGATTTCCACCTTACCACGTCCAAGTGGGCGTGCAAAACGGTGGTTTTTGGGTAAAGTCCCGAATCATATGGAGGCAATGAGCGATAGGAGGGGATTCGTCTCTCCCGGTATAGGGAGTTGATGTTGCGCTGTGTTCGATTGGCTATAACCGGAAATCCCTGGCCAGGGTTGCTGAAATTTACTGGTAAGTGTTACCAGTAGTTTCTCGAACTGTTATAGACCTCATATCGACACGACTTATCGAGCTACTGGGGTTTGACGTTTAGCACCCCTAGGCGAGATATGCGACATATCAGACGATCAGACCGGACTGTATGGTAAGTGTTACTGGTTGGATTCACAGGAGTGTGAGATGGCTTGCTCGTTGATCTTCTGATCGCTCAATACCCAGGTGGCCGTTACGTTTAGCAGACCTCTTGCAGCTTGTGGGTGTTTGAAATGATCATCACCTACTGCCAGCGTATTGACGAGTCTTTAGAGTCCTACACAGAGGTTTCCTGGCTCAAGCGAAACGAAATAGGAGCGCATATGAGATATGTGCGGGACCGAAAATAATACCAGTATATGATACTGAATTCTATTCTCGCGATTTGTATCATCGGACGGTTATATAAGATATAGCCGGGTTACCGAATCAAATGTTGATTCGATATATTGATACACTTGATATTAGTCGGTTATATGCAGTATGACCGGATCATTAAATCAAGTGTTGATTTAATGATTTAATGTATAATTATATATTTGATATATTACTTTAAATTAACTAGTATTGGTTCACTTAAGATTATTTTTCTCACCCGATTGTGCACATTGTATATATGATATATGTTTGTGCACTAGTTTGTATCATGTTTGATGGTACATGCAAACTTGGGTGTGTGTATGCTTTAAACCATGTTTAGGTTAATGGTTAGGGTTTTAACTTATTTATTTATTTCATTTATTTATTTTTGACAAAAATAAAATGGTGGCTTGCTTTGTTTTATTCTTGAAGCTTCATGAAGCTTTAAAAGTCTTAACCATTTTGTTTTTTCCTTAACCTAACCATTACACCTAAACCCTAGTTTATTCTCTACATGTGTTAACTTCACCCATGGTTGTATTATGATAAGATTCACTTGAATTTTCTTTGAGAAATAATTCTTTTTCTTTCTTCTTCTTCTTCTTCTTCATGAAGAAAAGAAAAGTTTTCTTGAAAATTCCAAGTGATGAAATCAAGTGAGAAATCCAAATCCAAAGTGAACCCACTTCTTATTTCTTCATCCTCTACCACTTGCCATGTTGTATAGGGTGTTATCTTCACAAGTTTCATGACCTAGTGAAGATGGAGCTTAAGTTTGAGTCGCCTCGACGTAGATCATCTTCGGCATCGAAGTCAACGACCTAGCCCGATCATTTCTCCGATGAAACCAACGCTAGAGTCCGGGATCCGGTTGATCGCAGCGGAGGGACGTCATCACGGAGCTAAAGAAGTGGAGGACCGGATCTACAAAGGTTGTAGTCCCTTTCACTTATTAGTAAAGTTGTTTGCTAGCTTAGATTTTCGCTTATCCTCTAGTTAACGATCTCAATTAGGGTTTCTCGGCACATGGAAAATTTTGATTTTGGTATGGTTGATGCCTTGTGTAACCTCTTGAGTTTGCCTAGGGACCCTACAGTGGTATTAGAGCCTTGTTAGAGCCTTAGGCGATGTATAGACGGTGTTAGAAATCCGATCGAACCCCGAATCCCTAATCGCAATCCCTCTCTGTACATTTTCTGTAACTGTGGATTTTTCCAGATTAAAAATTCTCAGAAAAATCAGCAGGGTTTTTTAGGAAATACTGTGCAGCACGTGCACCCAAATCGTTCAACGCGCCGCGGAACCGCGGCCCCACCCAGGCTTGGGCGGCAGTTCCGCGGCCATAATGGTCAATCAAAGCACGTGGTTTGAACAGTAATGTCCTTCTGATATTCCTGTGTTTTTTGGGAAATTTTAATTTGCACTCAAGAGTTGAGTTTTCTGGGTTGTTTTGGGGACTCGATGATTCGATCGGATTGTTTAATTTTGTCTATGTGTTTTTCCGGGTAATTTTAGAACATGTTAAAAAGTTCGACTGGATATAAATACCCACTTTTTCCCCTGCCGGGTAATTTCCAAATGTTGGACTTTTCCGTAGTTTAAGAACGTCTAAGTAGTGCAAGTAACGCAATGGACCCTCTAGAAGACAACAAACCTTAACTCGATTATGTGACCGTTTTGAACTGCCCTTTGAACCTTAGGGTTTGGGGCAGTACGGCGTGCCACATGTGAGGCGTTGGCTTGACCCTTCTACGGCTGGACCGTTGGTACTGTGGCATGAAGTGGATGTTTTTAAACTTATTTCATGTGTTGAGCTTTTCGGGAAAACTTGGGTGTTTGAATATTCGATCGGAAAATTTAACATTGTCTATTTATCTGGAATGTGATACAATATTTGGAATCCATAAAAAGTTATGAGATAACTGATTTGAATGTTATAAACATAGCAGTTTAGTCTCAGATGATCGGTTGCCACGGAATTTTGATGTGATCAAAAGTCCGACGCAATCACGTAGCGTACGCGGATACTCGCCGGTAAACTTAATAGACAGCTACACCCCATAGCCCCGACCAAGTGACTGTAGGAGAACCCCGTCGCCAAAAGCATCCGTTCGGGTGCTCACGGCAGTGGTGTTCCGCCTTAGTGCACTTTGTCGACGGTATCGGGGGTGCGGCCGTCTACTAAAGTTTGCGACGAGCATTCGTTCTGTATGTCGGGAATCTTATTGAATTGCCCGACTTGATATTGAAAAGTGTTTTCGATAAAGAGACTAAAATGCGGGGTTTATAATTGTTAAGCATGTGATGTCTAAGGAATTCATTTAATTAAGCATGCGATGTCTAAAGAGGTTGCGGATTCCAACTGTTGTAGTTTTACACTTTCTTTTCTGCGACCGTAAGCGTAATATGTGATATCGCCGGTTTGCTTGCTATATGTCAACGACAATTGGGATACGCATGTTTACTTACGTTGATGACATGTGATGTTATGTGTTGCTGGATATGTTATATTGGATCGTCGCGTTTGAATAGCCGGGGGTTTTATGTGAGATGAGAGTTTTTCTTCTTCTTTCATGTAAAATTCATTTGTATGTAATATTCTTTTATTAGGGCACTTCCGGGTTGAGGATGATGTCACCATTGTATATTATTAACTTTTCCGCATTAGGATAGACCCAAGGAGGGGAACACAAGTAACCGGGTTCTAGGGTCCAGTGGGAGACCATCTTGAGGAGTCGAGTCCGGGTCTCCTAACTCTAGAATTGGTAGGGTTTCTTGCCGCTCTCGTAGGGGTCTAAGGATGTGGGTTTGGCTATTCATCGCGACCGTGGAATCCGTGTTTTATACAGGCTCGTATTGAAAACACGGACGTCCTAATATATCCAATATTTCATATATGTTTCTTCTGCTGCGATATCTGTGATGTGATCATTTGATATGTTGTGATAGATACTGTATATAGTATATATGATATATTATATAGATGTTACTTATGTTTTACACCCGCGCTAGCCCTGCCCCACTCTGCCGTTAGTTACCTAACCTAACGGTGCACGAGGGGACATCGACGCGAATGCGGATGGCATAAGTGTACGTCGTATTTATCTGTGATGTTTAGGTGACATAAATGATGGGACATTCATTAATGAGATTAATGAAAGAAAATAAACCTAAAAGATTTTGTGGAATCGAATTTCTTAAAAACAGGTAGCTACAGTTCTTGCTTTGCATCGCGGTGTTCCTTGTAGAACATCCTGCACCTTATTCGATAAGGAAAGGGCCGAGATCCCTTCACCGGGAGTGACCCCTTTAGCAATAACTGGAAGATGCTATAACCCTCAGTTTGTCTTTTGATTGCTTCTATAGTTTTTGCTTTGCACAGCGGTATATATGATATATCCTACACCTTATTCGATGAGGAAAGGGCCGACGATCCCTTCACCGGGAGTGACCCCTTTAGCAAAACTAGAAAAGCCTCAAAAACACTCCGTTTCAAAATTCATTCGATTCTACAACGATATCAAGTTCATTACGTAATAGGTTTTCAGAAAAACCAGTCGTAGCCCTCCATCATTTCAGATAAATCATGCTTAGTATTCGTGCTGCGTTTGTTGACCTTGTCAAGGCGCAGTGTGCGGTAGCTGACCAGTATTTATCTGTTTTTGCATATGATGCAGATTGGATTAGGGTAGTCATGCGACCTTGTTGGCCTTTGTCAAGGGTCGTGCGGGTGGGTTTAATTCAATCAAGAAATGATGGGTTGAACTTGACTAGCAGCCTATGGTTTGTTGGCCTTTGTCAAGGTCATAGGACGCTAGGGGCAAAATATTATCGGGAATTTCGAGTGTTGAAATTTGCAATGAGATTGCATACCTTCTATGAGATAGTTGGATCCCGATACCCACTGCGAGTAAGAGTTACTCCTGGGAGAGTTTTACACATTACAATTAGCCGATCAAGTAGGTGTCTTGAAAGGTGTCGACGGGGTTACGCCTCTGGGAAAACGAGATTTACTTTAATTAGGTCCGTGTGAAAGAACGGGGAACCTCCCTCAAAGTACAGACACTGGCCTGGCTGAAAGATTGGCGAACTTGTAGCGTGTAATTAATCCCGGCTAGTCTTTCCTTTTAGGGTTTGAAGGAAGATTTGATTAAAACAGTGGGAGCCATCCTGATTAGATAAAATAATAACCAATCTGATCTTGCAAGAGCATACGCTGAGTGTTTTCTTCTCTCTCTCTCCAGGTAGCGACCATATCACGCCATAATCAAGATAATAAAATGGATATTTTGACCGAACCCGCTTGTTATACTGAGCTGGGGAACGTTGGTCCCGCTCCAACTTATAATTATTATAAGACAGAGCAGGAAATTGGGGAATACCAGATTTCCCGTGCCGCCCAAACGAAGAAAGTGTATGCTGATTCATCATCTTCGGGTGTGTTCATTACAGAGAACTATTTCTCAGTATCCTTTACGTCCTGGGTATGTGATACCGGATCAGGATCCCGCCTATGTAATCTGTTACATGGGCTATAGATAGGTAGAGAACTGAGAATGGGTGATAAGTTTCATGAGACAGAAAACGGTGCAAATGTTGCAGCCAAGTCTGTTGGTCACTTTCACCATGTATTACAAATACATTGATTCTGAACAAATGCTATTAGATACCGAACCTGATATACAAATACATATCAATCTCTTTATTTATTAAAGATGGATATAATTTTGTATTATTGAACATTGTTTTGAACATTTCAAAAGTTGATCGGTTCAGGCACGTTATCTAAAAGCATTGACGTTCTAAATCAAACTACAGTTCCTAGTATACAGAACACACACAAGAGGAAGAGTTCAGAAATGAACGAATCCTGCTTGAGGCATTGTAGACTAGGTCATATCAATGTGACCCGACTGGCTTAAGTTACATTTTAGATGCATATTTAAATTAGTTTGAATTTACATCTTATGAAACTTGCCGGTCATGTCACAAAGATACGATGACCACAGCTCTGTTTGATGGAAACAGAGAAAGAGTTAGTAAACTCTTGGGACTGATACATAGTGATGTATGTAAGGTCCCCTGTCTACATATGCCAGAACCGGTTCTTTGTACTTCATTACATTCTCTGATAATCTCTCAAGATTCAGACATATGTTTCTGTTGAAACACAAGTCCGAAACTTTTGAGATATTCACAGAATATAAGTTAGAAGTAGAGAACCAAAAACGGGTATAAGTATTATGTCCTTTGATGAGATCAAGGAGGAGAATACTTGAGCACGGAATTCCTGGACTATTCTAAAGGAGAATGAGATTCTCTCTCAGCATTACTCCTCCGTATACACCATAGCACGATGGTATATTGGGGCGGAGCAATAGCACCCTATATGATATGGTGTGCTCTATGATGAGTACTACTGAGTTTCCTATTTCCTTTTGGGAGTTATGCACTTGAGAAGTTGCATACCTATTGAATAAGGTTCAAATCAAATCAGTTGCCTACCACTTCATATGTGATATGGAAAGGGAAGAGCCCATATCTTAAGTTGGTTAAGATTTGGGGTTGTCCGGCCTATGTCTAAAAGCAAAATCCGGACAAGCTCGAGGAAAGGTATGTTATGTACAACTGAAAAGGTTCCAGCTATACAAACTGCAGCTGATGATTTGGTAGAACCAAAGGATTCAATAGTAACCAACGAACCTCAGCCTCTTCACCGATCTAGTAGGGTTCCTCACCCACCTGAGAGATACTTCGGTTTCTCTATGACAGTGGGAGCGAGGATTGCATCATGAGATGATGACCCAACTAGTTTCGAGCAGGCCATCAGGAGTGAGACTCTGTAAGAATGGCTGGATGCTTAGCGATCTGAGGTGGAATCCTTATACACCAACAAAGTATGGATTTTGGTTGCTTTATCTGAAGGGTTAAATCCCCATCAGGAGAAAGTATATCTTGAGAAGATTACTTGGTGTACATGGAAAAGTTGAGACTTTCAAAGCTAGACTTGTTAAAAGTTTGCATCATTGACCAGGTATGGATTATGATGAAAACTTTTCTAAATAACTATGCTTAAGTCCATCCAGATCCTACTTTCCACGGCTACATACCATGACTACGATATCTGGAGGTTGGGTGTCATGACTGCTTTTCTAAATGATGTTTTAGAAGAGAGCGTCTATAAGTACACAGCCAGAGGGTTTCATAGACAGTGGGAGCAGCGGAAACCTGTGCAAGATGTTTTATGTGATAAAGCAGGCATCGCGGAGTTGGAATGTCTGTTTTTATGTGGTAGTCAAAGAGTTTGACTTCATCAAAATGGTAGATGAACCTTGTATATACAAAAAGGTAGTAAGGAGTATGGTGATGATCCTCGTAGAGTACGTGGATGACATACTCTTGATAGGGAAGGTGTTTCCTATGCTACGCTCGGTCAATCTCCGCTTATCACAAGGATTCTCCATATAGGATCAAAGTGATACCTACTAAATCCTGGGTTTTGGATCTATGAGATAGATCTAATTGGATGTTAGGATACTCACTATTTGTAGTGAGAAGGTATCAATGGATCCTAGGGAGAATCACTAGAAAAGTTCCAGGGTGATAATGACGACTGAATGTTAGTCACAGGCAAAGTCTTTACCCTCAGTGGAGGGACGGTATGTTGGAACAGTTCCAAGCTAGATACCGTGGCATACTAGACGATAAAGGCTAGATACATCGTTACCAAAGATGCTACCAAAGAGGAAGTCTGGGTGTATATTAGTTCATGAGATGAACTTCGTTCCTACCATTGTGAGACAATGGAGTTGTGGCTTATGCCTAGGAACGCCTGTCCCATCAGTGATCCAGACATATTCTGAGGCAGTATCACCTGATCATGGAGATAGATGATCTCCAGGGTGATCGAGGTTAGGAGAGTAGACTAAAAGGACAACACGGCGGATCCACTCACAAAGGCTTTTTCCCAGAGAGAGACTCATATGGGATGGTTGAGTATTAGACACTGCAACCACTGCTACAGATGGTCCTAGTGCAAGTGGGAGATTGTTAGTTATATGTATGCCCTAGAGGTCATTACTATACATAGGATGTATATTGTAGTGGATGCTTGGACATATATAGGGAGGACTTTCTTGCTCGACATGATAGTATGCTATATGATTGCTCTTTACCTTAACGTGTACACTGATTGTCTCTCTGTTACATGTTGGTAAAGCCCTTAGGATGTGCACTTGACTACCTAGACTATGAATCGGATCATACTAGTGGGGACATGGTAGTCCATAAGTACATCCTTCAAGGTCCCTAGTCGTGGGTGTATCGAGACGGGGCATCGATATACCAGAGTAGACTAGCGTATACCTTCTCGACCCATACAGATGGGCGATGGATGATCCCATATCCATTGGTGTTTGACATCAGAGATGATATACGGGTGCTCAGTGGAGACCGGGTACACCGGACGGAATCGCCGAGAACTCCCAGATGGTATTATACCTTACGTCAGATGGCATTTCTCTGGTGACACTGGTACATGTTAGTCTGTTGACCCGAGATCGTCATAGAGTCTCGTGTGATTCCCACTGTGCTTTGATTTCCACCTTACCACGTCAAAGTGGGCGTACAAAACGGGGGGTTTTAGGTACAGACCCGAATCATATGGAGGCAATGAGCGATAGGAGGGGATTCGTCTCTCCCGGTATAGGGAGTTGATGTTGCGCTGTGTTCGATTGGCTATAACCGGAAATCCCTGGCCAGGGTTGCTGAGATTTACTGGTAAGTGTTACCAGTAGTTTCTTGAACTGTTATAGACCTCATATCGACACGACTTATCGAGCTACTGGGGTCTGACGTTTACCACCCCTAGACGAAATATGCGACATATCAGACGATCAGACCGGACTGTACGGTAAGTGTTACTGGTTGGATTCACAGGTGTGTGAGCGGGCTTGCTCGTCGATCTTCTGATCGCTCAATACCCGGGTGGCCGTTACGTCTAGCAGACCGCTTACGGCTTGTGGGTGTTTGATATGATCATCACCTACTGCCGGCGTATTGACGAGTCTTTAGAGTCCTACACAGAGGTTTCCTGGCTCAAGCGAAACGAAATAGGAGCGCATATGAGATATGTGCGGGACTGAGAATAATACCAGTATGTGATACTGAATTCTATTCTCGCGATTTGTATCATCGGACGGTTATATAAGATATAGCCGGGTTACCGAATCAAATGTTGATTCGATATATTGATACACTTGATATTAGTCGGTTATATGCAGTATGACCGGATCATTAAATCAAGTGTTGATTTAATGATTTAATGTATAATTATATATTTGATATATTACTTTACATTAACTAGTATTGGTTCACTTAAGATTATTTTTCTCACTTGATTGTGCACATTGTATATATGATATATGTTTGTGCACTAGTTTGTATCATGTTTGATGGTACATGCAAACTTGGGTGTGTGTATGCTTTAAACCATGTTTCGGTTAATGGTTAGGGTTTTAACTTATTTATTTATTTCATTTATTTATTTTTGGCAAAAATAAAATGGTGGCTTGCTTTGTTTTATTCTTGAAGCTTCATGAAGCTTTGAAAGTCTTAACCATTTTGTCTTTTCCTTAACCTAAACATTACACTAAACCCTAGTTTATTCTCTACATGTGTTAACTTCACCCATGGTTCCATTATGATAAGATTCACTTGAATTTTCTTTGAGAAATAATTCTTTTTCTTTCTTCTTCTTCTTCTTCATGAAGAAAAGAAAATCTTTCTTGAAAATTCCAAGTGATGAAATCAAGTAGAAGTCCAAATCCAAAATGAACCCACTTCCTATTTCTTCATCCTCTACCACTTGCCATGTTGTATAGGGTGTTATCTTCACAAGTTTCATGACCTAGTGAAGATGGAGCTTGAGTTTGAGTCGCCTCGACGTAGATCATCTTCGGCATCGAAGTCAACGACCTAGCCCGATCATTTCTCCGATGAAACCAACGCTAGAGTCCGGGATCCGGTTGATCGCAGCGGAGGGACGTCATCACGGAGCTAAAGAAGTGGAGGACCGGATCTACAAAGGTTGTAGTCCTTTTCACTTATTAGTAAAGTTGTTTGCTATCTTAGATTTTTGCCGATCCTCTAGTTAATGATCTCAATTAGGGTTTCTCGGCACATGGAAAATTTTGATTTTGGCATGGTTGATGCCTTGTGTAACCTCTTGAGTGTTCCTAGGGACCCTACAGACTTATCGGTTATTGGGGTCTGACGTTTACCACCCCTAGACTTGATATGCGACATATCAGACGAGGAGACCGGACTGTACGGTAGTGTCACTGTCAGACTTTTTGCAGTAGTTGGAGCGGGCTTGCTTGCTGATCTTCTGATCGCTCAATACCCAGGTAGCCGTTACGTCCAGCTAGTACCGCTGACGGCTTTTAGGTGCTTGATATGATCATCACCTACTGCCGGCGTATTGACGAGTCTTTAGAGTCCTACATAGAGGTTTTACTGGCTCAGGCAAAACGAAATAAGAGCGCATATGTGATATGTGCGGGACCGAGAATAATGCGAGTATGTGATACCGTATTCTATTCTCGCGATGTTTGTATCGATCGGTTATATGCGATATAACCAGGTTATCGAATCAAGGGTTGATTCGATAAGTCGATACATTGGATGTTTGTCGGTCATATGAGATATAACCGGATTATTAAGTCAAGTGTTGATTTAATAATTAAGTGTATAATTGTATATATGATATACTAATTTACATTAACTTACATTGGTTCACTTAAGCATTTATTTTTCTCACTTGTGCACAACTTAATATATATGTGATATATAATTATTTGTGTACATTTTTGTATCATGGTTGTTGATACAACTTACATGGGTGTATGAGACATACACCATACTAATTATATTGGTAGGGTTTTAATATACAAAGTAAATACAAAATTAGTGGATAATTATTCAAGTGCATGAAGCTTCATGAAGCTTGTGAGTGCATTGACCAAAGTCTACTAGTTTTGTTTTTACTTAGGATTTTTATAAACCTAACCACTATAATTAGCCATGGTTATGTCTCTACATGAGTTAGTATATGATACCCACTCACCATGGTTAGCTCTCTCTCTCTCTCTCTTTGATTAGTTTTCATTCTCATTTTGAGCTCATCTTCTTCCTCCTTCAATTTCATTCTAGGGTTTGATAAAGAGAGAGATACATAGTGAGAAAAGAAATTCTAAAGTGTACCCATTTCCTATTTCATCATCCTCTACTAGACTAGCACTTTAGTTTCGGGTGTTTGCTTCACTAATTCTCTAGTTAGTGAAGTAGAAGCTTGAGTTCGTATTCCCTCGACGTAGATCATCTTCGGCCTCGAAGACTTCAAGCAAAACCCTTGCCCTCTTCTCATGGAGCCGTCCGAGAGTCTGGGAGCACGATGATCGCAGCGAAGGGACTACTACAAAGAGCTTAAGAAGTGAAGGACCGATCTACAAAGGTTGTATTTCGTATTCACTTAGTGATAATTGTTATTTACTAGGATATGTTACCGTAATTATCTAGCAAAGATCTTGTTTAGAGTTATTCGGCACGGCTAAAATTTTAATCCGGCATGGTTGATGCCTTGTAGAACCTTATTAGAGTGCCTAGTAACCTTACAGAAGCTACCGGCCAGGGATAGCCGAGCAGGGTAGCTTCCCGGTGCCTCTTGGCGAGAGCTTCGATCCCTGGTCTTATGGGGTAGGGAGATACCAGCCAGGGATAGCCGAGAAGGATAGCTGCTGGGCTGCCTCTTAGTAAGGGCTTCGATCCCTAGCGCTGGAGGGGCCGTAAGAGGCCTACTAAGGATGGTCCGAGCAGTGAAGCCGCTCGATGCCTCTTGGCGAGGGCTTCAATCCCTGGCCTTGTGGGGTAGGGAAGCTACCAGCCAGGGATAGCCGAGCAGGGTAGCTTCTGAGCTGCCTCTTAGTGAGGGCTTTGATCCCTGGCGTTGTGGGGTAGGGAAGCTACCGAGCAGGGTAACTGCCCGGTGCCTCTTGGCGACGGCTTCGATCCCTGGCGTTGGAGGGGTAGGGAGCTACTAGCCAGGGATAGCCGAGCAGGGTAGCTACTGGGTTGCCTCTTAGTGAGGGCTTAGATCCTTAGAGACGGCCGAGCAGGGTAGATGCTGGGCCGGCTCTTGTGCGAGGTTCTATTCGTCCTTTCTAGTGTGAGTACTAGAAAGAGGGACGTCGCTGGAGACACGTGTCGTGATCGTGTGGAGAACGCGAAGCATCGTAGGGGCATCATTTCGATTGCGCATCAAGCGGCGAAGATGGACGGTCTCTGGTGACACGTGCCATGATTGCGTGGGGGACGTGAAGCGTCGGAGGGGCGTCGTTTCGGTTACGCATCGAGCAGCGAGATGCCTGCCGCGTGGCGGCCCATTTGCGGGTGAAACGGGCGACCATTGAATTCCGGGGGCATTGTAGGCTATAAAATGGAGGGAGTGTGGATTATCCCCTTCCTCACCCCGAAACGTGAGAATGGAGGACTTCCCTTTCACTATTCCCGACATCATAAACTTCGAAGACGTGTACCTCTACGACCAGTACTGTACTGATGACAAGGTGCAGTTGGTGATAGGTCGCATCAAGGATCACTTAGGCCGATTGCTCTCCCGGTGCTCCCCTCTCCTTCAGCTGTTGATGTACTCCATCTGGAGGGCGTCGCCGGGGCTTTACAACCCCTTGTCCGAACAACTGAAGGACGAGGCTGTTGGCAAGCTACGGTCTCAGAAGCGCTTCAGCCTGATTTCTGCGAGTCGGCTACACCGCTCGGAGGCGCTCGTCCTCGAGTGCTACCAGTTGAGGCATGACACCGATGCTCGCGGGGGGAGTCGAAGGCAAAAGTTAGACGCCGCGAGGGCTCGACTGGAGGAAATATGCTCAGAGTACCACGAGCAGTGCTCTCTATACCCTATTCCCCCGCTGTTGTAATAATTTTTTTTATGTGCGGCTGAGGAGCCTATAGTACCCATTGAATGAATAAGATTCTTTTTCTTTCATTGCAATGCTGTATTGACCCCTTTTATTATATAAACAAAAAGATCTCAAGAAAGGCGTGCATCAACTTGGAAAGAAGATATATGACAGTAGATGTTCTTATTCGCGCAGCTTGAGCCCCTCGGATGTCTGTTGGCATCTATGCCCGGCATAAGGTACCGAGCTTTGTGTGTACCAGACGTATCCTCAACTGACACGACCATGATTTGGCCGATGGTCAGCTCGGCGGGAGGGGACGCTGCTCCTGCTCGCGGTCAGCTTTCCTCTTGTCCCTCAAGTACGCTACAAGGTGCCCCGAATGGATAAGCTCCTCGATGTAGTGTCGGAGTTGCTTACAGCTCTCCGTGGAGTGGCCCAGCGACCTGTGGAAACCGCAGTAGGGGCCCCGGGTTCGCTTTGAGGCCATGCGCGAGATCAGGGGAAGCTTGAAGAACCCCTCGCCCTTAGCCTCCTCTAGTAGCACTGTCTGGGAGACGTTGAGCGGGGTGTACTCCTGGAACTTCGGGAGATAGACTTCGGGAGATAGGGCTTCGGCCGCTCAAGTCCTCTTCTCTCATCCATTGCCATCTTCTTTTGGTCGGTTTGCTCTGCCCCGGGGAGGTTGGCGTTCACCTCGGACTCGAGCTGGACTTCGTGCTCGGTCCAGGCCTTTACCTCGGCCATGGTCTTAGCTTGTGCTAATGCAAAGGAGCGTAACCACTCCTTGTGCCTAAGACCAGACCTTAGTGCTGTGATGACCGTTTCATCCCGGTGCTCTGGGACCTCGAGAAGGGTGTTGTAGAAGCAGGTGACGTATGCTTTGAACGTCTCTTTGTTCCCGCTCTTGATCGTGAAGAGATGGTCAACTGTGCGTTTTTGCCGCCTGTTCTTGATGAAGTGGCTGAGGAATTGGGTGGCCAGCTCGTCAAAAGTTGAGATCGAGCGTGGCTCGAGTCCTCTGAACCAATCTTGTCCAGAGCGGATGAGAGTGGCCGGGAAAGCTCGGCAATGCGCGGCGTCGGAGTTGTCTTGGAAGCTCATTCCCGCGGTGAATGCATCCAAATGGTTCTTCGGGTCAGATTTGCCGTCGAAGAGGGAGACCTTCGGGAGCTTGCTGCGAGAGGAGACGTGGACGGTGAGAAGCTCCTCGGTGAACAGTTTGGTGAGCGAGTCGGCGGTGTACTTAACCCCGTCGCTCGAGCGGTGACCTTCCCGATGCATACCCTCGATCTTCTTCTCAAGGGCATCGAGTCGGCCGCGGTACCCCGACGATTCGGCGCATTCTGACCTCCGGTCTCTGCTGTTGGAGACCTGCATCTTGGTGTGGCCCCGGTTCCTCTCATTGAGGTTCCTTAGATCCCCTGGCGAGGTCGCCTTCAAGACGTCGTGACGAGCCCCGTCTGTATGTCCCTATCGAGGGAGGTGGTGTTGGTCGTGCCTGGGCGCAGGCGAGCTAACCGACATCTCCTCGGGAGGGACAAGGGCGCAAAGAGGCTCGGGGAGAGGCGCTCTGGCGATGGTCCTAGGTGTTGAGATTTGGGGCACCCAGCGGGCCATATAGTACGTTGGCCTGGGGGATCTGCGGCCGTGAGACGTAGCGAGGCGGTGGTCGGCGGTGCCGACGCGAGCAGAATCTTCCCGAGGTGGAGCAGCGACCTGGGGATCATACCCTGCCATTTGGACGTGGATGAGCGCCTCCACGAAGGACGTGAGTCGTTCTATCCGGTCGGAAATGGCCTTGATGGAATGAGGAGGAGGGTCGTCCGCGCCTCCGCTGAGGGGGAGGTGGCGGCTGGTGCTTGGATCGTCGTGATGATCGCTCGCCATTAGATTGGTATCGGAAGATGAACTTTTGTTTTTGTGGAATCAAGGTTTCCCACAGACGGCGCCATCTGACGCGACCTTGATCGCGCTAAGATGTTGCCTTCCATTGATCTTCTGATGGCGGCGATGGATGACTGGGACTAGATCTGGAGGCAGGCTCCTGAAGCGTGCGGATCTCATTGGGTTTGAGGTTGGTTGTCACCGAGCTACCTGCAAGAAAGTCCCGGGGTGGTTATACCACCGAGGACCCTCCGACAATCAAGTTAGAGAGGAAATCCGAGCAAAGTAACGTCTTAGTGGAGTAAAAATGGCTTACTTGAACCGTCTGAAGAAAGGGTTTAAATAGCGGTGGCAGCAGGCAGGACAGGCGCGAGAATCACTCCGGCAGTTACGCTCCCGACGTCATGCCCGCGTGATGAGCGGGATCTCCCATTAATGGCGAGACAGGCTCGTTAATGGGGGATCATGATGGAGTGGAACGTGAGATGTGGCCGGCAGATATCTCGCGAATGGAAAGATTCGCGGGATGGCAGTTGTTGATTGATCATCTTCGTGTGTATTTGGAAAAGTTTTAATCACAACCAAAGAAATTTATACCGCAATCAATTAACGGAATCAATTTAGCGTGTTAATGAATATGGATCGTCCACTGATATGTGTGTTTTGATCGATCTGTAAGTCCACCTTACCTCTCCCGGTTCTTTCGGGCTTGCGGAAATGGCGAAAAACGTTTTTTTTCGGGTCATGGTAACATGGACTATTAAACACGGATCTTTGCTAAACTACACACTACCAACTAACTAGAACTTTGCCTACTCGGTTGGGGGTTATACCTCAACTTGAACTCCTTCTCTTGGACTCCTTATGGTGGTCGGATGGTTCTCTCCTCGTCGCCTTCTCTTGCCGAAGATGGATCCACCTGAGGGTCTCTATCTTGAGCTTCCTTCTCGAACTTAAGAAAACTAAAGTGTCCGGCTTGCTAGACCTTCAACCTTAGGATGAGTAGAGAGTGGCTTTGGTGTTTTATCTCCAAGGAAATGTTTCTCAACACATGAGATGAGTTTTCCTTGAGCTAGAGGAAGAGTAAGAAGAAAGGAAGAGAGAGAATCAATATGATAGAATAAGAATAGTTTTACAACCATAACCAAATATATGTGAATTAATCAATTAACAAAATTAATCAAAATGAAAAAGGTGATGGTATGTTGAAATGACCATTATCATTTCACATTAAATGAGTTTTGCAAAGATCAAAGAGCATCTTTGCTTGAAATGATGATGGTCAACTTTTCAACCTTGGTCAACAAATCAACCTTGGTCAACAAGTCAACAACCCTAACCATAACTCAATTTCATATAATTAATACTATTAATTGATATTTCACATATTCATTAGGGTTTGGAAAAACAAATGTCAACTGTGCATACACACCCGTTCCAAAACCCTAATGAAAATCCTCTTCCTCTGCCTCAGTCAACTGTGCATACACACCCGCATTCGTGTTCCGAGGAACACGAATACAATGAGATAAAACTAACCCCAAAGCATATACTAGGATCTGGCTCAAACCAGAGCCCGCTAGTAATGACTGTCCGGACACCAAACGTGCACAAGTGCACGGATGTGAACAAACCCTGTCGCAAGACCATGCGACCTCTACTCTGTTTTGCCCAAAGGCGAATAACCCTCTGTGTGGGACTCTAAAGACTCGGCACTACGCTGGCAGTGGGTTTAACCACAGACCGCAAGTGGCACTAGCTGTACGTAATGGTCCCTAGGTAGATGCCGATAAGAAGACGGACAAGGTGAAACCCATCTGAACTCCTACTGAGCCTGAATGTGACAATCTGCGTACAGTCCGGTCTGTTCATCGGATAACATCGCATGGCGGGCCTAGGGGTGGTAAACGTCAGTCTTCTAATAGCGGTACAAGTCGTATCGGAGTGTAGCCCAGAACACCCTGAGATAACACTGGAAACCTGCCTGTATATCTCGCTTGCCCTGACCAAGGACTACTTGTGTAATGGCTCTCCTAGACACAGCGCGATGTCAACCCCCAATACCCGGAGAGACGAATCCTGTCTAACCGTCACTGCCTCCAAGTGCTTCGGGACTGCACCCAACTACTACCTGTTTGCACGACTCCTTTGAGCCGTGGTAGGGTAGTAATCTAAGTACAGTGGGAACACACTCGAGGTGAAGTGACAGTGTCAAGTCAGTGGACTAAGCTGTACTCATGTCACCTGGGAACTGATAACTGACGATAGGTATAGTACCAACCAACAATTCCCGACGAGTCCTGTCCAGTGTACTCGTAACCTAACGAGCACCCGCATACTATCTCAAGTACGACGTACTGACGGCTGTGGGACAGACCGTCTCCCAAGCTCGGATGAGAAGCGCATACGCTAGTCTACTCCGGAGTTTCGATGCCCTGTCTCGATAGTCCTATGACTAGGGACCTGCATAAGGATGTGCTTGTGGATTACCCAGCCCCCATGAGTGTGACTGCCATCACAACGCTGGTAATCAAGCAAAGATCCTAAGGGCTCCACTAATGTGTATAGGCGATATACTAAAATAAACACATGTACACATTAAAGCAGAAACAAACCAAGTAGCATACTACTATTTTGAGCAAGATTGTCTATACAACTTTGAATATCCCAAGCTTCCATCAAGTAATATACAAACTAGTATGATACGGTAATGGCCTTTAGGGCATATACACTAACAATCTCCCACTTGCACTAAGGCCATGTACTGGCGTATCGAAGACCTATCATCTCGATCAGCCGCTCGAACTGAGTCTGGGGTAAGGCCTTCGTGAATGGATCAGCAGTGTTATCTTCCGTAGCAACTCTCCGAACCTCGATCTCCTGGCGACCCACGATCTCCCTAATCAGGTGATACCGCCTCATGATGTGCCTGGACTTCTGATAGGACATGGGTTCCTTCGCTAAAGCTATAGCCCCGTTGTTGTCGCAATACCAAGGTATTGGATCAACAATGGACGGAACCACCTGAAGTTCTGTCAAGAACTTCCTTATCCAGACGGCTTCTTTTGCGGCATCTGCAGCAGCGATATATTCCGCTTCCATCGTCGAGTCAGCAACGGTTTCCTGTTTGGAACTCTTCCAACATACTGCCCCTCCATTGAGGGTAAAGACATAACCCGACATGAACTTGGAATCATCCTTGTCACTCTGGAAGCTGGAGTCAGCAAAGGCCTCGATCTGGCGGTCTTTTCCGCCATACACCAAGAACATCTCCTTAGTCCTTCTCAGGTACTTGAGAATGTTCTTTACCGCTATCCAGTGCTTCTCCCTAGGGTTTGACTGATATCGGCTTACCACACTCAGTGCATAAGCTACATCTGGTCTGGTACACAACATCGCATACATTATAGAGCCTACCGCAGAAGCGTAGAGTTTAATAGACATGCGATCCCTTTCCAAATCAGTCTTTGGAGAGGGTGATCCCATGACAAGCCGGTAGATTACCGGGCTTGGAATCTTCCATACTGAATTTTTTCAGTATGGTGTCGATGTACCTGGACTGTGAAAGCCCTAATATCCTCTTGGATCTGTCACGATAGATCCGGATCCCCACAATGTAAGAGGCATCACCCAGGTCTTTCATGGAGAACCTGTGTGACAAGAATCCCTTGACAGATTATAGCATAGGAATGTCATTTCCTATCAAAAGAATGTCATCCACGTACAATACGAGGAATACGACAGTTCTTGCTACAAATCTACTATAGATGCATGGTTCATCTGGACTTTTGATAAAGCCAAATTCTTTGACCGTCTCATCAAAACAGATGTTCCAACTTTGCGATGCCTGCTTTAGTCCATAGATGGACTTAAGCAACTTGCACACCTTTCCGCTGCTCCCACTCTGAATGAAACCCTCTGGCTGGTCCATATAGACACACTCCTCTAAATTTCCATTCAGAAAAGCGGTTTTTACATCCATCTGCCAAATCTCATAATCGTGGAAGGCAGCAATGGCAAGAAGGATCCGAATGGATTTCAGCATAGCCACTGGAGAAAAGGTTTCGTCATAGTCCAAACCAGGTCTTTGACGAAAACCCTTTGCAACAAGTCTAGCTTTATACGTCTCAACCTGTCCATCTACACCAATCTTCCTTTTGAGGATCCACTTGCATCCTACAGGTTTTACCCCATCTGTAGCAACGTCCAACGTCCATACTTTGTTGGTGTACATGGACTCCATTTCGGTCCGCATTGCATCCAGCCATTTTACCGAGTCAATGCTCTGAATGGCCTGCTGGAAGCTAGTCGGCTCATCACTATCAATGGTGCAATCCTCTCTATCCCCGTCTATGAGAAAACCGTAGTATCTCTCGGGCGGATGAGACTGCCTACTACTCCTGCGGAGCGGCGCAGGAATGTCCTGATCTTTCGAACCCTCTGGTTCTACTAAGCTTTCAGTAATAGCTCGTGGTTCTGGAATTTCTTCCAGTTCTATTGCGCTCCCACTTATCTGATTTTCCAAAAACTCAGTTTCCTAGAAGTGGGCATGACGAGAAACAAAAACCTTTTGTTCCTCTTCGCAATAGAAGAAATATCCCTTGGAGTTCTTTGGATATCCTACAAACTTGCACTGTACTGAGCGTGCCTCGAGTTTGTCCGCATGCTGCTTTTTGACAAAAACTGGACATCCCCATGTCTTAATGTGCTTAAGATAGGGTTTCTTCCCACACCACATCTGATATGGTGTGGTAGGCACAGTCTTAGTTGGAACTCGGTTCAAAAGGTATGCAGCTGATTCTAGTGCATATCCCCAGAATGATCGCGGTAACTCAACGTTACTCATCATGGAACGTACCATATCCAATAGGGTCCGGTTCCGTCTCTCCGATACACCATTATGTTGCGAAGTGTATGGAGGAGTAAGCTGAGAGAGAATTCCATTCTCTTTTAAGTAATCCAGGAACATGGCACTTAAGTATTCACCACCTCGATCAGATCTCAGTGTCTTGATACTTTTGCCTGTTTGTTTTTCTACTTCATTCTTATATTCCTGGATTTTTCCAAAGGCTTCGGATTTATGTTTCATTAAGAAGACATATCCGTACCTTGAAAAGTCATCCGTAAAAGTAATGAAGTAAGAATAACCGCTTCGTGCATGCGTAGACATTGGACCGCACACGTCGCTGTGTACGAGTCCCAAGAGCTCGCTCGCTCTTACTCCGTGTCCAGTGAACGGAGTATTTGTCATCTTTCCTTTGAGACAGGATTGACAAGTTGCATATGATTGATATTCGAACGGATCCAAATATCCTTCTGTATGTAACTTCGTCAACCTTCTCTCATTGATGTGACCCAGTCTACAATACCATAAGAAAGCCTGATTTGTTTCCGGAGACTTTCTTTTGTGTGTATTCTGGACATTGAAAATCTGTGGTTGGTTTAATACGTATATACCATTGCTTAATGTACCTGACCCAATCAAAACTTGATTAAGGTGAATGTTCACAACATTACTTATAAATGCAAATTCATAACCTTCTTTAGATAATAAAGATACAGATATGATATTACAGGTTGCATTGGGTACAAAATAACAATCACGCAAAACCAAAACGTGCCCATCTAACAACCCCAGGTGATAGTCCCCCACGGACTCAGCATCCATGCCAGCTCCGTTTGCAACTCTGAGGGTCATATCACCTGCCTTCAAAACCCTACACTTTCTCAGAGCCTGCAAAGAATTACAGATATGAGATCCTGATCCGGTATCCAATACCCAGGAAGTAGAGTTTATTGATAGACAGTTTTCAATAACATACACACCTGAAGCTGAAGCCGCAACTTGCTTCAGATCCTGGGTTCTGGCCTTCCAAGCCCTGCAATCCTTTTTCCACTGTCCACTCTTGTGACAGTAAAAGCATTCTTCCTTTCCCACAAGCTTTCCCGCTACTTTTGTTGCCTTTGTCTTTCCCTTCGTATCCACTTTACTAACACCGCCCCTTGGTTTGGCGGGGGTTTTCTTCTTCTTTCCCTTGGCTTTCGCCTTGGACCTAGAAGAGGAAGATCCTCCTATAAACAAAGTGGATGTTTCCCTACCTTTCTGTAGGGTGCCCTCTGCACTCCTCAGCATGTTGAGAAGTTCTGAAAGTTCAACTTCTTTTTCTTGTAGGTTGAAGTTCAGGATAAACTGGGCGTAAGTGGAAGGAAGGGACTGGAGAATCAAGTCCGTATAGAGCTCGTTCTCTAACGTGGTCCCTAGTTCCGCGAGCTCCTCAATGAAGCCAATCATCTTAAGCACGTGTTCCGCTACCGATGATCCGACGGCCAATATCGCCAAAAACAGCTTTTTCGAGACTTCTTATCTTGCGATACGTGATTGCTCTCCATACAGTTCTTTTGTATGGAGAACTATGGATTCAAGGTCCATATTCTTGTACCTCCTCTGATATTCATTGTCCATAGAGGCAAGCACGAGGCACTTGGCCTTCACGCAATCGATTTCCCAGTTCTTACGGATTTCCCTATCCGTGACGCTGGTTTTGGGACCTGGGACAGGGGGAGCTTTTGTGGTAAGGAGATACCCCAACTTGTCATAAGTGATTGCCATTATGACATTCCTGAGCCAATCTTTGTAGTTTGGCCCTGTCAGTATGTTTTTATCTAGTAGTAACTTAAGTCCAGTCATGATGTTTGGTCGCTGCAATTAGGAGAGAGAGAAGAAACACTTTAACATGATGCTCTTGCAAGTTTAGAGTGGTTTTTAATTTGTCTAAACAGGATGGCTCCCATTGTCTCTCGAATCCCTCCTCAAACTAAAAAGGAAGAATTAGTCAGGATCAATCTCACCGTACAATACTTGCTTAACCGTTCAGCCAGGCTAGTGTCGGTACTTCGAGGGAGGTTTTCCAACGCTTTCGCGAAATTCCTTAATTAAATAACCTCTTTTCCCTGTGGGCGTAGCCCCGCTAACACCTTTCTAGACACCTACTTGATTTATAGCATTGATCGTTAAGTGAGAAATTTCCCGAGGAGTAGCATATACTCACAGTAGGATCGGGATCCAAATATCATTGCTTGACAAAACTGAAGGAATCCTACCAGAATCATCACACTCCAAATGGTATGCAGCACTAGTAAATTTCAGTTCTTTTGAAACTCCCGATGTGGATTTTTTCCCCATGCTCTTATGACCTTGACTTTGGCCAACAAATCATAAGTCACATGTCAAGTTCTACCCGTCATTCTCCAGGTTAATTTGAACCCACCCGTACCTATCCTTCACTTTGGCCAACAAGGCAGTACGACTGTCCCAAACCAAGACATCTATCTATGCTGCACATGAACACCCAATAGCTACCAATCACTATGCCTTGACTTTGGCCAACAAATATAGCTTGAATACTATTGACTATCCATGTGAAATGACGGAGGGCTACGAATGGTTTTGGCGAAACCATGAACGTAGTGAACTTGATATAATCGATGGAACGAGATAGCTTTTAAAAGGAATAGCTTAAGCTCCGCGTTTAAAAGTTGTTTTTGAAAAGAAACCAAGTGGTTTTGAAAGTATTCCAATGACTTTTACTTTGGTTTATTTTTCTTGCATTAATTTTAATGCGTCCCATCATTTAATCCTACCATTGCAGAAAACAACGAAAATATGACGTACGCTTATGCCATCCGCATTCGCTACGGGGTCCCGTCATCACCCGTTAGGTTACTTAACTAACGACAGAGCGGGGGCTGGACTAGCGCGGATGCAAAACATAAGCAACGCCTAAATAGATATCATATATAGATATATAAATCCATTCGTCAGATGCAATGATAGCCATTCCAGATCACAGATGAATACATTGGATATACTAGGAATCCACATTCCGTTCGAGCCTGTAACGAAAAGCGGATTACACTGTCGCGATGAATAGCCAAATACCCTACCCTAGACCCCTACGGGTGCGGCAAACTACCTGCTAAGTACCCGAAGCGAAGCAACCTCCCACAACGACGTGAGTAGGCTACTCGGCACTTCGAGATACCCGGTAGTTTGTGCACCCCACCTTGGTTCTATCCTAGGAGCAAAAACAGTAAAAGAAATTATACAATGACGGCTACAACCCCATCCCGGTTGTGCGGCCATATAAATAATATTACATCAATTTACATATTACATGAATTGAAAGATAAAGAAAACTCTCATCTCACAACCCCCGGCTATTCATCCGCGACAATCCAACGAATTCATATACACAAACCCCATCAACATTACAGATCACAGATATGTATAACCCCCACTAATCGACGTATAGCGATTAGCAGACGTTCAATACATATATAACATTACAGATACAACCCGTTAGCCAAAGTCTACAGAAAATCGATCAAAATACGGATTTGTAACCACCCCAAAAACAAACTTGTTCTCTGGAAATTCTGGGCAGAAACAAACCATCTCAAAAATCAAAAAACACCAACAGGAGTAAACTGCAGGAGAAACGATCCACGGCCGAGTCAACTCGGCCGCGGATCCGCGGTGGGAGCAAGCTCCTGCCGCGGATCCGCGGTGAGTTGGTCGACTCACTGGATCGTTTTTCTTGCAGTTTCTTAAAAAAGCCTGAGCCGATTTTTAGTATATGATTTATTATTTTTTGAGCAGGAAAAAAAATCGGCAGAAACTTGATATTTTTAACGTGTTTTGCGGTTTTTCGTCCGATCGAAATTCTAGATACTTTGATAGCAGGCTAGGGTGTGTTTAGCTAGGCTCTGATACCACTGTAAGTCCACGTTACCTCTCCCAGTTCTTTCGGGCTTGTGGAAATGGCGAAAAACGTTTTTTTTTCGGGTCATGGTAATATGGACTATTAAACACGGATCTTTGCTAAACTACACACTAGCAACTAACTAGAGCTTTGCCTACTCGGTTGGGGGTTATACCTCAACTTGAACTCCTTCTCTTGGACTCCTTGTGGTGGTCGGATGGTTCTCTCCTCGTCGCCTTCTCTTGCCGAAAATGGATCCGCCTGAGGGTCTCTACCTTGAGCTTCCTTCTCGAACTTGAGAAAACTAAAGTGTCCGGCTTGCTAGACCTTCAACCTTAGGATGAGTAGAGAGTGGCTTTGGTGTTTTATCTCCAAGGAAGTGTTTCTCAACACATGATATGAGTTTTCCTTGAGCTAGAGGAAGAGGAAGAAGAAAAGAAGAGAGAGAATCAATATGATAGAATAAGAATAGTTTTACAACCATAATCAAATATATGTGAATTAATCAATTAACAAAATTAATCAAAATGAAAAAGGTGATAGTATGTTGAAATGACCATTATCATTTCACATTAAATGAGTTTTGCAAAGATCAAAGAGCATCTTTGCTTGAAATGATGATGGTCAACTTTTCAACCTTGGTCAACAAATCAACCTTGGTCAACAAGTCAACAACCCTAACCCTAACTCAATTTCATTTAATTAATACTATTAATTGATATTTCACATATTCATTAGGGTTTAGAAAAACTACTATCAACTGTGCATACACACCCGTTCCAAAACCCTAATGAAAATCCTCTTCCTCTGCCTCAGTCAACTGTGCATACACACCCGCATTCGTGTTCCGAGGAACACGAATACAATGAGATAAAACTAACCCCAAAGCATATACTAGGATCTGGCTCAAACCAGAGCCCGCTAGTAATGACTGTTCGGACCCCAAACGTGCACAAGTGCGCGGATGTGAACGAACCCAGTCGCAAGACCATGCGACCTCTACTCTGTTTTGCCCAAAGACGAATAACCCTCTGTGCGGGACTCTAAAGACTCCGCACTACGCTGGCAGTGGGTTTAACCACAGATCGCAAGCGGCACTAGCTGTACGTAACGGTCCCCAGGTTGATGCCGATAAGAAGACGGACGAGGTGAAACCCATCTGAACTCCTACTGAGCCTGAATGTGACAATCTGCGTACAGTCCAGTCTGTTCGTCTGATAACATCGCATGGCGGGCCTAGGGGGTGGTAAACGTCAGTCCCCTAATAGTGGTACAAGTCGTGTCGGAGTGTAGCCCAGAACACCCTGAGATAACACTGGAAACCTACCAGTATATCTTGCTTGACCTGGCCAGGGACTACTTGTGTAATGGCTCCCCTAGACATAGCGCGATGTCAACCCCCAATACCGAGAGAGACAAATCCTGTCTAACCGTCACTGCCTCCAAGTGCTTTGGGACTACACCCAACTACTACCTGTTTGCACGACTCCTTTGAGCCGTGGTAGGGTAGTAATCTAAGTACAGTGGGAACACACTCGAGGCGAAGTGACAGTGTCAAGTCAGCGGACTAAGCTGTACTCATGTCATCTGGGAACTGATAACTGACGATAGGTATAGTACCAACCAACAGTTCCCGACGAGTCCTGTCCAGTGTACTCGTAACCTAACGAGCACCCGCATACTATCTCAAGTACGACGTACTGACGGCTGTGGTACAGACCATCTCCCAAGCTGGGATGAGAAGCGCATAGGCTAGTCTACTCCGGAGTATCGATGCCCTGTCTCAATAGTCCTATGACTAGGGACCTGCATAAGGATGTGCTTGTGGATTACCCAGCCCCCACGAGTGTGACTGCCATCACAACGCTGGTAATCAAGCAAAGATCCTAAGGGCTCCACTAATGTGTATAGGCGATATACTAAAATAAACACATGTACACATTAAAGCAGAAACAAACCAAGTAGCATACTACTATTTTGAGCAAGATTGTCTATACAACTGTGAATATCCCAAGCTTCCATCAAGTAATATACAAACTAGTATGATACGGTAATGGCCTCTAGGGCATATACACTAACACGATCTTGTTTTAGATGAGTCGAAATAAAAATATAAAAGAAAATGCAAGAAAGTTGATTCAAGATTTGAAAGATTTGATTTCAAGAAAACATAAAGAATATAGATCTAGAATCAAGAATCAAGAAATTTCCCAATCACTTTGATTTATCAAGATTTGTAGATTCGATTGAGTTAAAAGTTAATGATGAATCTAATAATTCATAATCTTATCTATTGATAATTTGTAGCTAGATTGATGATTATGATGAAGATTAGGGATCAATTGGAGAAACTAGGGTTTCTCCTTCACTATCCCTTGTCTTTTCAATCATGATCATTCGGATCTAGCCTCTAACAAAGAAAATCATCAATCGTTCGATCCCTAATTTGCAATGAAATAATCAAGAAGTCATTTCGCTCCAAATTAGATCATCAACAATTCTTTTTGCTAAGGTTCACAAATCTCATAAAAATTAAGGCTAGTATTAAGATTTAACCATCATTAGATCTATTAATTCTCTCGAATCCTCCACAAGCGGAGATTTCACTCACACATCATGAAAATTAATGAATCAAAGATCAAGAAGTTTCATAACGCAAGAATGTAAAGAAAGCAAGAATTACAATTATCACCTTTATTAAATCGACGACTAATTACGCATTCCCTCAATTCGAGATTACAAGATGTTGCTCTCGATTGCTCCTTTTGAAGAGGTAACTAGATCCGTCGAAGTTCGCTCCGCTCGATCTCCGTGAGACTTGGATCGTCGTGGATCTCGCGCTCTTGATGAAGATTGGCTTCGCGGATAAAGGATCGATGGTTGCTTGCTTGATTTGCTTATCAAAATGATCTTGATTCGGCTTTGGAAAATGGATTTGGGCTAGGGTTTTGGTATCAAGTTGTGTCACTCAACTTGTGCAAATTTGGCTCAATGTTCAACCCTAATTAATGAACAACTATTCAACCGCCTCAAACCCTAGGTTTAGATCTCCTTTTATAACCACTCATTTGAATCTTCCCTCCAAAACTTGGTTGTTAGATAGAGCCTTCTAGAATGAGGTTGTTAGAGGGAATATTCTAGAGGAAGGTTGTTACAAGGAATATTCTAGAGTGAGTTTGTTATGCAGAGCCTTCTGGAAGAAGCCACGTGGTAATTTAAGCATCCTAAAGAAGCGAGGCCGTTGAGAAGAAGCTTCTGGAGACAATCTGATTTGATGACGTGTCAAGTAGGCCGCGGATCCGCGGCGGATCGACTTGACTCGGCCGCGGATCCGCGGCCATATTGTGGGTTCTCTGCATTATTTTCTGGATTTATCTTTCTGTTGGTCTTTGGGTTATTCTCTGATGCCTGGAATCTGACATTTCTTTCTTAGTTGCTACCAGATCTCATGTCTTGGACTTGATGCGTTTTATCAGCACTTTTGTGATTCCAGCTCTTTAACCTGGAGAATTTCCTGCACACAATCTCGAGATAAGTGTTGATATACAAAGATCTTGCGTATAGTAATAAACACACAATTTCCTTCATAATGCCGGTTATAATGTATAACACATGTTATTTGATATTTTGCAGACGAATTGCTAATGTGTGCTATATTTATACCAAACACCTTTAGATGATTAGAAAGAGTAGGAAAAATGATGTGTTAAAAATGCAATATTTTCGACTGATCAAATTCCCCCAAACTTAATTTTGGTCGTCTCGAGCAAACGTCTTTTATTTTTATATAAGAGAAGGAGAAAATATAAGAAAAAGAAAAACTAACTAGCACACTTTCGTAGGCAACACGATTGCACTGAGCACGTGCAACAAGCCTTTAAACCTCTAGGTGTCCCTAGTAGGAGGAGTGTTGTCTCTTGAGGGTTTTCAGCGGATTGCACCAACAAAATCCCATAATAAAAGGAAGACTGGAAAGATACATGTAAAGATAAGATTTATAAAAGAAATACTTTGAAAATTAGAGTTTCCAACTAATACTAGCTTTTCGGTTGTCATGAGCCATATCTTAATAGTCATGAAAAGATGTTAGAAATCATATCATCCCTCAATAAAACATCGTCTTTATTCTTCATTCCTACCTTTCTTCCAAACATCGATCATATACCCCTACATGTATGTAAAATATATCCCTACACTCGGAGAATTCAATTCAAGCTATCATACTCTTGTCCATCTACCTCAGTACTTTTTAATTAATGAATATTTAGATGGATTTGCTCACACATTTTTCATGCGACCGTTAATACTTCTTGAGGTACTAACCGACCGATTACTCATGTGCTCGCTTATTAGGCGTATTTAGTATTTTCCTCGTCATGCAACACCTAAGACTTAGCAGTGACTCCCAAACCAGTTGGTCTAAGGCACTAGGTGATGAAGCACCCTCGCTATATTTTTTTATTGCTGCCTTGGTGATAACAAAACCAGTGTTCATTTTTCTACACCATTTTATCTATTATTTTTCATTTATTATTTCCTTCATACTTTGGCTTTTAGACAAGAGCATTTCAAGGTATCCTCTACTATCCCGAATTTCAATACGTGTGTAAGTTCGTATAGTAGGGTATCAACATTCAAATGTTTGGCTTCCAGAATAGGAACTATTTTTCAGACTTATTTTTATCCTCAGATTAGTGACTTCTTTCAATTTACTAACCCTTGGGACAACGGCTCATAACTATTTATTACTAGTTCATTTAAGAAAACTTCTAATCTTCTAGGTTTTCATAAATTTTTCTAATCTTTTGGATGTAATTTTTCACTATCTAATCTTTTATTATTTTATTTATGTACACAATTTTTTTTTTGATTTTATTATATGTTTTGTGCTTATGCAAAGTATGATGCAAAGTGATGCGCAAATAAGCACAAACCTCCCCCAAACTTGTTTAGAACAGTGTCATCACTATTGCCATCTGTTAAATCTCAGAAACCTGTAAACTTGGGAGGAAAATTTATTAGCGGGGACAAGAAATATGATCATGAAAATCTCCCCCAAACTTATTTTAGGCTCACAATTTTGAGGACAACTTTTATTTTCAAGAGCCAAATATACCCCTCCAAACTTGACTTAAACAATGTTAATCTTTTAAAATCATAAGAGGGGGGGTAAAGTTACTGGTCAATGCAAATCCTTACAAAGACCGAAAGTCAACACCAACCATTCGAAGATTTTATCAGTGTAACAAACCGGTTGGTGGAAGAACATGTTGTTGAGAGTCAGGAAAAAGTGGGGAAGAAACAAGAGGTGGGATGGAATGGATTTGCGTCTCAAATTGGAGAGACGACATCATGATGATGATGATGGATTACTTGCATTCTCGTGATTAAGAAGAAGGAGTGGAGGTTCAATTTCTTTGTTTTGGAGATGATTCATCTCAACACCCGTGTTTGCTAAAAATGCAAGTTCATCAGCGAAGCTTTCATCGATATCCTGAAGAATAATGTCATTGGCAAGAATGGGATGATACTCAGACTCCATGAAAAATTCAGAATAATCGTTAGATGTTGACCCGGACAACTCGAAAGAAGGGTCTGTATGTATATGATACATATCTGGATCAAACAACAACGTATAAAGGAAGTCTGGATCTGTATCGTGAAGCTGATCAATTCGCTGTTATCGACATCCATTAATTTGACAGAACATACTAGAGCATGAGGTTCGGAAGGTTGACTTCCCAACTTGTAAATGTTAAGCTCAATTGACCTATTCCCGAAAAATAGGTTCATAGAGCCGTTACGACAATTGATTACAGCGTTGGAATTAGCCAAAATGGGACGACCTAGAATCACCGGAATTTGGTTACGTGGGTTCACTACAGGCTGTGTATTAAGAACAATAAAGTCCACAGGGAATACAAATTCCCCGATTTTTATCAACACATCCTCAAGTCTACCCCTAGGTTTGGTGATCGATCGGTCGGCCATCTGGAGAGTTATGTTCGAGGGCTTTAATACTCCGATACCTAGTTGCTCATAGACTGAATATGGAAGAAAGTTAACACTAGCGCCAAGGTCAAGTAAAGCACGGCTAATGTGTTTATCCCCAATAGAAATAGAAATAGTAGGATAGCCAGGGTTCTTACGTTTCCTTGGTAATTGTTGGGGAAAAGTTGTGTTTACAGTACTCAACATGAACACTTTTTTCGGCACTTGAGTCTTCCTCTTCCTATTGCGCAAGTTCTTAAGAATTTTCGCATAATACGGAACTTGTTGGATAGTATCTAGGAGAGGGATGTTGATATTAACTTGCTTAAACATTTCCATAAGCTTCTCCATTTGGGCATTGGGTTTGTTGGGCCTCAACCTATCTGGAATGGAGCTCTATCAATAAGTGTTGGGTCCAACATTTGTGGAGAAGTTTGTGGGGGTGGAAAGGATGAAGTGGGTGGAGGGTTCGAGCCTTGGGGAAAACGGAGAATAGGCTCGGAAGAAGAAGAAGGTAAATTGGACGAAATAGGCTAAGAAGTAGAAGTGGGAGTGGAAGTGGAAGCCTGGGATTCAATTGATTCCTCAACATCAATTTGTTCACCCACATGATTGTCTAGCACTCTTCCAGATCTCAACATGGTAAGTGCATTCATATTAGTGTAATGTGAAGGTCCAGGATCAGGTAGAGGTTGAGATGGAAGATTCCCTTTCTCTCCAGCACTCATTTTTGTTGGAGATAGTGCCCTCAGAGTCAATTATTAGATCACAGGCACGTGATTGCAATGATTGATGGAGGACATATGCCGGTATGACAGTCTTACTCAAGATGATAGTATGCTATCTGGTTTATCTTTATCATCGTGTACTGCTTTAGGTGACCTTACAGGTCACTATTGCGCGTTGATAGAGCCCTTAGGATTCTTGCTTGACGGCCAGCAGTATGATGGCGATCATATACATGGGAGCTGGGGTCTATAAGCACATCCTTAAAAGGTCCCTAGTCGTGGGAGTTTTCGAGACAGGGCATCGATACTCTAGAGAAACTAGTGTATACAGTCGAGACCCCGACGAGGGGCGGTGGCCGGTCTCACAAGCCACTGGTGTCAGTTGGTTCACCTAAGATGTATACAGGTGCTCATTGGGTTATGAGTACACCGGACAGGATTCGCCGGGAACATGCTAGTTTGTATTATACCTGACGTCAGATAGCAGTTCCTTGGTGACATGTGTACAGGTTAGTTCATCGACCTGAGATCGTCATTTGTCTCGTGTGAGTTCCCACTGTACTTTGATTACTACCCTACCACGCTCAAAGGAAACGTGCAAACAGGTTTTAGTTGGGTACAGTCCCAAGCCACATGGAGGCAGTGAGCGGATCTGCAGGGGTTCGTCTCTCCCGGTATTGGGGGTGAGGTTGCGCTGTGTCTAGGAGAACCATTACACGAAGTCCTTGGCCAAGGAAGGAGATTTACTGGTAGGTATTCCAGTAGTATCTCAGGGTGTTCTGGGCTATACTCCGAAACGACTTGTACCGCTTTTAGGGGTCTGACTTTTACCAGCCCCCTAGGCCGCCATGCGATGCTCATAGACGAACGGACCGGACTGTACGGATATTGTTACTGACAGGCTCAGTAGGGTATCAGGATGAGTTCGCTCATCGACGTCCCTTTTGTTCAATACCTGGTAGCCCGTTACGTATGGCTAATACCTCTGACGTGCTAGTGGTTAAATCCACAGCCAAAGTATTGACGAGTCTTTAGAGTCCCCCACAGACAGTTTCTCAAGTTTCGGGCGAAACGCTGTAGAGGCCGTATGGAGATATGGCAGGGTTCGATCTTATCCGTGCGGTATTGCACGGATCATGATTGGACAGATAATACTAGCGGGCTTTGGTTTAAGCCAGATCCTAGTATTGTACAGTGTAGATTTTGTCTAATTGCATTTGTATTCGGTCGGAATACAAATACGGGTATGTAAATACAGTCGCGGGGTTTTCCTGTAATTTATTACGGGATCATCTTTTTGAAGTTGCCAGTTTGCATTCCGTTTCGGCCAGTTTTTCTTTGTTCTTTCATGGCCGGATTTTTCTGATGGAGGGGCTAATTTGCAGTTGTGCAAATTAGTAATTATGGAGAGGGTTTATTTGTAAATGGTGTATTATGATAATTCAAGCATCTTTGCTTTTTTTCTTTTATCATGGTTTGCATTAATTGAGATGGGATTTGATGAAGATGTGAGGGTGATGTTTTAAAGTGAGGTTTGCTTTTGTTTATGATCACCCCTTTGCTTTTACTACATTTACCTTCCTTCTTGGATTTTTTCCCACTCCCATTTTGAGAGAGGCCGGCCACATTTAGGGAGAGAATTATTTTTGGTGTGGAAAATTCTTCATCTCATTTTTAGCTTACACCAAAAATCCTGAAGCTCATTTCCTCTTGCTCATTGTTCATTCCTCCATCATATATAGCAACTTCATACCCGCTTGAGACAAGTGACTCTATACTAGCCTACAACATTCTTGGACACGTCGACTCGCCAACTTCATGCCCGAGTTGCCTCGGCCCAGAGGTGGTAGCCCGTAAAAGAACCCGGCGATGTGGTGCTCTCTCCGACGAGAAGATGAAGATCGGAGATTCCGCGAGGAGATCGGGATGGAGGCCGAAGACCGAAGGACACGGATCGCTCGGTATAGAATTCTACCCTTTCTCTTGTTTGCTAGCATTAGGTTAATGGCCCGATCCGGGTTTATAGTGCGCGGTAGTGCCGGTTTACAAGTTTTGTAAAAGTTTCGTTTCCGCATTCCGGCGTCGGATTGACGGCCGGGGCTCTGCCGTGCACTTACATTGGTATCAGAGCCACGCCATTAACCTAGTCTAGTTTGCTCTAACGTGTTTACAAGTTCGATTGATCGGATTTTCCAAAAACCGTATTTTCAAGCATCAGTTTCTGTCGAATTTTTGCAGTGGTCAAAAAATTATTTGGTACATTGTAAAAATATGAGCAGGGTTTTTTATGCATTCTGTGAAAATTTGGTCGGCTGATATTACTGTAGCACGGCGGATCAGCGGCTAAAACCATGTTTGGGCCGCGGATCCGCCGCCGTTTTGTGTCCAAACTGCACCAAATTTTTACAGTGAGCTTCTGACATTGAAATAGGGTTTTTGGTATGTTCTGTTTGGGCCCAGAATTTCTTTAAGTGCTACAGTTGTGCTTGGGGCCCACTTCGGTAAATTTAGTCGATCGAAAATTTTAAACATGTTAGTTCACAGTATTTACATTATATCTGCGACCGTGAATGTCACTCGATCGGTAAATCCTGTCTAACTACTATAGCCCTTTTAGACGGATTTGCGAACGTGACATTCACGTTGATGTTCTGTGTTGTGCTGTGATGTTGCGGATTTGTCGTGGTGGATAGCCTGGATGCAATGGTAGTACGGTTTGGTTATATATGTACATTTGATATTGCGGGGCGAGCGTCTGACATGTGGACTGCCGTTACTGCCTGTTTGTATATTATTCTTTTGGGGCACGACCGGGCTGAGGTCGATGTACCCATTGTATATTTTACTTTCTGTACTAGGATTACCCCAAGGTGGGGTGCACGGATAGCCGGGTTCTAGAGGGCAACAAGCCTGCATCTCATGGCTTATAGACGGAGGGGGCTTTACTCTAGAATTGGCGGGCTATTCGCCGCACTCGTAGGGGGTACAGGTTGACCCAAGGAGGGGTGCCTAAGTTACCGAATTCTGTGAAGTGCTGGGTGGTCCATTCACGTTGCTGAAGGGGGCTGCCTCGCTTCAGGTTTTGGCGGATAACTTGCCGCGCCCGTAGGGGTCTAGGATTTCATTGCACAGGCTATCCACACGACCGGGGGAACGTCGGGTTTCAGTAGCGGCTCTATGAAACCCGGGGATCCCAGATATCTGTATTGTTCTATGATGCTTATTACATTTCTGTGATGTTGCATTTTATCACGCCTTGAGCAAATATTATATATTGATATATATACTAGTAGATGTTGTATATGTTTTGCACCCACGCTAGTCCAGTCCCCGCTCTGTCGTTAGTTAAGTAACCTAACGGGTGATGACGGGACCCAGTAGCGAATGCGGGTGGCATATACGTACATCGTATTTTCTTTCTTTATTGGTGTGATCAATTGATGGGACTGCGTTGATTCGGATCAATGCAAGCTAAACAAACCTATTCTGATGTTGTTGGGACATTTTTCAAAAAAAGCTGTTATTGCAAGGACGTTCTCTTTTGTTTTGCACAGTGGTATTCAGTTGGAATATCCTGCACCTCAGTCGACGAGGCAAGGGCCGAGATCCCTTCACCGGGAGTGACCCCTTAGACAGAAGTTTGCATCAGGGTAATAACTTCACTATAGCCGATTGCCTTTTGCTTTGCATCGTGGTATTCAGTTGGAATATCCTGCACCTCATTCTACGGGGAAAGAGCCGAGATCCCTTCACCAGGAGTGACCTCTTTAGCAAAGGTTTTCGTAACTATATTTTATAAAAAGCTATCCAGTTCCTTCAACGATATCAAGTTCTAAAGGTTTTTCCCCAAAAACCATTCGTAGCCCTCCGTCGTTTCATATGGATAGTCAATAGTATTCAAGCTGTGTTTGTTGGCCAAAGTCAAGGCACGGTGATTGGTAGCTGTTGGATATTCATATGCAACATAGATAGATGCGTTGGTTTGGGACAGTCGTACTGCCTTGTTGGCCAAAGTCAAGGGTAGGTACGGGTGGGTTCAAATTAACCTGGACAATGACGGGTAGAACTTGGCATGTGACTTATGATTTGTTGGCCAAAGTCAAGGTCATAAGAGCATGGGGTAAAAATCACATCGGGTGTTTCTAAAGAAACTGAAACTTGCCAGATATGCGCATACCTTCTGGAGTGTGATAACGTGAGCGAATTCCGTCATGTTTTCATGCGATGATATTTGGATCCCGATTCCCACTGATGAGTTGGTTTACTCCTCGGGTGATCCCGACTAATTCTTCTTTCAGGTTTGGAGAAGAATTTGACGTTAAAGTGGGAGGTTTCCAGATTAGATAAATTGGTAACCATTCTGATCTAGGTTATAATGCACGCTGAGTGTTTCTTTTCTCTCTCTTTGGTAGCGACCATGACCCGACCCTTGACTATGACTCAGTGACCAAGTTGACCGAACCTTCTTAAACACTGGCTTTTGGATTGTCAGAGTTGCATACATCATTGCCATTCCTACTTTTACCCTTTTCTCCAGGACACCCCGTATTACTACGAACGTCCACTTCCATTGGATAAAACCATCATATGGTTATATACGAACTCGAAGGAATTTATTCGAGGATGGTTTCCGGTTCTGGAGAAAACGAATAGAACTATTCAGTTGTCTTTTCCTTTTACCTTCTCTCAGGTTGCGAGTACTCCTTGGATTAGGACGGTACACCTATTACGCAAATTGGATAGTCTTCTTCCAAACCATAGGCTGGTGCCGAACGGTAGGGAATGAAGAAAACTAATTAGCCTAACTAAGGTGTACAGAAGGTATTAAGTAAAGACAAATAAAGTGATTAGAAAGAGGGCAAAGTAAATTGCGACTGTTATTCACGACCAAACCAAGTATTTCATTACCACTCCCACTTCACCATTGTATTTCTCCAGAACACTCTGTATCACTACGAAGATCCACAGTTTATTGGATACTCCATCGTATGGTTATATACGAACTCGAAAGGAACTTGTTCCAGTTCGGGAATGGATTCTGGTTCAGGAGAAATAGGAATGAGGTTTCATTCAGTTGTCTTTTATCTTTACCTTCTCTCGCATTTGCGAATGCTCCTAGGATTAGGACAGTATACCCATTATGCTTATTGGATAGTCTTCTTCCAAACCATGGGCTGGTACCGAACGGTAGGGAAGGAAGAAAACCATTTAGCCTAAAGGGGTGTACAGAAGGTAATGACTAAAGACATATAAAGGGATTTGGAGAGATGGAAAAGAATTATACGATTACAGTTGTGAATTTGATAATGGAAGAGGGATTACTAGGAATACCCGGATACCCCTACGAAACATTTCAATGTTTCAGTTTCACTGTGTACTGTTAAAAGAAAACTGATTTCCCAATTAGACACTTGCTCCAGGGTATGTATTTACCAGGTATGATTATCACATCTGTATGGTTTTACAGATGATGAGTGGGAGTAAGCTATTGGGAATTAGGTGATCATCCTCATTATATCGGAATTCATTGAATTGGTGATATTTGAGGAAGTCACCTGGGTTGTTTGTCGGACGGCAAATATTTGGTTTTGAATATCCATTATAATGCACCAATTTCAAATTGATATATCTGTACGTTTATTTTCATAAAGTGAGATATAACTTTTTCAAATTATGTCGATGACATTTACCTATATCAGTGAATGGTTAGGTAAGGAGCATTAAAACAACGGTGTAATTCTTCTTAACCATAAGTACAATTTTCAACCTACGACACACAGAGAATGAGTTATTATACTCAAGGGACTTATACAGAGTATTGTATATTATCCAGTGTCCATTAGGACAGAGGGGTTGGTCCTCGTACAATATTCTGTTTACTTATGACTTCTCTAGTTTTTAGACAAGTGTTTCGTAGAAACACAAGGTCTAAGTTTTAAGAAGTTATAGGTATATAAATAAAGTAGAGAACCAGGTATTGCAAGTATCGGGATTCTTCAAGATGATCGAAGATATAGATACTTGTGAATGGTATTCAGTTGATAGTAATGATTAAGAGAACTTGCTTCTCTTTCAGGTTACTCATAATTGGAAGTATTCCTAAGTTGAGTAATGCTGATAGGCCTCCTTCTATTTAGTTGACATGCACTGGAGACAGCTGCATGATTTGAATCTGGTTCAATTAAATCAGTGCCTCTATTTATATATTGGATATAGAACGGTTCATATCTTAACGATGTTAAGGTACGGGGAGTTGTCCGGCATATGCTTAAAACCAGACTCTGGATAACTCAAGGCACGTTTCTGTAATGGTTGTTTGTGGGTTGACCCAGGCTATGACGAGGGTTGACTTTCTACCATCTGAAAGATTAATAATGATATTGTTCTTGACTCGCCACAGTTTTAATAAAAATGGATTTTTTCAGAAAACAGTAGTGGGAGTATGGTAGAACTGGAAGTGATTCCAGAACCGCAAATGATTACTGAAGATTTGATAAGAACCTAAAGATTCAATCTGGTTTGACATTCCATTGGCCACTCCGCAGATAAGGTGGGTAACCTCAGGCACCCGAGAGGTACTTAGGTATGCTCAAGGACGGTGGCAGGGAGGTTCTTGTTTACCCAGACTTGCCATTGTTGTTGTTCCAAACTGTGAGACCCAGCAGGAGGATGAGTATAGCGTCGTTCTGAGCTGGCTTTAAAAGTGCACGTGTATATGACTCTGCCAGAGGGTTTTCATAGTCAGTGAGAGCAGCGAAATCATAGTGGACAAGTAGCTTATGTCTATTTATGGACTAAAGTAGATATAGTGGAGATAGATCATCTATTTCTGATATGACAGTCATAGGTTTGACTTCATCAGAATAGGGGATGGATCTGTTAAGAAAGTAGTAGGGTGTGATGTCCTAGTATTTGGATGACATACACAGAGTAAGAAGTGAAATTCCTATACTGCGATCGGTTATACGTTGGTTGTCACACAGTGGTTTCTCCACATAGGGCTTGGATATAATATTACACATTCTGCTTACTAGATCAATGGTTTTAGATCTAGATTTGGGTTGTTTCCCAATCTGGGTACTTAGAAAGCATTCTAAAGGTATTTAGAATGGACGACACCTGGCATGGTGATGTACCTGCAGGTGATGGAGTCACCCTCTCTAAAGGTGTCTTGCAGACTAAAGGGGAGAGGGATATGCATGATTGGCAGATCACTTGCTTAGGCAATTGAGTCAATCATGAGATGTCAAGTACCACACCAGATGTTGTTTTTGCATGAGATGCAGTAAGTTGATATTAATCCAATCCTGGAGAAACGATCGGAAGCAGTTTTAGAACATAAGTTGATGTTCTAGGAAAATGATAACGGCAGCCGCCTTTGGGAGACAGTTATCATTCCAGGCTTCCAAGGTGACCTGGACGGTAGAGTGACTGTCAGAGTTATAGTTTTACCTCTGACGAGGGGCAGTACTATGGACAGGTGGTCCAGGAGGATACTGAGGGAGGCATGGCGCAGGATACTGATTAAGTTCAGTTGACGATACAGTCTAAGAAGTTTGGATTTTTAGTTCGTTTATGAACTAGGTCCCATCAGATATCCAGACACATTCTAAGATAGGTATTGCTCATTTCGGGAGATGGGTTTCTCCGCGAACTTGAGATTAAGAGAGACATAGAAAGAAACATCAGAGCGGATCCACTCACTGAGGCTATTACTCAAACGCATTAGTTTCGCAAACGGGTTTTGTGAGACTGATTAGTAGAGGAGTTGGGTGTTCGGTATCACACGGGGTGTGAGTATGCGACATCGCAATAATTAGCCTTGAATGCAAGTGGGAGATTGTTGGAGATAGTGCCCTCAGAGTCAATTATTAGATCACAGGCACGTGATTGCAATGATTGATGGAGGACCTATGCCGGTAGGACAGTCTTACTCAAGATGATAGTATGCTATCTACTTATCTTTATCATCGTGTACTGCTTTAGGTGACCTTACAGGTCACTATTGCGTGTTGATAGAGCCCTTAGGATTCTTGCTTGACGGCCAGCATATGATGGCGATCATATACGTTGGAGCCGGGGTCTATAAGCACATCCTTAAAAGGTCCCTAGTCGTGGGAGTTTTCGAGACAGAGCATCGATACTCCAGAGTAGACTAGTGTATACAGTCAAGACCCTGACGAGGGGCGGTGGCCGGTCTCACAAGCCACTGGTGTCAGTTGGTTCACCTAAGATGTATACAGGTGCTCATTGAGTATGAGTACACCGGACAGGACTCGCCGGGAACATGCTAGTTGGTATTATACCTGACGTCAGATAGCAGTTCCCTGGTGACATGTGTACAAGTTAGTTCATCGACCTGAGATCGTCATTTGTCTCGTGTGAGTTCCCACTGTACTTTGATTACTACCCTACCACGCTCAAAGGAGACGTGCAAACAGGTTTTAGTTGGGTACAGTCCCGAGCCAAATGGAGGCAGTGAGCGGATCTGCAGGGGTTCGTCTCTCCCGGTATTGGGGGTGAGGTCGCGCTGTATCTAGGAGAACCATTACATGAAGTCCTTGGCCAAGGCAGGAGATTTACTGGTAGGTATTCCAGTAGTATCTCAGGGTGTTCTGGGCTATACTCCGACACGACTTGTACCGCTTTTGGGGGTCTGACTTTTACCAACCCCCTAGGCCCGCCATGCGATGCTCATAGACGAACGGACCGGACTATACGGATATTGTCACTGACAGGCTCAGTAGGGTGTCAGGATGAGTTCGCTCATCGACGTCTCTTTTGGTCAATACCTGGTACCCCGTTACGTATGGCTAATATCTCTGACGTGCAAGTGGTTAAATCCACAGCCAAAGTATTGACGAGTCTTTAGAGTCCCCCACAGACAGTTTCTCAAGTTTCGGGCGAAACGCTGTAGAGGCCATATGGAGATATGGCAGGGTTCGATCTTATCCGTACGGTATTGCATGGATCATGATCGGACAGATAATACTAGCGGGCTTTGGTTTAAGCCAGATCCTAGTATTGTACAGTGTAGATTTTGTCTCATTGCATTTATATTCGGTCGGAATACAAATGCGGGTATGTATATACAGTCGCTGGGTTTTCCTGTAATTTATTACAGGATTAGCTTTTTGAAGTTTCCAGTTTGCATTCCGTTTCGGCCAGTTTTCCTTTGTTCCTTCATGGCCGGATTTTTCTGATGGAGGGGCTAATTTGCAGTTGTGCAAATTAGCAATTGTGGAGAGGGTTTATTTGTAAATGGTGGATTATGATAATTCAAGCATCTTTGCTTTTTTTCTTTCATCATGGTTTGCATTAATTGAGGTGGGATTTGATGAAGATGTGAGGGTGATGTTTTGAAGTGAGGTTTGCTTTTGTTTATGATCACCCCTTTGCTTTTACTACACTTACCTTCCTTCTTGGATTTTTTCCCACTCCCATTTTGAGAGAGGCCGGCCACATTTAGGGAGAGAATTATTTTTGGTGTGGAAAATTCTTCATCTCATTTTTAGCTTACACCAAAAATCCCAAAGCTCATTTCCTCTTGCTCATTGTTCATTCCTCCATCATGTATGGCAACTTCATACCCGCTTGAGACAAGTGACTCTACACTAGCCTACAACATTCTTGGACACGTCGACTCGCCAACTTCATGCCCGAGTTGCCTCGGTCCAGAGGTGGGAGCCCGTAAAAGAACCCGGCGATGTGGTGCCCTTTCCGACGAGAAAATGAAGATCGGAGATTCCGCGAGGAGATCGGGATGGAGGCCGAAGATCGAAGGACACGGATCGCTCGGTATAGCATTCTACCCATTCTCTTGTTTGCTAGCATTAGGTTAATGGCCCGATCCGGGTTTATAGTGCGCGGTAGTGCGGGTTTACAAGTTTTGTAAAAGTTTCGTTTCCGCATTCCGGCGTCGAATTGACGGCCGGGGCGCTGCCGTGCACTTACAATTTTGGCAGTCAGTTGTGCAATTTGTGCTTCTATCAATTTGATACTCTCACCGTGGAAGACAGTGTTTTGCACTAACGTCTGGATAGAAGATGTTAAAATGTCATTCGTTTGCATCGACTGTGTAATGAACAGGTCAAGTGCAGAGGGTGTAGAAGTACCGGCAAAAGAAGGATCAAAGTTGTTGGCCGGGTTTTGAAAATTTTGTGGTTGAAAGGGGTGCTGACTCGGTTGTGGAGGTTGCTGTTGTGGTGGAGGGACCCATTGAAAGTTATTCTGGTTTGGATCCGTGTATTGAGTTTGGTGTTGGATCCAAGAAAGATCAGGGTGATTTCTCCAATCTTGATTATATGAGGAAGAAGAATGATCATTTCTATGTTGTTGCTGAAATGCAGCATTAGTGTGACCTTGAAACGGTACATTCAAAGGACATTCTTCCGTCAAATGTGACGGATTGGAACAACAACTACACACGGTTTTGGGAAGTGTGTATTGGTTTAGAGAGACAGAAGAGATTTTGTTTTCTAAAGCGTCGAGCTTCCTTTGTATTGCGGCCATTTCGACTCTCATTGTGACGGAAACAACGAGCTGATTGATACCTTGCCCAGACAATGGTGGTCTAACACTTTCCCATTGTAAAGTGTTTTGAGCTAAATTTTCTAGGTATTTCCAAGCTTCACCATCATCTTTAGATAGGAATTGACAATGACACATGGTTTCAAGCATCTGTTTTGTCGTGAAATCAATACCCTCATAGATAATTCGACACAGATCCCATCTAGGGATTCCATAATGAGGGCATTGTAAAAGAAGATCCTTGAACCGTTCAAAGCATTTCCAAAATGGTTCATTGGGAAGTTGGGTAAATTTGAAGATTTCGCTCCGAACATGGGCGGTCTTATGATTGGGATAAAATTTCTTCAGGAATGCTGCAACGAATTCGTCCCATGTTGAAATAGAATGTGCGAGTGTGTTGTAAAGCCACTTCTTGGCTAAATCGCACAAAGTGGATGGGAGAAGACTTAAACGCAGAGCATTGATCAGTCGAAAATACTGCATTTTTAACACGGCAATTTCCCTATCTTTTGCATTCATCTAGAGGTGTTCGGTTTGCATATTACACATAGTAGCAAAACAATAGTAAAATACCGAATTACATGTGTTATACTCCAAAACCGGCATTTTTAGGGAAATTGACTGTTTTTCATGGCATCGCATCATCCTTGTATTGCGCAACACTTGTTTCGAAGTCTGTGCAGGAAATTTCTGGAATCGAGCTAAAATTGTCAAATTGCTGATAAAAAAATACGCCAACTCAATGACTTGAGATCTGGAAGCAATCTAGAAGGAATTCAGGGAATCAACATATCAAAAAGTACACCTGAAGACAGAAGAAGACACTACATGAAGTTTAAAGCCATAAGCCTCCTATTGGGCCGCGGATCCGCGGCCGGAGCCATTGCCGGGGATAGTGCGCAAATTGTTCGTATTTTGAAATTTGAGTTGAAAAGTTTATTCCATCTATATTTTTTAGATCTAAACTCGTACAAACCCTAAACGTGTTGTTGTGATTTGTTGCGAGGAAATCTGGAACTTGTGGAGCTATGAAAAAAAATTTCAGAGAATTCCTGAGAGCTGAGGAGGTAAACAGGGACTTGCTGTAAAATTTTTGTTCATGGAACTGTTCATACCACCGCGATTCCGCGGCAATTGGCGACTCCCACCGCGTTTCCACGGCTTTGTGGAAGCTTCTCTGTACCAAAATTCTCAGGTGAATCCTCTACTTTCTTATCTCCTTCTAAATCTGCTCCAATTAACAATTTGCTGCAGGTTTCTTAGCAAAAATCGCAGCGCCGCAAAAAGAAATAAAAATTGTGCGTGTTTTTTATTTTTGGTTGTTTGCATATTAATACGGAAATTAAGGGGCAAAGACCAAATCCAGATTAGGTGGGGAGTTCATTACCCTTCCTAGGCCCCAAAAATCACAAACTTGCATCCGCATTTACCCTCATTAACTAAAAAATATCTAGAGATGACTCTAAGGACCGTCGCGCTCACTTAGGACAAGAGAAGGCCGTGGGTAATTCATTGCTTATCCGTGTTTCTTTTGTTGTGTCTAAGGCAAGTGTGTCGAAGGCTAGTGGTTACTTAATTAGGCCCACTACTTACGTAGTGGAGAACCTCCCACTTACTTGGCACTTACCTGGCCACAGGAGAGACAAAGAGGCAGTGGAGGATTGATCCTACGACTTGTCTTTTGGCAGTTAGGAGCGGTCTAGAGCTTTGACCTAGGTGACCATTAGATTTTAGGGTTGCTTGTTGCATTTGTTGTGATCGCATCATTTTTTTCAAAAATCCGTATATTTTTCAAAACAAACACCGCATTCATTCATTCCCCTAATTATAAATCTACGCTGCCACTTGTACTAACCCTTTTTAATGCAAGATAGGCTAGACATGGGATTCTAGTGCCCGTTTAGTCCGCGTTCCCCCTATCGACCCCAAAGTCGGTATTTCTACATTTGCCTCTTCTTTACCTACCATCACACCCACATCGATGGATCCGTCTCCATCGAACTTCTTTACCACTACTCTGCCGCCGTCCGTTGGTGCGCAGAATCCACCCCGCATCTCTCTCCAAGAGAGGTGCTATCCTACACGAGGTCCTCTTTCGACCTGTCTCTCCATTCCACCAGCCAACGGGGACAATTTTCAAATAAAACCCCAATACATCAACCTTCTACCCAAATATCACGGTCTCGAGTCTGAAGACGCATATGTCTTTATCACCAAATTTGAAAATGTATGCGCAATGATGGGTACTTCACAGCTTTCTGTGGATGCTATGCGTCTTCATCTTCTCCCATTTACTTTGTGCGATATAGCCGAGAAGTGGCTGTATAACACTACCGCGCATTCTATCTCGAACTGGGGAGAATTCGTCAAAGCATTCCTTAAGAAATTCTACCCACATCATAAGACAGCTCGAGTCCGTAGCGAAATAAATCAAATCACCCAGCTTCCAAATGAAACATTTTCACAATGTCTTGAACGCTTTAAGGACCTGTTAGTTCAATGTCCACATCACAGAATCCCCAGATGGGATCTGTGCCGAATCATATATGAGGGCATTAATCCTAACACAAGACAAACCCTTGAATCCATGTGTCAAGGCAACTTCATGACTAAAGATGATGGGGAAGCTTTGAAATTCCTAGAAGATTTCGCTGAAAAATCTTTACAGTGGGAGGGTGTGAGTCAATCGTCTAGGAATGGCAATAATATTTCCATAGGAGTTAGAGCTGAAATTTCAGCTATCAATATGAAACTCGAGACTATGGAAAACAAATTTTTAGCCGCCGCCCTAAGTCAAATGTCACTCTCCAAAACTGTATGTGGATGCTGTTCTGATCCTTCTCATTTGACGGAAGAGTGTCCACTAAATTCTCCGTTTCAAGGTCATGAGCATGTTAATTCTGCTTTCCAACAACGACCTAGGAACGATCCAATTTCTTCCACATATAATCAGGGTTGGAGGAATCACCCTAATTTTGCTTGGAACCAATCACAAAATCAAAACACGGTTCCAAATCAAAACAATTTCCAAAGGGCTCCTCCACCACAACAGCAACCATTTGCATTGAGTCAGCACCCCTTCCAAGCACAAAACTTCCAAAATCCGGTCAATACACCTGCACCGTCTAATCCTTTGCAGTTAACCGGTACTGATGAATCCTCTTCATTCATGAACTTGCTTTTAACAATAAAGACTTCCGTCGATGATATAAAGAAAAACTCTGCGTCCCAAAACGAGACTATTAAATCGATGGAAGAAGAAATTGCACGATTAAAAGCTGAAATGAGTGCAAGAGAGAAAGGGAAACTTCCAGCTCAACCTTTACCCAATCCTGGCTATTCACATCATGTGAATGCAATCACGTTGAGATCTGGAAGAGTTCTTGAAAATCATGTTGGGGAAGAGATTGATGACACTGAAAAATATATCGATGATACCCCGGCTGAGACCTTTCCTTCCACTTCTACTTCTAATTCTAACCCCAGTTCTTCTACCCCACCATCTTCTTCCGAGCCTATTCTCCGTTTCCCACAAGGCTCGACACCTCAGCCCACCTCTTCTAGTACACCGAAAACGATCCCCACTCCAATTCTTAGATCGTTTCCACCCACACGATCTTCTCCAGTGTTGAACCCTGACCTTATTGCCCAAGCTCCTTACCCGAATCGGTTAAGGGGAAACAGACCAAGTCCACAAATGGAGAAGATCACTGAAATCTTGAAACAGGTTAACATCAACATCCCTCTTCTTGATGCTATCCAACAAGTCCCCGCTTATGCGAAAACTCTTAAGGACTGTGCACTAGAAAGAGGAAGACTCAAGTGCCAAGAAGATATTCATGGCAAAGACAGTAGACACAGTTTTCCCCCAACAATTACCGAGGAAACATAAGGATCCTGGATATCCTACGATTTCCATTTCTATCGGGGAGAACACATTAACCGTGCTCTACTCGACTTTGGCGCAAGTGTTAACCTGCTTCCTTTCTCGGTCTACGAGCAGTTAGGGATCGGAGAGTTGAAACCAGCCCATTGCACTTTCCAGATGGCTGACCGATCAAGCACCAAACCTAGGGCTGAACTGGAGGATGTGTTAATAAAAATCGGGGAATTTTTATTCCCTGTGGACTTTATTGTAATTGATACACAGCCTGTAGCGAACCCACGGAATCAAATTCCGGTGATTTAGGTCGCCCCTTTTTGGCCACTTCCAACGCTATCATCAACTGTCGTAATGGTTCTATGACCCTATCCTTCGGGGAATAGGTCAATAGAGATGAACATTTACAAGTTGGGAAGTGTACCCTCCGATCCTACTGCTCAGGTCTGTTCTGTCGACTTAATGGATGTCGACAGCAGCGAATTTGATGATCCTCATGATACTGATCTTGACTCTTTTCATACGTTATTGTTTGACCCAACTATGTATCATACACATACGGACTCTTCTACCGAGATGTCCGGGCTAACAACTAACACTGATTATGAACCATTTTTAGAGTCTGAAATCACCCCGCACTTTGTGATGACATTATTCTTCAGGGTATTGATGAGACTTTTAAGGAGATCTTCGCTGATGAACTCGCATTTTTGAATGACACGGGTGTTGAGATGAATCATCTCCAATCAATGAAATTGAACCTCCACCCCTTCTTCTGACTTGTAAAAAGAATGCGAGTAATCCATCACATTCACTGCATCGTCTCTCCAAAATGAGACGCACACACATTCTATTCCATCACTTACCCTTTCCCACTTCATCTTCCACCAACCTGAGCACTACATTGATAAAATTTTTGAATGGTTGGTGTTAACTTTCGATCTTTGCAAAACTTGGCATCGACCACTGATTTTTGACCTCCTCATGTGATTTTCAATGCTTAACTGGCTTAACTCAAGTTTGGGGGGGTACAATCTGTCTCTTGAAAAGAAAATTTTTACATAAAATTTTGAGCCAAAAATAAGTTTGGGGGAGGATCTTCACTTATATATTTTGCCCCCACTAATAATTTCCTCCCGGGCTTACAGGTTTTTCGAAATTTAGCAGATGGCAACAGTGAGGACACTGTTGAAAATAAGTTTGGGGAAGGTTTGTGCTTATTTTCACATCATTTGCATCATACTTTGCATAAGCACAAAACATTTTCAAAACCTATAAAAATTTAAAAAGTTTCAAAAATAAAAACATTTTTGTACATAAATAAGATAATAAAAGATTAGATAGTGAAAAATTATATCCAAAAGATTAGAAAAATTTAAGAAAACCAAGAAAATTAGAAGTTTTCTTATACGAACTAGTAATAAGTAGTTATGAGCCGTTGTCCCAAGGGTTAGTAAGATGAAGGAAGTCGCTAATCTGAGAATAAAAATAAGTCTGAAAAATAGTTCATATTCTGGAAGCCAAACATTTGAACGTTGATACCCTACTATTCGCACTTACACACGTCTTGAAGCTCGGGATAGTAGAGGATACCTTGAAATGCTCTTGTTTAAAAGCCAAAGTATGAAGGAAATAAAAAAATGAATAAAATATAAATGGTGAAGAAAAAAATGAACACTGGTTTTGTTATCGCCAAGGCAGCAATAAAAAAATATAGCGAGGGTGCCTCTTCACTTAGTGCCTTAGACCAACTGGTCTGGGAGTCACTGCTAAGCCTTAGGTGGTGCAAGACGAGGAAAATACACCGTATAAGCAAGCACATGAGTAATCGGTCGGTTAGTACCTCAAGAAGTATTAACGGTCGCATGAAAATGTGTGAGCAAATTCATCTAAATATTCATTAATTAAAAAGTACTGAGGCAGATGGACAAGAGTATGATAGCTTTAATTGAATTCTCCGGGTGTAGGATGTCTTTTACACACACGTAAGGTTATATGATCGATATTTGGAAGAAAGATAGGAATGAAGAATAAAAACGATGTTTTATTGAGAGATGATGTGATTTCTGACATCTTTCATGACTATTAAGACAGGGCTCATGACAACCGAAAAGCTAGCTTAGTTGGAAACCCTAATTTTCAAAGTCTTTCTTTTACAATTCTTATCTTTAAATGTAATATCACGGTCTTCCTTTTATTATTGGATTTTGTGGGTGCAATCCGCTGAAAACCCTCAGGAGACAACACTCCTTCTACTAGGGACACCTAGAGGTTTAAAAGGCTTGTTGCACGTGCTCAGTGCAATCGTGTT
>JASDDO010000010.1:304755348-305094884 GCA_030015575.1 Agapanthus africanus | reverse complement strand
CAGAAAGGTGGATAATCTTGTAGCCCCGGGTTTAATTTGAGCCGCAAATAAAACCCGACGTTCTCGGTCGTGCGGATAGCCTATGTAATGAAAACCTGGACCCCTACGAGCACGGCAAGTTACCCGCCAATCCCAGAAGTGAGGCAACCCCCTTCAACAAAGTGAATGGGCCATCTAGCACTTCACGGAATCCGGTAACATAGGCACCCCTCCATGGGTCATCATATACCCCATACGAGTGCGGCGAATAGCCCGCCAATTCTATAATGAAGCCCCCTCCGTCTCAACACCATGAGATGCGGGCTTGTTGCCTTCTAGAACCCGGCTATTCGTGCACTCCACCGCGGGGTAATCCTGGTACAGAAAATGAAAATAATATGTTCAAATGGTGGCATCGACCTCAACCCGGTCGTACCCCAACAAATAATATACAACCTGGCAAAGACGACAGTCCACATATCGGACGCTCGCCCCGCAATAACAAATGTACAAATGAATATAAATTGTGCTGCTAGCATTGTACCACATGCTATCCACCACGACTATCCAACCACAATCACAGCACAAGCACAGAACATCAACGTTAATGTCATGTTCGCAACTCGTTTAAAAGAACATATAGCAATTAGACGAGTCATACCGATTGAATGACATTCACGGTCGAAGATAAAAGTGAATGTACTGAAACTATTAAACAGTGTCAAATATAACGATTTCGAAACACTCCGAATTCCCCCAAACATAAAGACAATAGTATATCCAACCTGGGCAAAAATAAACAACACCTGAAACCCAAACTCCACGAGATAAGAACCCAGAACAAAACTCGACCCATTTCTCCACTAGAAAACCGGTGAGGACGGAATTTTTGAAGGTGTGGCCGACCATAAAATGGTAGAATTGATTCGTTCTTGTTCAGGGTTCATATCACAGTCAAAGGATCACTCTGCACTTGCTTAAAAAAAATTTGAAGCCTCTGAAAAATCGACAGAAACTTGAAGTTTGGTTTCAATGTTACGGAGTTGTTTCGGTTTCGTTGTTTTAATATTGTTTAAACTTGCTAGTGTAGGGTTTATGGGCTGTCTCTGGTACCATGAAAGGTTACGCTAGCGCCCCGGCCAACTTTCGTGGCCAAATGCGGAACAAAATTTTTTCTACGAATCGAAACTTGGCACTAGAATAAACCTAACTAGTATGTAAGGGTTCTATCTACTATGATAGAAAGTATACCTAAAGAAACCAAGCCCTTCGGGTCTTTGATCCTCTCCTTAAACTCCTCGATGGAAGTATAGATCGATCTTGAACTTCGGTCTCCTCGCGTCAATGATGATCCACCCGACAGAACCAACTAAGAGCTCCTACCTCCTAATTGAGGTAACTAGAATACTTAGATTTCTAATCTAAGTAGACTAGAGTGTGTAGAGAGTGATTATGGAATGCTTTGTCTCACTAACCCTAGGTTCTCAACTCATGAGACAGTTAGGGTTAGTATTAGAAGAAGAGAGCAAGGAGAAGATGAGAGTGTAGAATGAGCTAGAAAAATGAAGAATGGTTAAGTGAAAGAGATAATAATGCAAGCAAAAATATCTCCACAAAATATCAGCCATGGAAGAATAGTAAACCATGAGTCATGTAATGAGTCATCAACCTAGCCATGCTTCATTTAATGAAAATGTACACCTCATTTCTGCACCTCATTAATCCATTATCAAAAATTGTAAATCTAAATATTGAGGTGTCTTCTTCTAGAAGCATCTTGTAAAATTACAAGAATGCCCCTCATCGTATATACATACCCGTATTCGTATTCCGAAAAATACGAATACAAAGAGACAAAATAATCCAAGAATATAATACTAGGATCCGGCTTAAACCAAAGCCCGCTAGTATTATCCGCCCGAACATCATGCGTGCACAAGTGTACGTAAGTGATCGAACCCTGCAATAAAACCATACGGCCTCTACATCATTTCGCCCGAAGCAGGGAAACCCTCTGTTTGGGACTCTAAAGATTCAACAGTATGCTGGCATTGGGTTTAACCACAAGCACGTCAGCGGCTCTGGCTGTACGTAACGGCTACCCAGGTACCTGTCAAAAAGGAAGGCCGACGAGCAAACTCCTTCGAACTCCTACTAAGCTATCCATGACAATACCTGTACAGTCTGGTCTCTTCGTCTAAGAGTATCACATACCAGGTCTAGGGGGTGGTAAATATCCGACCTTAATAACCCAATAAGTCGTGCTGATGTGGCTCAGGACCAATCCGGGAAACTCTGATCAAGCTATCAGTAAATCCCTGCTGCCTTGGCCAAGGTCTTGTGGTCCTGACCGATCGAATCACAGTGCGATATCAACTCCTAATAACGGGAGAGACGAATCCCTGACAATCGTTCACTGCCTCCATGTGGCTTGGGACTGTACCCAACCAAAACCTGTTTGCATGACTCAGTAGAGCCGTGGTAGGATAGTGATCAAAGCACAGTGGTAACTCACACAAGACAAATGATGATCTCAGGTCCAAAGACTAACCTGTACACATATCACCTGATAACTTCCATCTGACGATAGGTATAATACCATCTGGAAGTTCTCGGCGAGTCCGTCCAGTGTACTCACACCCAGTGAGCACCTGTATACGATATTAGGTGCATCAGACCAATGGCTGCGGGACTAACCATCCCCCGACGGGGCTAGAAACATATACACTAGTCTACTCTGGAGTATCAATGCCCAGTCTCGATACTCACGCAACTAGGGACCATTTAAGGATGTGCTTATGGACTACCCATCTCCCACAAGTATGATCGCCATCATAATCCAGGTAGTCAAGCAAGATCCTACGGGCTTTATCAACATGTAACCGCAATATGTAATAACGAGTATGACATATGCTATGTTAAGATAAAGATAGACAATAATAGTATACTACGTATCATGTATATATCAATATGTGCAAGCTAGATAAAGCATCAATAAAAATAAATACACATATCAGATAAAGACAACTGAAATAATATACGATAAAACTGAGCAAGATTGTCCTGTACATACATATCCCCAGCATCCATATGTATACATATACAATACTGGCCTCTGGGGCATACATATCCAACAACAAGAAGAAAGGCTGTCGCAAGCAAAGTTGCAAAGAGCCATTGAATGAGATATCTAGACAAGACCAAAGTTCACAGGCCAATGCTCAAGAATCCCAAAATTCATAGCCTAGAAGAGCATCAGAGACATCGCAGACTTCTCAAGGAAGAGGATCTCAAGGATCACATAGAGGAGCATCACAAAGTGGACAAAGAAAAAGACCTTCACAAGTTCCTAACCCTGCTTATGTTAGAAATTCTCAAGCTTCTTCATATTCGCAGCCATATCCATCATTTTCCCAATCATCACAGTTTGAAAGATCTATAAATGTTGTTGGATATAATGCCCTCAAGACAATTATTGTAACTGCAAGAAAGCAATTATGGTAATTGAAGGAGGACCTATACATGTAGAATAGTCTTGCTCGAGATGATAGTATGCTATCTGGTTTTTCTTTATCATTTATGTGTATACGTTATACTTGTTATTACGTGTCGCTAATACATAACGATAAAACCCGTAGGATTCTTGCTTGACTATCAGTATTATGATGGCGATCATACTTGTGAGAAATGAGTAGTTTATAAGCAATCATTAAATGTTCCTAGTCGTGGGAGTATCGTGACTGTGCATTGATATTCCAAAGTAGACTAGTGAATACATTTCTTGATCCTGATGAGGGGCGATGGCCGGTCTCACAGCCATTGGTGTTTGATACCAAAGATTGTATACAGGTGCTCATTAGAGAATGAGTACGCCTTACGGACTCTCCGAGAACTCCAAAATGGTATTATACCCATCGTCAGAGAGCAGTTATTTGGTGACATGAGTACAGAGTAGTCTGTAGACATGAGATCATTATTTGTCTCGTATGAGTTCTCACTGTACTTTGATTACTACCCTACCATAATTCTATTGAGTCGTACAAACAGGTTTTCATTGGGTAGAGTCCCGATCCACATGGAAGTAGTGAGCGATCGGAAAGGATTCATCTCTCTCGGTATAGGGAGTTAATGTCACGCTGTGTTCGATTGGCTTTCACCATAAGTCCCTGGCTAAGGAGGATGAGATTTACTGATGGGAGATCAGTAGTTTCTCGATTGTTCATGAGCCTAATATTGGCCCGACTTACCGGGTTATTACGGATCTGACAGCTTCCACCCCCTAAATCCGGTATGCAACACACTAAGACGAAAAGACCGGGTTGTACAAAGATTGTCACTTATAGGCTCAGTAGGGTACGGACAGACATGATTGTCGACCTCCCTTTCGACATATACTTGGATAGACGTTACGTACAGCTAGTGCCACTGACGTGCTTGTGCTTATAGATTTTATCCCGTAACTCACTGCCAGCATATTGTCGAGTCTACGGAGTCCCACACAGAGGGTTTTTCCGGTTCAGGAAAAATGATATAGAGGCCTCATATTGATACGTACAGAAGTTCGATTAAATACGCGTACTGGATACACGGATTTTAATCGGACGTTTGATAATACTAGCAGGCTTATGTTTAAGCCGTGTTAGTATGTGTGTATTCTAGTATTATTTTCAGTTTCTATTTGCTCTCTCTTGTCTATTCCTATTTTTATACGGATACGTGTATATGTATACGATATATATACCGCGATATTATGTATATTATACATAGATAATTCTTGAAGGAGGACACATCATTTGTGTTATTTTCTTTTTTGAAAATACAAAATGAGGTGGAGGGATGAGATGGAAAGGTGGCATATCCTGAGAGGGACGGGATCATTATTTTATTGGAAAATGGTTTCTAATTTGTTGTGGCTAGGAAAATCCCTCTCCCTCGAACTCATTCTCATCTCTTCACTCCCTCTCTTGTTCCTCCTCTAACTTTTTGAGATGGTTCTCACTTGAGAATGGAAAAGAGATATATACAAAATGAAAGTTTAAAATTCCTATATCACTAACACTCTTCTCCTAGCAAATTTAGATGGTTAGTTGCGTCATCAAGTTCACTTTGGAGTGAAATTGAAGCTTGCATTGGTTTCCCTCGGATGGATCATTTTCGGTAAGTACGATCGACTCTCAAGTTCGTTTCCAAGGGCCTAGAAGCCTATAAGGGGTCTTTCACGATTGGGTGGACATGCATAAAAGGTTGTATGATCTTAACCTTGTAGCTAACTCTCTCGTTTTATACGTTGTGCTAGTTTAGTGTTTGGAACGATTTCTAGGTTATGGCTGCTAGTACATGCTATAAATTTTTCGTTTTTTCTTCTGTCTTTACCGTGGGTTTAGCGGCGCGAGCACTAGGGACTCCTTCAGATGCCATGCCAGGTCAACCTGGGTATAGGTGATGAAACTACTTAAATTTTCTAGTTAGTTCATCTTTATTCTTTATTTACTTTGTTTTCTTTTTGTTATCTGTATTTATGTATGCTTCAGGGATTCTATTTGTCAATCAATGATGAAGATTTCATACAAAAGAGCAGAATGGAATTGAAGATGCCAGATGGCTAATTTTTTGAGATGTGCTTTGACAGTTTTTATTTTGTGATGCAAGTTGGTGTGTTTGTTTCTGTTGATTTAAGACTATGTTTGATTTGGTGTGTTTGTTTATGTACTTTTAAGACTATACTGTTCAGTAAGATTGTTTTGAAGACTTTATGCACTCCTACAATAGGGTTGCCCCTACGGCTTTATCCGTAAAGGATATATTCGTTGGGGCTAGAAAATTCTCCGTATGTACAATCGCCGCAGGTGCAAGTATTCGCCCTGAATATGCCCATATGGAGTAAAACTTGCCCCTACGGCTTTATCCGTAAAGGACTATGTACTTACGGTATAATCTGTAGGGACAAAATATTTATTTAATTTAGTGGTTTATAAAATAAAATACTTCTCCCTATTGATTAAGCCGTAGGTCTATATATATGCCCCTGCGGGTTCATCCGTAGGGGCAAGTGTAACTCCTGTTACTGAATCCATAGGGAAAAAATGTCAGATATCCTGATATTTTGTCCCTACGGATAAATATGTATGGGTAACCTGTGGCCTTACGGATTAGTCCGTAGGTGCAACATATGGCCTAAGGGACAAGTATAACTCCTGTTACTGAATCCATAGGGGCAAAATGTCAGATATCCTGATATTTTGTCCCTACGGATAAATATGTTGGGGCAACCTGTAGCCCTACGGATTAGTCCGTAGGTGCAACATATGGCCCTACGGATTAATCCGTAGGTACATAATATCAGGTATTTTTTTTTAAAAAGGGTTTCTTGTTTTTAACCCGCCCAGTGCACAATAATATATACATCATATATATATACATAAATATTCATAATTAACATCTCACGCATAATATATAAAAGAAATAGACACAAAGAATACGATTTCGGGATAAATCATCGTTCATAAACACAGAATACGATATCAGGATAAATCATCGTTCATAAACAACCACCAACCATTATCGTCCAAAATTTATACAATATGTATCAGATAAGTATATACATTCTCAAAAATATAAATAAAGCTACCCTAGCTCGGTCTAGCTCCTCCACCTCTGATAATCGACGTAATCTGGCATATCTGCTCCTCGGTGTAGCCCTGGGTCATCAAAAACTCGACCAATAAAGGAGCAGACTGTGCAGGAGTTTGAGCGGGCTGTGGTGCTGCAGGAGTGGTCTGCGCAACCGCGGCCATGGTAGTGGCTTGCGGACCCGCTGCCAAAGGAGATGCATGTGGATCCGCAGCCGAAATACCCTGTCGCATCTGTTCAATTTTTTGTGTAATAAACGAGTAAGAACTGTGTATTAGTCGAATTAGTTTCATTATCAGGTTATTGCGAAACCCCAATCTAAGATTAATCAAACATAAGTCTACGACCAAATAAGCTCAGACTACTAATATTGGATATGTTACTATATATAATATGATATAATATTTTACTATTAAGTAGTATACATACCATCATCTCCTTCAACTCCTGAACGGTGGTCTTCAAGCTGGCAACATCTTGCTCTAGACGTCGCTCACGGGGGGTAAGGGAAGTAATCGCCGGAGTAGAGTCCAACCTCATATGGGCCCTGCTAGGACCCAATCCCTGGCCTCTCTCCCAACCTCTGTGGTGCCCTCCGTGTGCGGCGTCTAGAACTGGGGTCAGCAGCATCGAATCGTTCTGTCCAGTAAAATCGATCCCCGATGCCTCCGCCTGCTCCACCACCCGCTCCTACACCACATTAACCATTAAAATATAAGTATATCATTTAAATTTGAACATTTCAAAATAAAAATTTCAAACATGTTAGAATAAATATTAATACTTACGCAATACTCCTGGGTAGCGGTGTCTGGGAATCGAAGCTCGCCCGTGGAAAGATCTGTCGAGGTGCCGTGGACGGCATGATACGCGGACAGCACGCTCGGTGTACCACCCTGTGCCAGGGTCTGAGCTCTTTGCAATTCGCAAAAAAATTATATATATTTTAAAATAACTCTTAATATTACATTATATCATAGTAGGTCTATTATAATTTACCGATAACTCCATGGTATGAGTAATATTTCTCGAGCCACCTGTATAAGTGGGGTGGCCCCTCTTCGCCGACTTCCTATTCTCTTTATTTTGATCGGCCTGTTTCTGCACAACACCTTCAGATTTAGTTTTCTAATTAAGCAACACAATAAAATAAATTATATACTAAACAATGAATTACATTTAAAATACAAACATGTTTGCGCTGAGAGTCGAAATATTGTCACAAGAGAGGCCATGTATCTACGTCGACTCTCGCAAAGGTTGGAGTATATAGGAGAGCCGCTCTCTCTGCCTCGAAGGTCGCCATCCACAGGGAATAGCAGTCGATCTTCAGCTCGTTCCTATTGTATCGGACCTTAGATTGCATGTTCTTTATCAGGCCATGGTACAGAGCGTGAGATCGAGCACTCTCTCAGGGTGATCAGGGTCGGGTACAGGCTGAAAGTCGTAATCCAAGTGCAAATACAAAAAAAACAATGCTATTAAATTGCAAGTGTTAAATAATAATAAATATATTGGGTAAGTCAAATGAAACTATAAATTAATAGCTGATCCTGATCCCAGAAGAGGGCAAATGAGCGCCGCCCACTCAACGTGAAGTGGATACTTCTTCACGAGGCGGCTCTCATCCCCCATATACCGGCCGAACCTCTCGGCATAATCGTCAGTATAGGGATAATCAGGGGTAAAGAAGAGGGGGAATGCTTCCTCCCCCTAGCTCTGTCGGGCCTCAGCCTATGGGACTGATTCGGGCCTCGAGTCTCCCTCTCCAGATGGGGATGCCCTGCATCTACAAGAAATATCAAGACAATCAATATTAAGACAAAGTGGTATTAAGAAATCAAGGTTTAACAAAAATTGAAGTGTGATATATACCTCCGGCGACAGAAGAACGAGCCTGGGCCCGGGCAACAGCATGAGCGGGACGATAGTTCCTCCGATGAGGAACAGCCGGTGACCCGGACGTGGACGCATCTCCAACTAGAAAATAAATATCGATAAAATTACATGAAGTTCATGCTTATTCTTAAAAGATATGTAAAATGAATAAATATTTTATATTCATTCATACAAACCTGCAGACTGAGCGGAAGGTATGGAAGTGACGGGAGTGACCCCTGCACCAGACGTGGACGCACCACCAATAATTAGACAATCAAACAATGACTATATAAGTAATTGTAAAAAGAATGTGTATATCAATAATATAACATTCTAAATCAACTTGTATACATTATAGGATATATAAACATACCCGCAGGTGCGGTGGTGGCCTCTGCCGGAGATATGGAGGCACCACCTACAGCTCGAGATGTAAGTACGTAAGAGCAACAAGAATGTATGTATATTTATGATATAGCATTCTAAATCAATATACATGCGCTATATGATATATAAACATACCTGGAGGCGCGGGAGTGGCCTCTATCCCTGATGTGGACGCACCACCAACAGCTAGACAGTCAAACATTGACAATGTAAGTAATTTTGACATAAATATGCATGTATATCTATAATATTACATTCAAAATGAATATGCGTGCAATATACCTGGAGGTGTGGCAGAGTCCACAAGGAAGGAGGCATCCGAAAGGGTCCCCAATCGGGGTGCAAGACCGGCCCTCTAAAGCTCCCTACACAGCTCTACGGGCGGCAGAACCCCTCTGCCTCTGCCTCTGCCTCTGCCTCTGCCTCTGTCTCTAACGGTGCCGCGGCTGGAGCTCCTGCCGCCTCTCGCTGCTCCCGTCATCGTCATCAAATCTAGATAAAACGGTTCGTGGACGCATTAGACAATCATTACATATGCATGCTATATATGTATAGATCGTATAGTTCTATGTCACGATGAATATCGAACGTATGTTAACCGATAAGTGGGGACTAAGTCGCGCTTTGATTTTCATATATCAGTATCGATAAGAATATGAAAGTTTCATATTATCATCGAGTATCATATATTGGTTTTAATTTGAACATTTAACTTGAATAGGTTTTAAGTTTAAGTTTCGTTATTAAGGGGTCAAAGTTTTTAGTTTAGGGTGAATTTTTCTTGCGTTTACGGTAAATTTGTACGTTTACGTTATCATCGAGTATTCTAATGAATGAACTAGTGCACCCTAAACCTTAATTCTAAATAACCCAAATTAACCTAATTAACCACAATTAACCATAATCGTTAGCCTAACACAAATTATTCCTAATTAACCCAAACTTAACCCAATTTACTAACTAACCCTAATCAACCTTAACCCAATTTGCACAAATTAACCATATTAACCCTAATCAACCCAAACTAAACCCAATTTACCCAAATTAACCTAATTAACCCTAATCAACACCCTAACCCTCTCAAATTATCAATAATTAACCCAAATTAACCCTAACCTCTAACCCTAAACCAGAACCTAACCTTAACCCTAACCATACACTGAACCTTAACCCTAACCCTAGCCCAAATCTTACCCTAACCCTTGTTAGGCCTCGGCAGCGCCCCGGCCGTCTGAACGAGGCCAAAATGCGGAAACAAAAATTTTCTTTAAACAAGAAACCGGCGCCACCGCGGACTATAAATCCGGATTGGGCCATTAACCTACTCCTAGCAAACTAGAGAAGGGGTAGAGAGATATACCAAGCGATCCGTGTCCTTCGGTCTTCTCGTCGTCGTCCCGATCTCCCCGCGGAATCTCCGGTCTTCATCTCCTCATCGGAAGGGCACCATATTGCTAGGTTCTTTTACGGGCTTCCACCTCTGGAACGAGGCAACTCGGGCACGAAGTTGGCGAATCGATGTGTCCAAGAATTGCTGTAGAATAAGTGTAGTGCTCTTTATCTCTTGGGGTTGTATGAAGTTGCCATATCAAGTGGAGGGATGAGATGCAAGCTTTTTGTAGAGCTAGGGGATTTTGTGCAAGCTAAAAGAGATCAAAAATCCCCTCTAAAAATTTGGAGAGCACCTATGAGGAAGTGGCCGGCCTCATTGATAGGAGAATGAGAGAGAGAGCAAAAGTCAAGAGGGAGGGAAGCAATAATGCAAGAATGTTATCATGAGGAATAATGATAACCCAAAATCTTACACCAAAAACCCAACACTCAACCCATCATTGCAAGCAATGATGTTCAAAGGAAGTCAAGGTCAAACAGGAGCTATCATGAAGCAACAATATACAAAGATCACCTCCACCAATGCTAATTTGCACATTTGCAAATAAGCCCTCGTCCACCAATTTTCAGCCAAGGAAAGAAACAAAGGAAAACTGGCTGAACGGAAAGCAAACTGGAAACTTCAAAAAACTGATCCGTAATAAATTACAGGAAACCCCGCTACTGTATATACATACCCGCATTTGTATTCCGACCGAAATGCAAATGCAATGAGACAAAATGTACACTGTACAATACTAGGATCCGGCTTAAACCAAAGCCCGCTAGTATTATCCGTCCGATCATGATCCGTGCAATACCGCACGTATATGATTGAACCCTGCCATATCTCCATACGGCCTCTACAGCGTTTCGCCCGAAACTTGAGAAACGGTCTGTGGGGGGCTCTAAAGACTCGTCAATACTTTGGTTGTGGATTTAACCACTAGCACGTCAGAGGTATTAGCCATACGTAACGGGCTACCAGGTATTGACCAAAAGGGACGTCGATGTGCGAACTCATCCTGACACCCTACTGAGCCTATCAGTGATAATATCCCTACAGTCTGGTCCCTTCGTCTATGAGTATCCCATGGCGGGCCTAAGGGGTTGGTAAAAGTTAGACCCCCAAAAGTGGTACAAGTCGCGTCGGAGTGTAACCCAGAACATCCTGAGATACTACTGGAATACCTACTAGTAATTCTGTCACGACCCGAAGTTTGGCCCGTGACCGGCACTTAATCACGTAACGTCTACAGGCGTAACGCGACTAAGTGAACCGAAAACCCAGAAATCAAACCAGTGAAAGTATAGAGTGATAGAAGTTTTAAAAGAAGCACTAACTAAAACATGATAAGAAAACTAAGTAACAATCTCTAAGAAAACAATATACGACGCCGTAGCGAAGATCGAGATCCACAAGTGGGAACATCACAGATAGAATAACTGCAAGTACAGCCGGCTCACAACGAGCTCGACACCAGAATACAAAATAATACAACATCGTCCTCACACTGTTTCTAAGTCAAATACATACATGGTAGATGGAGAATACTAGATACAACAATGTACATACTGAAAGATAAACAGATACCGCACAAAACCCACCTATCAGCAAAAGAGCTAGTACACCAACTGTGGGGGTATCGGTGTCAAAAGATGCAAAGCAGCCTGCCGCGACTACTCCGAAGGGCAACCTGCAAACCCTGTGGCACAACGGGGGTGAGTTGCCAACTCGTGAATAGAAATAACATATAAAGGTAATCGCGAGCATGTACGTACTACACTACTCTATCATATGCCAACAGGTGATATCAATATGGGATGAGCAGTATGTGCAATAATCATGCAAATGCTCTATAGGGTACTGTACTACCAGATGAGGTACAAATGCTCTAACAGGTAATGCATCTACAGGATGAGGTACAAAAGTAATGCTGAGCAGGGGCAATACAATATCTTCGCGGAATGTCAACGTGGAACATATATAATCGGCTTCTCAATGCACCCAGATCTCCCAAAAATAGCTCATGCGCCGGCACTCTCCTCGGCCCTCAAATCCTATACATCTCTGAGAATCCCGAGTGCCCAACATCGGCACCCAAATATCATAAATACTCGTGTCTAGCATCGACACGCAAAACATCCTGTATCGGGCATCCGTCAGTCCGGGTCAGCCCTCTCTCAAAGTATATATATATATATCGGGAATCCGTCTGTCCGGGTCATCCCTCTCTCAATACATCGGGCATCCGTCATTCCGGGTCAGCCCTATATCAATCCATCGGGCATCCGTCATTCCGGGTCAGCCCTCTCTCAAAGTATATATCGGGAATCCGTCATTCCGGGTCATCCCTCTCTCAATACATCGGGCATCCGTCATTCCGGGTCAGCCCTATATCAATCCATCGGGCATCCGTCATTCCGGGTCAGCCCTTTCTCAAAGTATATATCGGGAATCCGTCATTCCGGGTCATCCTTCTCTCAGTACATGTCTCTAGCACCGAGAAAACACGGGGCGGCGCCCCAAATATCATGTCAAGGGAACCGGGTTTTTAAATGATTATTTATTTGAAAAGGCCACGGTTCCCAAATCCAGAAATCACATGAATCTCAACCAATAATATAAGTAATTGTGATGTGATATGTGCATCAAGTATGTATATCAAGTCATGTCATATATAAATGAGCTGCAAGGCAATGATCAAGTGTGATATAGGTATCAAATATGAGTATCAAGTCATGTCACATATAAATGAGCTGCAATGCAATGATCAAGTGTGATATAGGTATCAAATATGAGTATCAAGTCATGTCACATATAAATGAGCTACAATACAATGATCAAGTGTGATATAGGTATCAAATATGAGTATCAAGTCATGTCACATATAAATGAGCTACAATGCAATGATCAACTGTGATATAGGTATCAAATATGAGTATCAAGTCATGTCACATACAAATGAGCTACAATGCAATGATCAACTGTGATATAGGTATCAAATATGAGTATCAAGTCATGTCACATACAAATGAGCTACAATGCAATGATCAACTGTGATATAGGTATCAAATATGAGTATCAAGTCATGTCACATACAAATGAGCTACAATGCAATATATATATAAGGAACACTATAAGGTCCTATCTGCCCTGCGTAGAACGCCATGCGGGCGATATCCCCGTAGATGTGAAATCTACTCACCGTAGCCTCCCACTAGATGTAGCCAACAACCTGTTTCCCCTCCTGCGCGGCGTCCGCTGTACTCGCCTGCGAACCTATAATTACACAATATATCACACGTAAGCTTGAAATCACAGAAACGCGACATTTAAGCTGAACCAGTAACTCGTGTTGCGAACCAAGCGCGCGTGTGCGCGATACGCTAAAACGTGTGGTTACGTGTCTGAAATCACTCCGACGCGTCGCGATACGCAGAAACCCAAAACCCACACACACGTATCACGCGTGTCGCGAAAGGTTGAAAATACGGAAAAATAGGTATTCTGCCCCAGATTTTGATACAGGAAAGATAATTCAAAACTATATATACCAAAATAACCCACATACAAGCAGAGACCTACACCCCAAACCCCAACCCAAATCTCCCCTATCTGGCCGCAATTTGCGGCCAGAATGCCAATTTTGGCGGCCAGACTTGGGAATTGGGTTCCCAGGTTTGGTTGGTACACTCAATTCTCCCCATACATGCTGCAGTGAAGTCTAGTTTTGTTCTGAAAAGTCTCGGGTAGTAGCAGATTTCTTACAGTGCCTAAATCAGTTCAAAACCACACTTTGCACTAAAAATGGAACTTTAGGGTATTTTTGTGCAACCTGAAACAAAACTTGGCCTAGACTAGCTCTAATAACACCTAATAGAGCTAACACAACTAACAAAACCCTAATCTAACATGTGAATCACAATTTTCCCTTAATATCACTAAAAATGCACAAAAATGAGATTTTTACTAGAGAATATAACAAGTCTAAGGAAAAGAGGTGCTAATATGAGTTAATACCTTCTAAGAACCTTGCAGAACACCAAAACTTCCAGCTTTCCCCTCTAGTGTGCAGATTTGCCTTAAACACCCTAAAAAGCCCACTTTTCTTAAGGTTTAGTGATGAAAAAGTGTTGATTGGTGTAGGGTTTTGTTTGGGAATTCAATGGAAAGTGAAGAGAAGCACAAAATGAAGGAAATGGGAGGGCTTTTGCTGCTGGAGCAGCAGAAGTTTCTGAAGTGGGGAGAGGAGAATGAGAGAGAAGCAATGAATGGGTCCAAAAGTCAAAGTCTCTACCTAACACCATGCTCCTTTGTTTATTTGGATTCTTTTTCTTTTGTTGTTTTCTTTTGAAGTTATAAAAAGGGTTAAATGGTGGGGAAAAGAGTTTGCAACCATGCACAAGAATGGTTAACAAGTCACAAGAAAGTCTAAGTGTGCAAGTGTGCACAACAAGGGAAAATTTCCAATATGCTAACACTACCCATAATAACTATAAATCCTATGAACACACCAATATAAAACATGCATGACTACTAATTATCACCAAACAATCAAACGAAAATTTCAAAGTGTTACAATCTACCCCCCTTAAAGAAATTCGGTCCCCGAATTTAAAAATCTAACTATACGCACCTTCAAAAAGGTGGGGATACCTCTTCATCATCTCGCTTTCGGTCTCCCAAGTGACTTCCTCGCCGCTCTAGCCACGCCAAAGTATCTCGACGGACGGTATCTCTTTCGACCTCAATCCCTTCACTTGTCGATCTAAGATCACCATCGGCTGCTCCGCATAGGAAAGGTCGCGCTCAAGCTGGATCGTCGGGTGCTGAATCGCATGCGAAGGATCATGAAGATATCTGCGGAGCATCGAAACGTGAAATGCGGGATGCACGTCTGGAAAACTGGGCGGAAGGGCTAATCCATACGCAACTGCACCAACACGCCCAAGGATCTCCAATGGGGCCCACATATCTGGGACTAAGCTTCCTCTTCTTTCCAAACCTCATTACGCCCTACACTGGGGAGACCCTCAAGAAAACGTGGTCACCACAGAAAACTCAAGCCTGCGCCAACGACGGTCCGCATAAGATATCTGCCTACTCTGGGCTGCTCTCATCCTATCGCGAATCAACGGGATCCTTGCTGTCGTCTCCTCTACTATCTGTGGCCCTAAGATACTGCTCTCACTGAGTTCCGTCCAACAGGTGGGTTATCTGCATCTCCTCCCATAAAGAGCCTCAAACGGTGCCATCTGAATGGTCTCCTGGTAGCTGTTGTTGTAGGAGAACCCTACCAAGGGCAAATGATGATCCCGGCTACCTCCGAAATCTAGTACACAGGCCCTAAGCATGTCCTCGAGAGTCCGAATAGTCCGCTCTGACTGTCCGTCGGTCTGCGGATGAAATGCCGTGCTGAAACTCAAGCGAGTGCCCAAAGCCTCCTGAAGCCTCTGCCATAGTCTACTAGTAAACTGGGTGCCTCTGTCGGACACAATGCACGTCGGGACTCCGTGTAGTCGCACTATCTCGTCAATGTAGATCTGGGCATACTGAGTAAATCCGAAAGTCGTCTTCACTGGTAGGAAGTGAGCTGCTTTCGTCAAACGACCCCCGATCACCCAGATGGAGTTATACCCTTGACTAGTCCTGGGTAGACTTACAATGAAATCCATAGATATTTGTTCTTATTTCCACTCCGGGATGGGTAACGGCTGTAGCTCTCCCGCTGGCCTCTGATGCTCAGCCTCGACTTGTTGACAAGTCAGGCATCTCGATACAAAATCTGCAATGTCCCTCTTCATACCGTCCCACCAGTAAACATCTCTCAAGTCATGGTACATCTTGGTGAAACCGGAATGAACACTATATACCGATCGATGTGCCTCCTCAAGAATCTCGCACCGCAATCCCTCAGCATCTGGTATGCACCGTCTAGCTCCAAATCGTAGTATCCCCTGATCATCGATCACGAACTCGGAAAATCTGTCATGTCCCATCTGTGTTCTGATCTCTGAACAGCGGTCAACACTGTGCTGTGTCTCTTATATACGGTCAAGCAACTGTGGGGATGCACGAACATGAGCAATCTGTCCCCCGATCGGCGTAAACTCGAACTGTACCCGGCTGTCGCATAAGATCTGTCAATCTACCGACGGCTGCCTCTGTACTGCGCTCAAACAAGATAGACTACCCCCGGGCCTCCTGCTCAAAGCATCAGCCACAACGTTAGTCCTGCCCGGGTGATACAAGATCTCACAATCGTAGTCCTTCACTAACTCCATCCATCGGCGCTGTCTAAGGTTCAGGTCTCGCTACTGAAATCTGTACTTTAAGCTCTTGTGGTCGGTGAATATCTGGCACGACTCTCCATACAGATAATGTCGCCAGATCTTGAGTGCAAAGACCACTGCAGCCATCTCCAGATCATGAGTAGGGTAATTCTGCTCATGTCTCTTTAATTGCCGTGAAGCATACGCAATCCCCCTGTCATGCTGCATCAAAACGCACCCCAGCCCTATTCGTGAAGCATCGCAGTAGGCCACAAATCCGTCTGATCCCGAAGGCAATGATAACACTGGTGTCGTAGTCAGTAGAGCCCGTAGCTGCTGGAAACTGTGCTCACGCTCCTCCGTCCAATCGAAGCGAACTCCCTTCCGGGTCAACCCGGTCAAAGGTGCAGAAATGCGAGAGAAGTCCTGCACAAATCGCCGGTAATAGCCTGTCAGCCCTAGAAAGCTGCGAATCTCCATCACTGACGTGGGTCTAGGCCAACTCCGAACTGCCTCTATCTTCCTCGAGTCGACACATATACCATCTCGTGCAATCACGTGCCCCAAGAAGTCCACTTTATCTAGCCAGAAGGCACACTTGGAGAATTTGGCGAAAAGCTGATGCTCCCTCAAGGTCTGCAGCGTAATCCACAGGTGCTGCTCGTGCTCCACTCTACTCCGAGAATACACCAAGATATCGTCCATAAACACCATAATGAACAGATCAAGATACGGCCAAAGAATACGGTTCATCATGCCCATAAATGCTGCTGGCGCATTGGTGAGTCCGAACGACATCACCAAAAACTCATAATGGCCGCAACGTGTGCGGAAGGCTGTCCTAGGAATATCCTCCCGTCGAACCCGCAGCTGATGGTAGCCCGATCGCGAATCGATCCTCGAAAAGTATCCTGCCCCCTGTGAAGCTGGTCGAGCAAATCGTCAATGCGTGGCAAAGGATATCTGTTCCGCACTGTCACTATGTTCAGCTGGCGGTAGTCAATACACAAACGCAAACTGTCGTCCTTCTTCTTGACGAACAGGACTGGAGCACCCCAAGGAGAAACACTGGGTCGAATAAGTCCTTTATCCAGCAATTCCTGCAACTGACCCTTCAACTCTCTAAGTTCCGCCGGGGTCATCCGATAAGGCGGTACCGAAATAGGTCTCGTGCCAGGAACCAAATCAAAGCAGAAAGAATTATCACGCTCGGGCAGTCGCCCAGGAAGCTCGTCAGGGAACACATCAGGGAACTCGCTACCAACCGGAACCTGATCCAAAAGAACCTCTATAGCCCCAGTATCGCAAACATATGCGAGAAATCCCCGACATCCCTTCCGCAAAACCTGTCCAGCGCGAACAGAAGAAATCACACCGTGAGGGGTGGCACTACGGTCCCTCAACACAACAACAACCGACTTGCCGGGAAAACAAAATCGAACTGTCTTCTCGCGGCAGTCAACAGAAGCATAGCACGTGGCCAACCAATCCATGCCCAAAGAACGTCGAAGTCCAACATCTCATGAAGGATCAAATCGACCGGCAACTCTTTCTCGCCGATACGGACGGTACAAGATCGGAACACGTGCCTAGCAACTAACGACTCTCCCGCAGGAGTAGTCACAACTAGCGGTTGACCAAGCAAATCGGACTCTCTACCTAAACTCGGCACAAGGTGTGAGGATACATACGGGTACGTGGAAACATATGAGCACAAGGATCCGGATCAAACAATACGCATGCAACAAAGGACAAACTGAAAGAGTACCTGAAACCACAGCATCGGATACCCGCGCGTCCCGATGCGTCGAAGCGAAAACTTGTGCATGTCCTTCATTTGCGACTGACCGAACTCCTCCTCTACTAGCCTGACCCCTCTGTGCAAACCCTCCACGTCCACGACGTCTCAGAACACGACCCTAACGTGCTGTGAAGGAACACTGCCTGATGAGGTGTTGAAGGCTTCCGCATCGTAAACACCTACGCACTGAATGCTGTCCTGCCTGGGGATGGAAGCCAAACGACTGTCCTCGTCCTAGGCCTCTGCTCTGGGCTGGTATACCAGTATGATTCCTCAACTGTTCCGGAATTCTCACGGCCTCTGGAAGACGTGTCTCGTACACGGGAGCTGCCTCCACCGATGCTATGTAGGGAACGGAATACTGCATGATGATCGCAAGGAACAACTGGGTAATAGGGGTGGCGACCATCTGTCGCTGCGCTCGAACGACCTCTACCAATGAGCTCATCGCTTGGCATAGGCCCTGCATCTCTACCACTAGTCTAGCGACCTGAGCTGCCGTAGGGGAAACAATCTGTCCTGGTGCAACAGGAGTACTACTCGAATTAGTCCTTTTTCTCAGATGAATCAACTCGAACCTCGGCCCTCGCGGCCGCTCTCTGTGCCCTCGTAGTCCTTGGCGGCATATTGGCTATCAAAACAACAGGATTCGATAAGGATACGGAAATCGAATCGCAAGAATGTATATACTCAAGGAGGAATTTAAATCAACAAGTCCTAAGGTCGCGTAGGCGAAGTACCGTGTCGTGAGTATGCCGCGGAACATACACACGCTACGCTACCCTGCCGCAGCTACCTACTCCATCATACCAGGGTCGTCCTACACTCCGAAAGGTAAAACCTACGCTCTGATACCAACTTTGTCACGACCCGAAGTTTGGCCCGTGACCGGCACTTAATCACGTAACGTCTACAGGCGTAACGCGACTAAGTGAACCGAAAACCCAGAAATCAAACCAGTGAAAGTATAGAGTGATAGAAGTTTTAAAAGAAGCACTAAATAAAACATGATAAGAAAACTAAGTAACAATCTCTAAGAAAACAATATACGACGCCGTAGCGAAGATCGAGATCCACAAGTGGGAACATCACAGATAGAATAACTGCAAGTACAGCCGGCTCACAACGAGCTCGACACCAGAATACAAAATAATACAACATCGTCCTCACACTGTTTCTAAGTCAAATACATACATGGTAGATGGAGAATACTAGATACAACAATGTACATACTGAAAGATAAACAGATACCGCACAAAACCCACCTATCAGCAAAAGAGCTAGTACACCAACTGTGGGGGTATCGGTGTCAAAAGATGCAAAGCAGCCTGCCGCGACTACTCCGAAGGGCAACCTGCAAACCCTGTGGCACAACGGGGGTGAGTTGCCAACTCGTGAATAGAAATAACATATAAAGGTAATCGCGAGCATGTACGTACTACACTACTCTATCATATGCCAACAGGTGATATCAATATGGGATGAGCAGTATGTGCAATAATCATGCAAATGCTCTATAGGGTACTGTACTACCAGATGAGGTACAAATGCTCTAACAGGTAATGCATCTACAGGATGAGGTACAAAAGTAATGCTGAGCAGGGGCAATATAATATCTTCGCGGAATGTCAACGTGGAACATATATAATCGGCTTCTCAATTCACCCAGATCTCCCAAAAATAGCTCATGCGCCGGCACTCTCCTCGGCCTTCAAATCCTATACATCTCTGAGAATCCCGAGTGCCCAACATCGGCACCCAAATATCATAAATACTCGTGTCTAGCATCGACACGCAAAACATCCTGTATCGGGCATCCGTCAGTCCGGGTCAGCCCTCTCTCAAAGTATATATATATATATATATATATATCGGGAATCCGTCTGTCCGGGTCATCCCTCTCTCAATACATCGGGCATCCGTCATTCCGGGTCAGCCCTATATCAATCCATCGGGCATCCGTCATTCCGGGTCAGCCCTCTCTCAAAGTATATATCGGGAATCCATCATTCCGGGTCATCCCTCTCTCAATACATCGGGCATCCGTCATTCCGGGTCAGCCCTATATCAATCCATCGGGCATCCGTCATTCCGGGTCAGCCCTTTCTCAAAGTATATATCGGGAATCCGTCATTCCGGGTCATCCCTCTCTCAGTACATGTCTCTAGCACCGAGAAAACACGGGGTGGCGCCCCAAATATCATGCCAAGGGAACCGGGTTTTTAAATGATTATTTATTTGAAAAGGCCACGGTTCCCAAATCCAGAAATCACATGAATCTCAACCAATAATATAAGTAATTGTGATGTGATATGTGCATCAAGTATGTATATCAAGTCATGTCATATATAAATGAGCTGCAAGGCAATGATCAAGTGTGATATAGGTATCAAATATGAGTATCAAGTCATGTCACATATAAATGAGCTGCAATGCAATGATCAAGTGTGATATAGGTATCAAATATGAGTATCAAGTCATGTCACATATAAATGAGCTACAATGCAATGATCAACTGTGATATAGGTATCAAATATGAGTATCAAGTCATGTCACATACAAATGAGCTACAATGCAATGATCAATTGTGATATAGGTATCAAATATGAGTATCAAGTCATGTCACATACAAATGAGCTACAATGCAATGATCAACTGTGATATAGGTATCAAATATGAGTATCAAGTCATGTCACATACAAATGAGCTACAATGCAATATATATATAAGGAACACTATAAGGTCCTATCTGCCCTGACGTAGAACGCCATGCGGGCGATATCCCCGTAGATGTGAAATCTACTCACCGTAGCCTCCCACTAGATATAGCCAACAACCTGTTTCCCCTCCTGCGCGGCGTCCGCTGTACTCGCCTGCGAACCTATAATTACACAATATATCACACGTAAGCTTGAAATCACAGAAACGCGACATTTAAGCCGAACCAGTAACTCGTGTTGCGAACCAAGCGCGCGTGTGCGCGATACGCTAAAACGTGTGGTTACGTGTCTGAAATCACTCCGACGCGTCGCGATACGCAGAAATTCAAAACCCACACACACGTATCACGCGTGTCGCGAAAGGTTGAAAATAAGGAAAAATAGGTATTCTGCCCCAGATTTTGATACAGGAAAGATAATTCAAAACTATATATACCAAAATAACCCACATACAAGCAGAGACCTACACCCCAAACCCCAACCCAAATCTCCCCTATCTGGCCGCAATTTGCGGCCAGAATGCCAATTTTGGCGGCCAGACTTGGGAATTGGGTTCCCAGGTTTGGTTGGTACACTCAATTCTCCCCATACATGCTGCAGTGATGTCTAGTTTTGTTCTGAAAAGTCTCGGGTAGTAGCAGATTTCTTAAAGTGCCTAAATCAGTTCAAAACCACACTTTGCACTAAAAATGGAACTTTAGGGTATTTTTGTGCAACCTGAAACAAAACTTGGCCTAGACTAGCTCTAATAACACCTAATAGAGCTAACACAACTAACAAAACCCTAATCTAACATGTGAATCACAATTTTCCCTTAATATCACTAAAAATGCACAAAAATAAGATTTTTACTAGAGAATATAACAAGTCTAAGGAAAAGAGGTGCTAATATGAGTTAATACCTTCTAAGAACCTTGTAGAACACCAAAACTTCCAGCTTTCCCCTCTAGTGTGCAGATTTGCCTTAAACACCCTAAAAAGCCCACTTTTCTTAAGGTTTAGTGATGAAAAAGTGTTGATTGGTGTAGGGTTTTGTTTGGGAATTCAATGGAAAGTGAAGAGAAGCACAAAATGAAGGAAATGGGAGGGCTTTTGCTGCTGGAGCAGCAGAAGTTTCTGAAGTGAGGAGAGGAGAATGAGAGAGAAGCAATGAATGGGTCCAAAAGTCAAAGTCTCTACCTAACACCATGCTCCTTTGTTTATTTGGATTCTTTTTCTTTTGTTGTTTTCTTTTGAAGTTATAAAAAGGGTTAAATGGTGGGGAAAAGAGTTTGCAACCATGCACAAGAATGGTTAACAAGTCACAAGAAAGTCTAAGTGTGCAAGTGTGCACAACAAGGGAAAATTTTCAATATGCTAACACTACCCATAATAACTATAAATCCTATGAACACACCAATATAAAACATGCATGACTACTAATTATCACCAAAAAATCAAACGAAAATTTCAAAGTGTTACAAATTCTCCTGCCTCGGCCGCCGGCTTTGTGTAATGGCTCTCCTAGACACAGCGCGACCTCACCCCCAATACCGGGAGAGACGAACCCCTGCAGATCCGCTCACTGCCTCCATGTGGCTCGGGACTGTACCCAACTAAAACCTGTTTGCACGACTCCTTTGAGCCGTGGTATTGTAGTAATCAAAGAACAGTGGGAACTCACACGAGACAAATGACGATCTCAGGTCGATGAACTAACCTGTACACATGTCACCAGGGAACTGCTATCTGACGTCAGGTATAAGACCAACTAGCATGTTCCCGGCGAGTCCTGTCCGGTGTACTCATAACCCAATGAGCACATGTATACATCTTAGGTGAACCAACTGACACCAGTGGCTTGTGAGACTATCCACCTCCCCTCATCGGGGTCTCGACTGTATACACTAGTCCACTCTAGAGTATCGATGCCCTGTCTCGAAACTCCCACGACTAGGGACCTTTTAAGGATGTGCTTATAGACCCCAGCTCCCACGTATATGATCGCCATCATACTGCTGGCCATCAAGCAAGAATCCTAAGGGCTCTATCAACGTGCAATAGTGACCTGTAAGGTCACCTAAAGCAGTACACGATAATAAAGATAAACCAGATAGCATACTATCATCTCGAGTAAGACTGTCTTATCGGGATAGGTCCTCCATCAATCATTGCAATCACGTGCCTGTGATCCAATAATTGACTCTGAGGGCACTATCTCCAACAATCTCCCACTTGCACTCATGGCTAATTATTGCGATATCGCATACTCACAGCCCGTGTGATACCGAACACCAAACTCCTCTACTAATCAGTCTCACAAAACCCGTTTGCGAAACTATTGCGTTCGAGGAATAGCCTCAGTGAGTGGATCCGCCTTGATGTTTCTTTCTATGACTCTCTATATCTCAAGTTCGCGGAGAAACCCATCTCCCGAAATGAGCAATACCTGTCTTAGAATGTGTCTGGATGTCTGATGGGACCTAGTTCATAAATGAACTCCAAATCCAAACTTCTTAGACTGTATCGACAACTGAACTTAATCAGTATCCTGCATCATGCCTCCCTTAGTATCCCCTTGGACCATCTGTCCAAAATACCGCCCCTCATCAGAACGAAAAACTATAACTCTGACAACCTCTCTGTCATCCATGTCACCTTGGAAGCCTGGAATGATAACTGTCTCCTAAAAGAGGATGTTATCATTTCCTAGAACATCCACTTATGTTCTAAAACTGCTCCCGATTGTTTCTCCGGGATTGGATCAATATCAACATATTGCATCTCGTGTAAGAACAGTATCTGGTGTGGTACCTGATATCTCATGATTGACTTTATTGCCTAAGCAAGTGATCTGCCAATCATGCACATCCCTCTCCACTTTAGTCTGTAAGACACCTTTAGAGAGGGTGACTCCATCACCTGCAGGTACACTACCATGCCTGGAGTCATCCATTCTAACACACCTTCAGAATGTTTTCTAAGTACCCAGATTGGGAAATTACCCAAATCTAGATCTAAAACCATAGATCCAGTTACCAGAATGTCTAATATTATATCCAAGTCCCATATGGAGAAACCACTGTGTGACAACCAAAGTATAACCGATTGTAGTATAGGAATTTAACTTCCTACTCTGTGTATGTCATCTAAATACCAGGACATCACACCCTACTACCTTCTTAACAGATCCATCCCCTATTCTGATAAAGTCAAACCTATGACTGTCACATCAGAAATAGATGATCTATCTCCGCTATATCTGCTTTAGTCTATAAATAGACATAAGACACCTGTCCACTATGCTTCCGCTGCTCCCACTGACCATGACAACCCTCTGGCATAGTCATATAGACATACACTTCTAAAGCTAGTTTAGAACGACGCTACACTCATCCTCCTGCCGGGTTTCACAGTCTGGAACAACAGCAATGGAAAGTCTGGGTAAACAAGAACCTCCCTGTCACCGTCCTTGAGGCTACTGGAGTACCCCTCGGGTGCCTGAGGTTACCCACCGTATCTGCGGAGTGGCCAATAGAATGTCAGGCCAGATTGAATCTTTAGGTTCCTATCAAACTTTCAGTAATCGTTTGCGGTTCTGGAATCACTTCCAGTTCTACCATACTCCCACTACTGTTTTGTGAAAAAATCCATTTTTGTTAAAACTGTGGCGAGTCAAGAACAATATCACTATTGATCTTCCAGATGGTAGAAAGTCAACCCTCGTCATAGCCTTGGTCAACCCACAAATTGCCATTACAGAAACGTGCCTCGAGTTATCCAGAGTCTGGTTTTAAGCATAAGCCGGACAACTCCCCGTACCTTAACAATGTCAAAATATGAACTGTTCTATATCCAATACAGAAACATAGGAACTAATTTAATTGAACCATATTCAAATCATGCAACTGTCTCTAGTGCAAGTTAACTAAATGGAAAGAGTTCGATCAACATTACTCAACTTAGGAGTGCTTCCAATTATGAGTAACCTGAAAGAGAAATAAGTTCTCTTAATCATTACTATCAACTAAATACCATACACAAGTATCTACATCTTCGATCACCTTGAAGAATCCCGATACTTGCAATACCTGGTTCTCTACTTTACTCTTATACCTATAATTTCTCAAAACTCAGACCTTGTGTTTCTACGAAACACTTTTCTAAGAACTAGAAAAGTCATAAGTAAACCGAATATAGTACGAGGACCAACCCCTCTGTCCTAATGAACACTGGACAACATACAATACTCTGTATAATTTCCTTGAGTCTAATAACTCAAATCCTGTGTGTCGTAGATTGAAAACTGTACTTATGGTTAAGAAAAATCACACTGCTATTTAATACTCCTTACCTAACCATCCACTGATATAGGTAAATGTCATCGACATAATTTCAAAAAAGTATATCTCACTCTATAAAAATAGACGTACAGATATATCAATTTGAAATTGGTGCGTGACAGCGGATATTCAAAACCAAGTATTTGCCGTCCGGCAAACAACCCAGGTGACTTCCTCAAATATCACCGATTACAACGAATCCCGATATAATGAGGATGATCACCTAATTCCCAATAACTTACTCCCACACATCATCTGTAAAACCACACAGATATGAGACTCATACTTGGTAAATTCATACCGTGGAGTAAGGGCTAATTGGGAAATCAGTTTTCTTTTAACAATACACAGTGAAACTGAAACATTGAAATGTTTCGTAGGGGTATCCGGGTATTCTTAGTATGCCTCTTCCATTATCCAGATTCACAACCGTAACCGTATATTTCTTTACCATCTCTCCAAATCCCTTCATATGTCTTTAGTCATTACCTACTGTACACCCCTTTAGGCCAAATGGTTTTCTTCCTTCCCTACCGTTCGGCACCAGCCTATGGTTTGGAAGAAGACTATTCAATAAGCATAATGGGTGTACTGTCCCAATCCTAGGAACACTCGCAATGCGAGAGAAGGTGAAGATAAAAGACAACCGAATAAACCTTATTCCTATTTCTCCCGAACCAGAATCCATCCCCGAACTGGAACAAGTTCCTTTCGAGTTCGTATATAACCATACGATGGAGTATCCAATAAACTGTGGATCTTCATAGTGATACGGAGTGTTCTGGAAAAATACAAAGGTGAAGTGGGAGTGGTAATGAAATACTTGGTTTGGTCGTGAATAGTAGTCGCAATTTACTTTGCCCTCTTGCTAATCCCTTTATTTGTCTTTACTTAATACCTTCTGTACACCACACTTAGGCTAATCGGCTTTCTTCATTCCCTATCGTTCGGCACCGGCCTATGATTTGGAAGAAGACTATCCGATGGGCGTAACGGGTGTACTATCTCCTAAACCAAGGAGTACTTGCAACCTGAGAGAAGGTAAAAGGAAAAGACAACTGAATAGTCCCATCCGTTTTCTCCAGAGCCAGAAACCATCCTCGAATAAATTCCTTCGAGTTCGTATATAACTATACGATGGTTTTATCCAATGGAAGTGGACGTTCGTAGTAATATGGGGTGTCCTAGAGAAAAGGGTAAAAGTAGGAGTGGCAATGAGGTTTGCAACTCTGACAATCCAAAAGCCAGTGTTTAAGAAGGTTCGGTCAACTTGGTCACTGAGTCATAGTCAAGGGTCGGGTCATGGTCGCTGCCAAAGAGATAGAGAAAAGAAACACTCAGCGTGCACTCTAACCTAGATCAGAATGGTTATCACTTTATCTAATCTGGAAACCTCCCACTGTACCGTCAAATTCTCCTCCAAACCTGAAAGAAGAATTAGTCGGGATCACCCGAGGAGTAAACCAACTCATCAGTGGGAATCGGGATTCAACTATCATCGCATGATAAGGTGACGAAATCCGCTCACGTTATCACACTCCAGAAGGTATGCGCATATCTAGCAAGTTTCAGTTTTTTTAGAAACTCCCGATGTGATTTTTACCCCTAGGACCCAAGTGACCTTGACGAATAATCAACAAATCAAAAGGTCCTAGTCAAGTTCAACCCGTCATTATCTTGATTGCGTTAAACCCACCCGCACGACCCTTGACGAATAATCAACAAAGTCGTACGACCGTCCTAACCAATCCACATATCCATGCGACAGAAAGCATTACAGAGCTACCGCGCACTACGCCTCGGTGAATAGCAACAACAAACGTAGCGCGAATACTAAGCAATACTAATCTGAAATGACGGAGGACTACGAATGGTTTTTAGCGAAAAACCTTTTACCATAATGAACTTGATATCGTTGAAGGAACTGCATAGCCTTTTATAAAAATATAGCGGCGAAAACCATTGCTAAAGAAGTCACTCCCGGTGAAGGGATCTCGGCTCTTTCCTCGTAGAATGGGGTGCAGGATATTCCAGCTGAATACCACGATGCAAAGCAAAAGTAATCGACTATTGTGAAGTTATTACCCTGAAGCAAACTTCTATCCAAGAGGTCACTCCCGATGAAGGGATCGCGGCCCTTGCCTCGTCGACTGAGGTGCTGGATATTCATAACCGAATACCACTGTGGAAAACAAAAGTGAACGTCCTTGCAATAACAGCTTTTTGAAAAAATGTTCCAACAACATCAGAATAGGTTTGTTTAGCTTGCATTGATCCGAATCAATGCAGTCCCATCAATTGATCACACCACAAAGAACGAAAATAATGATGTACGTATATGCCATCCGCATTCACCACTGGGTCCCGTCATTACCCGTTAGGTTACTTAACTAACGACAGAGCGGGGACTGGACTAGCGCGGATGCAAAACATATACAACATCTACTAGTATATATATCAATATATAATATTCGCTCAAGGCGTGATAAAATGCAACATCACAGAAATGTAATAAGTATCATAGAACAATACAGCTATCTGGGATCCCCGGGTTTCATAGAGCCGCTACTGAAACCCGACGTTCCCCTGGTCGTGTGGATAACCTGTGCAATGAAATACTAGACCCCTACGGGCGCGGCAAGTTACCCGCCAAAACCTGAAACGAGGCAGCCCCCTTCAGCAACGTGAATGGACCACCCAGCACTTCACAGAATCCGGTAACTTGGGCACCCCTCCTTGGGTCAACCTGTATCCTCTACGAGTGCGGCGAATAGCCCGCCAATTCTAGAGTAAAGCCTCATCCGTCTCAAAGCCATGAGATGCAGGCCCGTTACCCTCTAGAACCCGTCTATCCGTGCACCCCACCTTGGGGTAATCCTAGTACAGAAAGTAAAAATATACATACAACGGGTACATCGACCTCAGCCCGGTCGTGCCCTAAAAGAATAATATACAAACAGGCAGTGACGGCAGTCCACATGTCAGACGCTCGCCCAGCAATATCAAATGTACATATAAAACGAAACTGTACTACCATTGCATCCAGGCTATCCACCACAACAATCCGCAACATCACAGCACAACACAGAACATCAACGTGAATGTCACGTTCGCAAATCCGTCTAAAAGGGCTATAGCAGTTAGACAGGATTTACCGATCAAATAACATTCACGGTCACAGATATAATGTAAATACTGTGAACTAACATGTTTAAAATTTTCGATCAACAAAATTTACCGAAGTGGGCCCCAAACATAACTGTAACACTCAAAAATATCTGGGCCCAAAAAGAATATACCAGAAACCCTATTTCCATGTCAGAGAGCCACTGTAAAAATTTGGTACAGTTTGGCTACAGAACGGCGGCGGATTCGCGGCCAAAACGTAGCTTTGGCCGCTGATCTGCCGCGCTACAGTAACATCAGCCTACCAAATTTTAACAGAATTCATAAAAAACCTTGAACGTAATTTTCCAATGTACCAAATAATTTTTAGAGCATAGAAAAATTCGACAGAAAGTATGACATGGAAACGCGGTTTTTGGAAAATCCGTTCGATCGAACTTGTAAACATGTTACAGCAAGCTAGACTATGTTAATGGAGTGGCTTTGATAACATGTTAGGCCACGGCAGCGCCCCGGCCGTCTGAACGAGGCCAAAATGCGGAAACAAAAATTTTCTTTAAACAAAAAACCGGCGCCACCGCGGACTATAAACCCGGATCGGACCATTAACCTACTCCTAGCAAACTAGAGAAGGGGTAGAGAGAGATACCGAGCGATCCATGTCCTTCGGTCTTCTCGTCGTCGTCCCGATCTCCCCGCGAAATCTCCGGTCTTCATCTCCTCGTCGGAAGGGCACCACATTGCCGGGTTCTTTTACGGGCTCCTACCTTTGGACCGAGGCAACTCGGGCACGAAGTTGGCGAGTCGACGTGTCCAAGAATTGCTGTAGAATAAGTGAAGTGCTCTTTGTCTCTTGGGGTTGTATGAAGTTGCCATATCAAGTGGAGGGATGAGATGCAAGCTTTTTGTGGAGCTATGGGATTTTGTGCAAGCCAAAAGAGATCAAAAATCCCCTTTAAAAATTTGGACAGCACCCATGAGGAAGTGGCCGGCCTCATTGATAGGAGAATGAGAGAGAGAGCAAAAGTCAAGAGGGAGGGAAGCAATAATGCAAGAATGTTATCATGAGGAATAATGATTACCCAAAATCTTGCACCAAAAACCTAACACTCAACCCATCATTGCAAGCAATGATGTTCAAAGGAAGCCAAGGTCAAACAAGAGCTATCATGAAGCAACAATATACAAAGACCACCCCCACCAATGCTAATTTGTACATTTGCAAATAAGCCCTCCTCCACCAATTTTCAGCCAAGGAAAGAAACAAAGGAAAACTGGCTGAAACGGAAAGCAAACTGGCAACTTCAAAAAACTGATCTCGTAATAAATTACAGGAAACCCCGCTACTGTATATACATACCCGTATTTGTATTCCGACCAAAATGCAAATGCAATGAGACAAAATGTACACTGTACAATACTAGGATCCGGCTTAAACCAAAGCCCGCTAGTATTATCTGTCCGATTATAATCCGTGCAATACCGCACGTATATGATTGAACCCTGCCATATCTACATACGGCCTCTACAGCGTTTCGCCCGAAACTTAAGAAACGGTCTGTGGGGGACTCTAAAGACTCGTCAATATTTTGGTTGTGGATTTAACCACTAGCACGTCAGAGGTATTAGCCATACGTAACGGGCTACCAGGTATTGACCAAAAGGGACGTCGATGAGCGAACTCATCCTGACACCCTACTGAACCTATCAGTGACATGTCCGTACAGTCCGGTTCGTTCGTCTATGAGTATCGCATGGCGGGCCTAGGGGGTTGGTAAAAGTCAGACGCCCAAAAGCGGTACAAGTCGTGTCGGAGTGTAACCCAGAACACCCTGAGATACTACTGGAATACCTACCAGTAATTCTCCTGCCTCGGCCGAGGGCTTTGTGTAATGGCTCTCCTAGACACAGCGCGACCTCACCCGCAATACCGGGAGAGACGAACCCCTGCAGATCCGCTCACTGCCTCCATGTGGCTCGGGACTGTACCCAACTAAAACCTGTTTGCACGACTCCTTTGAGCCGTGGTAGGGTAGTAATCAAAGTACAGTGGGAACTCACACGAGACAAATGACGATCTCAGGTCGATGAACTAACATGTACACATGTCACCAGGGAACTGCTATCTGACGTCGGGAATAAGACCAATTAGCATGTTCCCGGCAAGTCTTGTCCGGTGTACTCATAACCCAATGAGCACCTGTATACATCTTAGGTGAATCAACTCACACCAGTAGCTTGTGAGACCAGCCACCGCCCCTCGTCGGGGTCTCGACTGTATACACTAGTCTACTCTGGAGTATCGATTCCCTGTCTCGAAACTCCCCCGAGTAGGGACCTTTTAAGGATGTGCTTATAGACCCCAGCTCCCACGTATATGATCTCCATCATACTGTTGGCCGTCAAGCAAGAATCCTAAGAGCTCTATCAACGTGCAATAGTGAGCTGTAAGGTCACTTAAAGCAGTACACGATGATAAAGATAAACCAAATAGCATACTATCATCTCGAGTAAGACTGTCTTATCGGGATAGGTCCTCCATCAATCGTTGCAATCACGTACCTGCGATCCAATAATTGACTCCGAGGGCACTATCTCCAACAACCCTAACCCCAACTAATTAACACTAACCCTAACTAAACCGAACCCTAACCCTAACCCTACCCACAACTGAACCCTAACCAACGCCCTACCCTCAACTGAACCCTCAACTGAACCCTACCCTTAACTGAACCCTAACCCTCCCCCTAACCGAACCTTGAACCCTAACCCTAGCAACCCAATAATCAAGAAAAACATAAATAAAACGATAATTAGAAGTAAAACTATGAAATTTACTAACTTGTAGCTAGGCCGGCGATGGAAGAGACAGGAGACGGTCGTCGATGCGACGAGTCGCGAGCAGTGGCGACGAGGAAGTCAACGGTGATGTCGAGGACGACGAGCCGCGCGCGGAATGGCGGTGGCGACGAGGCGCGGGCAGTGGCGACGACAGGCGCGCGAGGGAGATCGAGTGATGAGAAAGTTTTTTTTTGGATCGAGGACTTTTCTGTGTTTATTTTCTTATTAATAACCCATATACATGTCCCTACGGATTAAACTGTAGATCCTTCTTTTGCGGCTCCGTAGTACGTTTTAATATTTTTAAATTAATTCTTATGGCACCGTAGGGACAATCAGGGGGACCTACAGAGTAATCCGTAGGGACAACCTTTTATTGCCCATACGGATAATTTTATCCATAGGGACAACCCCTTATTGTAGTAGTGATGATTGTTTCAAGACTATGTAGTATTTATGGTATCTGCATATTTATTATGTCTGATCTTGGTGTCACCTGTGTTGATTTTGTTTCAAGAAGTATATTTGGTATCACTTATGTTGTTTTTCTGTGTTGGATTGTCATTTGATGTATTGTACGTAATGCCTCAAAAAATTTGGCAGCTTGTATCGTGCTTGTAGTGCATGAGTATTTCTATGTAGCAAATTTTGTATTGTTTTTTGTGTTGGATTGTAAAGTAATGCATGAGTATTATTACAGCTATATTTTCATGTTTTAATTTATTTTTTTGTTCCAGATTACAGCATCTTGAATTTAGTAATCTTCTATATTCGTTGTTTCATAATCTTGTATTTTTTTGTTCTCTTTTGCTGTATTTTTCTGTCGCAAATTTTTTATTACTTTGTTCTCTTTTAATGTATATTTCTGAACTAAATTCTTGTATTTTATTTGTTCTCTTTTAATGTAAATTTCTGAACAAAATTCTTGTATTTTTATTTGTTCTCTTTTGCAGTTTGCTAGATACATACAGCAGCAGCAACATGAGTATGGCTATTATAGCAGCAGCAAGCAGCATCAGGCAGTTTAAGCAGCAGTAGCAAGCATCAGCATCAGCAAGCAAGTACCAGAGAGTGTGTTGGATATAGTGACCTCAGGGCAATTATCATAATTGCGAGTAGGTGATTATGATAATTGAAAGAGGACATATACAAATAGAATAGTTTTACTTGAGATGATAATATGCTATATAGTTTGTTTTTTTTCATTGATGTGTATACGTTTTACTTGTTATTACGTGTCTCTAATACATAATGATAAAGCCCGTAGGAACATTGCTTGACTACCAGTATTATGATAGCGATCATATACGTGGTAGATGGATAGTCTATAAGCACATTCTTAAATGTACTTAGTCGAGATTGAATTGAGACTGAAAATTGTTATTCCGAAGTACACTAGTTTATACGTTTCGAAACCCTGATGAGGGGCAGTGCCCGGTCTCATAAGCTATACATGTGCTCACTTGAGGCAAGTACACCGAACAGACTCGCTGAGAACTTATACATGGTATTATACCTATCGTCAGATAGCAGTTCTCTAGTGACATGATTACGTGTTTGGCTTTTGACCTGAGATCTTCATTTGTCTCGTGTGAATTCTCACTGTACTTAGATTAATACCTTACGACGGCTCAAAGGATTCATGCAAATAGATTTTAGTTAGGTACAGTCTCGAGCCACATGGAGGCAGTAACCGATCGTCAGGGATTCGTATCTCTTTGTATAGGGAATCGATGCCGCGCTGTGTTCGGTTAAACATAGCCATAAGTTCGTGGACAGGACGGATGAAATTTACTGATTGGAGATTAGTAGTTTCTCTGTTGGTCATGAGTTTGGCATCGGCACGACTTATCGGGTTATTAGGGGTCTGACGCTATCCACCCTTAGACCCGGTATGCGATACTTTTAGATGAAGAGACCGGACTATACGGAGATTATTCAGGCTTAGTAGGGTACGGACAGACTTGATTGTCGACATTCCTTTCGGTATATAACTGGATAGTTGTTACGTGCAGCTAGTGTTGCTGACGTACTTGTGATTATGAATTTATCCAGTAACTCATTGCCTGCGTATTTTCAAGTTTTTAAAGTCCCACACAGATATTTTTCCCGGTTCAGGCAATATGATGTAGAGGCCTTATTTTGATACATGTAGGGGTCCGCTTAAATACGTGTACTAGCTAAACGGATTTTAATCGGACGGTTGATATGACTAGACGGCTTAGGATTAAGCCGAATTATTAAATCTAGTTTTGATTTAATAATTTACGCGCGCGCGCGCACACACACACACACACACACACATATATATATATATATATATATATATATATTCTAGTATTATGTTCACTATTTATTTTCTCTCTCTTAACTAGCCGTATTTTTATACGGATACTGTGTATGTATTTCGATACACATAACGGGGTTGTATTCCGTATTTATATGGAATACTTCTATAAGGAGTACACCTCATTATTGATTTTCATTTATGACAATCATTGGAAATGAGGTGGAGGGTGAGGTGTAAAGTTAGCATGGTGAGAGGGATGGCTTGGCTCTTTGTTTATTGGTAAATGGTTATGTCATAATTTTTTAAGGATAGAAACATAAAAAGAGCTCTCTCACATTCTTTTAACATACACTTGCTTGCTCATTTGTATAATGGCTAACCCTATGCTCACTATCTTCTTCCTCTTTCGTGATAGCTCTCATGAGCAGTGAAAATTGAATGAAAGGATTAGTGAAAAATTCCTACATTCCCACGCTTTATTTCTAGCAAACTTGGTGTGTCGGTTGCTTCACTAGGTAAATCTGAAGTTTGGATCGATTTCCTTCGGGTGGATCATCTTCGGCTAGGGCGGTCGCCTATCAAGCACGTTCCCGATGGTATATGAGGAGCTTGGAGGGGTCTTCCACTATTAGGTGGACACGCGAAAAATGTTGTAGTTTCTATAACCTTATATGTTGTTTTCTAGTTTAGTGTTTGGATACAATTTCTAGGTTTTGTTTCCAATCGCTCGCTTGAAATTTTTGTTCTCAAATCCGCTTCGGTTTTTCGCTTCCGCTGTGCGAGCGCTAGGTAACCTTTCATGGTATCAAAGCCACCCAAACACTAGAACTAGTTATAAACAATGTTATAGTTTTGACATCGAAATTTTTGCCGGATCGAGTTTCGAATTCCAAGTTTTCTTTCCATTTTTGAAAATGCACCTGAAATTTTTTTAAAGTATGCCAGTAGACTTGTTTTGAGGTATGAATACATTACACAAAACCCAAAGAACTAACTCATTTTTTATGACTGAACGAAAATTCATTTTTGCCGACAAGGCCTTTCCAAAATTATCCTTAGGTCCCTAAGTTTTGGTGATTGCTTGTAATTGATGAAACTTGATTTTTAGGACCATTGTTTTTGTCCATATTTGAACTTGTTCTGTTTGGGTTTTCGGGCATCGCGGGAAAACTTTCGGTCGAAATATTAGCACCATTTATGATCTGTATCTTTGTATATACGTTATTATACGTCGTCTAATTTCTACATTTTCGATCAGACGGGGTTACACTTATGATGTTGTTACTTGTTGGAGTGAAATATATATCTTCTTTATGCTTTAGACGGATTGTCGTGATGGTTAGCCCTTCATGTGATTTGATTGTACAATTGTGATTTATATTGTTGCATTCATTTGTTCGGTACGAGCGGTCAATATGTGGTTGTCCTTTCCGCATTATGTATATTCTTTTATTGGTACACGTCTAGGATGCGGGCATTGTTGCCATTGTTAATATTTCATTTCTATACTAGGTTTAACCCAAGAGAAGTGCTTGAGTAGCCGGGTTTTAGAGTGCGGTAGGTGGATTTCTCATGGCATTTGAGACCAGGCCGTCTCACTCTAGAGTGGCAAGTTGCTCGTTGCACTTGCAGGGGTTCTTGGATAGACCCAAGGAAGAGCGCTCAAGTTATTGGATTCTAGAAAACGTCGGGTGGCCCACTCATGACATTGAGACCGGGTTGCCCCGTTTCTAGGATTGGCGGGTTAATTGCCACTTTCATAGAGGTCTTGGTTTGATATTGTATGGGCTATCCATACGACCGGGGAATGTCGCGTTTCATTTACTACTCAAATGAAACGCGGGGCTCATAGTTTATCCGCTATTTCATATTGTTTCCAACATGCCTATGATGATATATATTATATATATTAGATGCTTCTATATGTTTTGCATCCGCACTAGCTCTGCCTCCGTCCTGCCGTAAGTTAAGTAACCTTACGGTGAAGATCCGAGACCCCGTGGCGAATGCGAATGGCATATAAAAGCATGCTATTTTAGTTGTTTCTGTTGTAGCTAGAAACTTAAAATGATGCGACTGCATTATATGTTTAATGCAGGGAAGATAAACCTAAAATGATGTTTGAACCAAATTAAAACTATAGTCTTATTCTTTTGCTTTGAATAGTGGTATTCGGTTAGGAATATCCTGCATCTCATTCGATGATGAAGAGCCTTGATCATTTCACGGGGAGTTCGCTCTTAAGAAAAAGTTTATATTACTATAAACACTCGCTTTTCTTCAAAACCGCTCGCTTTAAAAGCGAAACCTAAGCCATTCTTTTTCAAAGCCACTTGAGTTCTTTCAACAATATCATGTTCATTACGCTGAAGATTTTTCTCCAAAATCCAGGCATAGCCCTCCGTCATTTCAGATTAGTATTGCTTAGTATTTGTGTTGAGTTTGTTGACCTTGTCAAGGTGTAATGTTCGGCAGCTCTGTAGTGCTTTTCTGTTATATGGTGATGTGATTAGTTAGGACAGTCGTGTGGCCTTGCTGACCTTGTCAAGGGCTCGTGCGGATGGGTTTAGATTAATTTAGGATGATGACGGTTGAAGTTGACTAGCGACTTATGGTTTGTTGACCTTGTCAAAGTCATAAGCCGCTAGTGGCAAAAACCATATCGGGGCTTTCAAATATAAGGGAAACTTACTAGGTTTGTGCATACCTTCTGGAGTGTGGTATTTTTTGTCGGCTTTCGTCAAGCTTATCACATAATGATAGTTGGGTCCTAATTCCCGCTGATAAGTAAGTATTACTCTTCAGGAGATTTGCACTTCATAACTAGCTTGTAAGTCCACGTTGCCCACCCCGGTCCTTGCGGGGAGGCGGAAAACATAATAAAAATCGGATTTTTAATGACTTAGGCAACATGGACCTTGCCTTGGAGGATCTTTGCTAAACTAAAACTAGCTAAAGAAAACTAACAACTAACAAAGTTGTAGAAAGGTTATACCTTGAGCTCGAACTCCTTCTCGCCTTGCTCGTCGGAATGGTAGAAAGGCCTCACCTTGCTTGTCTTCTTCCGTCAAAGAAGGATCCACCCGAAAGCCTCGACCTTTAGCTTCAACTCCAAGCTAGGAGTAACTAGAGTGCAAGAAATGCTAAGACTTGAACCCTAGAAGTGAGTAGAGAAGATCAAGTGAAGGTTTTTCTCAAGCTTTTTGTTTCTCAACACATGAGAGGGAGAGAGCTTGAGGGAGAGGATGAGCAAGAGAGAGAAAAGATATGATAGAATGAAATATTAGTGAGCCATTCTCACTAATATGTGTGAGTTATTTTAATTAATTAATTAGCAAGAAAATTGTCATGGTTTAATCAAGAGGTGACCATTATCATTTCATTATTAATGCAAATTGCAAGAATCAAAGAGCATCTTCCAAATGAAATGATCATGGTCAAATTGTCAACTTGGTCAACAAGTCAACAAAGTCAAAGTGTCAACAACAACAACCATGCACAATAATTAAGCTAATTATTAATTAACAATAATACACACAAAAACAATAGGGTTAATAAAATGACAATAGTCATTAACCCTAAACAAGGTCCTCTCCCTCAATCTCAAGCAACTGTGCATGCGCACCCGCATTCGTGATCCGAGGAACACGAACACAATGAGAAAAACTAATCTCAAATCATATACTAGGATCTGGCTTAAACCAAAGCCCGCTAGTATAAACTGTCCGGACAGCAACCGTGCACAAGTGCGCGGATGCGAACGAACCCTGTCGCAAAACCATGCGACCTCTACTCGTTTTGCCTAAAGGCGAATAGCTCTCTGTGTGGGACTCTAAAGACTCGACACTACGCTGGCAGTGGGTTTAACCACAGACCGCAAGCGGCACTAGCTGTACGTAACGGTCCCCAGGTAGATGTCGATAAGAAGACTGACGAGGTGAACCCCATCTGCACTCCTACTGAGCCTGTATGTGACAGTCTCCGTACATTCCGGTCTGTTCGTCTGATACATCGCATGGCGGGCCTAGGGGGGCGGTGAACGTCAGTCCCCTAATAGTGGTACAAGTCGTGTCGGAGTGAAGCCCAGAACACCCTGAGATAACACTGGAAGCCTACCAGTATATCTCGCTTGCCCTGGCCAGGGACTACTCGTGTAATGGCTCTCCTGGACACAGCGCGATGTCAACCCCCAATACCGGGAGAGACGAATCCTGTCTAACCGTCACTGCCTCCAAGTGCTTCGGGACTGCACCCAAAAACTACCTGTTTGCACGACTCCTCTGAGCCATGGTAGGGTAGTAATCAAAGTGCAGTGGGAACACACTCGAGGCGAAGTGACAGTGTCAAGTCAGCGGACTAAGCTGTACTCATGTCACCTGGGAACTGATAACTGACGATAGGTATATTACCAACCAACAGTTTCCGACGAGTCCTGTCCAGTGTACTCGTAACCTAACGAGCACCCGCATACTATCCCAAGTACGACGTACTAACGGCTGTGGGACAGACCGTCTCCCACACTGGGATGAGAAGCGCATACGCTAGTCTACTCCGGAGTATCGATGCCCTGTCTCGATAGTCCAACGACCAGGGACCTGTATAAGGATGTGCTTATAGATTACCCAGCTCCCACGAGTGCGAGCGCCATCACAACGCTGGTAATCAAGCAAAGATCCTAATGGCTCTACTAATATGTATACCTGCAATATGCTAAAAGAAACACATGCACATATTAAAGCAGAGACAAACCAAGTAGCATACTACCATTTCGAGCAAGATTGTATATACAACTGTGAATATCCCAAGCTTCCATTAAGTAATATACAAACTAGTATGATACAGTAATGGCCTCTAGGGCATATACACTAACAATCTCCCACTTGCACTAAGGCCATGTACTGGCGTATCGAAGACCTATCATCTCGATCAGCCGCTCGAACTGAGTCTGGGGCAAGGCCTTGGTGAATGGATCTGCTGTGTTATCCTCTGATGCAACTCTCCGGACCTCGATCTCCTGGCGATCCACAATCTCCCTGATCAGGTGATACCGCCTTAAGATGTGTCTGGATTTCTGATGGGACCTGGGTTCCTTCGCTAAAGCTATAGCCCCGTTGTTGTCGCAATACAGAGGTATTGGGTCAACAATGGACGGAACCACCTGAAGTTCTTTCAAGAACTTCCTTATCCAGACAGCTTCTTTTGCGGCATCAGATGCAGCGATGTATTCCGCTTCCATAGTCGAGTCAGCAACGGTTTCCTGTTTGGAGCTCTTCCAACACACCGCCCCTCCATTGAGGGTAAAGACAAAACCCGACATGGACTTGGAATCATCCTTGTCACTCTGGAAGCTGGAGTCAGCAAAGGCCTCAATCTGCAGGTCTTTTCCGCCATACACCAAGAACATCTCCTTAGTCCTTCTCAGGTACTTGAGAATGTTCTTTACTGCTATCCAATGTTTCTCCCCAGGGTTTGACTGATACCTGCTTACCACACTCAGTGCATAAGCCACATCCGGTCTGGTACACAACATCGCATACATTATAGAGCCTACCGCAGAAGCGTAGGGTATAATAGACATGCGATCCCTCTCCAAATCAATCTTGGGAGACATCTCTTTGGAGAGGGTGATCCCGTGACAAGCCGGTAGATTACCGCGCTTGGAATCTTCCATACTGAATCTCTTCACTATGGTGTCGATGTACCTGGACTGAGAAAGTCCTAATATCCTTTTGGATCTGTCACGGTAGATCCGGATACCCAGAATGTATGAGGCATCACCCAGGTCTTTCATGGAGAACCTGTGTGACAAGAACCCCTTGACAGATTGTAGCATAGGAATGTCATTTCCTATTAAGAGAATGTCATCCACGTATAAAACGAGGAATACTACAGTTCTCGCTACAAATCTACAATAGATGCATGGTTCATCTGGATTTTTGATAAAGCCAAATTCTTTGACCGTCTCATCAAAACAGATGTTCCAACTCCGCGATGCCTGCTTGAGTCCATAAATGGACTTGAGCAACTTGCACACCTTTCCGCTGCTCCCACCCTGAACGAAACCCTCTGGCTGGTCCATATAGACACACTCCTCTAAATGACCATTTAGAAAAGCTGTCTTTACGTCCATCTGCCAGATCTCATAATCGTGGAAAGCAGCGATGGCAAGAAGGATCCGAATGGATTTCAGCATAGCTACTGGAGAAAAGGTTTCGTCATAGTCCAAACCAGGTCGCTGACGAAAACCCTTTGCTACCAGTCTAGCTTTATAGGTCTCAACCTGTCCATCTACACCAATCTTCCTTTTGAAGATCCACTTGCATCCTACGGGTTTTACCCCGTCTGGAGCAATGTCCAACGTCCATACTTTGTTGGTGTACATGGACTCCATCTCGGTCCGCATTGCATCCAGCCATTTTACCGAGTCGATGCTCTGAATGGCTTGCTGGAAGCTAGTAGGCTCATCACAATCTAGGATGCAGTCCTCTCTATCCCCGTCAATGAGAAAACCGTAGTACCTCTCGGGCGGATGAGACTGCCTACTACTCCTGCGGAGTGGCACGGGAATGTCTTGATCTTTCGAACCCTCTGGCTCTACTAAGCTTTCAGTAATAGCTTGCGGTTCTGGAACTTCTTCCAGTTCTATCGCGCTCCCACTTAATTCTTTTTCTATGAACTGATGTTCTAGAAAGTGGGCATGGCGAGAAACAAGGACTTTTTGTTCCTCTTCGCAATAGAAGTAATATCCCTTGGAGTTCTTCGGATATCCCACAAACTTGCACTGTACTGAGCGTGCCTCGAGCTTGTCCGCATGCTGCTTTTTTACAAAAGCTGGACATCCCCATGTCTTAATGTGATTAAGATGGTGTCTCTTCCCACACCACATTTCATATGGTGTAGTAGGCACAGTCTTAGTTGGAACTCGGTTCAAAAGGTATGCTGCTGATTCTAGCGCATATCCCCAGAACGATCGCTGTAACTCAGCGTTACTCATCATGGACCGTACCATATCCAATAGGGTCCGGTTCCTTCTCTCCGATACACCATTATGTTGCGGAGTGTATGGAGGAGTAAGCTGAGAGAGAATTCCATTCTCTTTTAAGTAGTTCAGGAATTCGGTACTTAAGTATTCTCCTCCTCGATCCGATCTTAGGATCTTGATACTTTTGCCGGTTTGTTTTTCTACTTCATTCTTATATTCCTGGAATTTTTCAAAAGCCTCGGATTTATGTTTCATTAAGAAAACATAACCGTACCTTGAAAAATCATCCGTAAAGGTAATGAAGTAAGAAAAACCGCTTCGCGCATGTGTAGACATTGGACCGCACACGTCGCTGTGTACGAGTCCCAAGAGCTCGCTCGCTCTTTCTCCGTGTCCAGAAAACGGAGCCTTTGTCATCTTTCTTTTGAGACAGGATTAACAAGTTGCATACGATTGATATTCGAACGGATCCAAATATCCTTCAGTATGTAACTTAGTCAATCTTCTCTCATTGATGTGACCCAGTCTACAATGCCATAAGAAAGTTTTATTAATTTCTGGAGACTTTCTTTTGTGTGTATTCTGGATATTGAAAACCTGCAGTTGGTTTAAAACGTAAATACCGTTGTTCAATGTACCTGACCCAATCAAAACTTGATTAAGGTGAATGTTCACTACATTACTTACAAATGAAAATTCATAACCTTCTTTAGATAATAAAGATACTGAAATGATATTACAGGTTGTATTTGGTACATAATAACAACTACGCAAAACCAAAAAGTGTCCATCTGATAATCCCAGGTGATAGTCCCCCACGGCCTCTGCATCCATGCTAGCACCGTTCGCAACTCTGAGGGTCATGTCACCTGCCTTCAAAACTCTACGCTTTCTCAACGCCTGCAAAGAATTACATATATGAGATCCTGATCCGGTATCCAATACCCAGGATGTAGAGTTTATTGACAGACAGTTTTCAATAACATACACACCTGAAGCTGAAGCTGCAACTCGCTTCAAATCCTGTGTTCTGGCTTTCCAAGCCTTGCAATCTTGTTTCCAGTGACCACTTTTGTGACAATAGAAGCATTCTTCCTTCCCAACCATCTTCCCCGCTACTTTTGTTGCTTTACCCTTTCCCTTCGTATCCACTTTACCGACACCGCCTCTTGGTTTGGCGGGGGCTTTCTTCTTCTTGCCCTTGGCTTTCGCCCTGGACCTAGAAGAGGAAGATCCTCCTACAAACAAAGTGGATGTCTCCCTACCCTTCTGTAGGGTGCCCTCAGCAGTCCTCAACATGTTCAGAAGCTTGGCAAGTTCAACCTCCTTTCCTTGCATGTTGAAGTTAAGAACGAACTGGGCGTAAGTGGAAGGAAGGGACTGGAGAATCAAATCGGTATAGAGTTCATTCTCCAACGTGGTCCCAAGGTCCGCGAGCTCCTCTATGTAGCCGATCATCTTAAGCACGTGGTCCGCTACCGATGATCCGACGGCCAACCTTGCCGAAAAGAGCTTCTTCGACACTTCGTATCTTGCGATACGAGACTGCTCTCCATACAGTTCTTTTGTATGGAGAAATATGGACTCTAGGTCCATATTCTCGTGCCTCCTCTGATGTTCGTTGTCCATCGAGGCTAGTACGAGGCATCTGGCCCTCGCGCAATCTATCTCCCATGTCTTACGGATTTCTACATCCGCGACGCTGGAGGTGGGACCTAGGACAGGGGGAGCTTTGGTGGTAAGTATATACCCCAGCTTGTCATAAGTGATCGCCATCTTGACATTCCTGAGCCAATCTTTGTAGTTTGGCCCTGTCAATATATTTTTATCTAACAGTAACTTAAGTCCGGTCATGTTGAATGGTCGCTGCAATTAGGAGAGAGAAAAGAAACACTTTAGCATGATGCTTTTGCAAGTTTAGAGTGGTTTTTAGTTTGTCTAAACTGGATGGCTCCCACTGTTTCTCGAATCCCTTCTCAAACCATAAAGAAAAGGATTAGCCGGGATCATTCTCACCGTACAATACTTGCTTAACCGTTCAGCCAGGCCAGTGTCGGTACTTCGAGGGAGGTTTTCCAACGCTTTCGCGAAGTTCCTTAATTAAGTAACCTCTTTTCCCTGTGGGCGTAACCCCACTAACACCTTTCTAGGCACCTACTAGGTTTATAGCATTGATCGTTAAGTGAGAGTTTTCCCGAGGAGTAGCATATACTCACAGTAGGATCGGGATCCAAATATCATCGCGTGACGAAACTGAAGGAATCCTACCAGAATCACCACACTCCAAATGGTATGCAAATCTAGCAAGTTTCAGTACTTATGAAACTCCCGATGTGGATTTTTGCCCCATGCTCTTATGACCTTGACTTTGGCCAAAATATCATAAGTCACATGTCAAGTTCTACCCGTCATTCTCCTGGTTAATTTGGACCCACCCGTACCTACCCTTGACTTTGGCCAAAATGGCAGCACGACTGTCCCAAAACAACGCATCTATCTATGCTGCACATGAATGCCCAAACGCTACCAATCACTATGCCTTGACTTTGGCCAAAATACACAGCTTGAATACTTTTGACCATTCATGTGGAATGACGGAGGGCTACGAATGGTTTTGGCGAAACCGTGAACGTAGTGAACTTGATATAATCGATGGAACGAGATAGCTTTTAAAAGGAGTGGTTCAAGCTCCGCGTTTAAAAGTTTAGTTTTGAAAAGAACCGAGTGGTTTTCAAAGTGTTCCAATCGACTTTTACTTGGTTTATTTCTTGCATTAGTTCTTTTAATGCGTCCCATCATTTAATCCTACCATTGCAGAAAACAACCAAAATATGACGTACGCTTATGCCATTCGCATTCGCCACGGGGCCCCGTCATCACCCGTTAGGTTACTTAACTAACGACAGAGCGGGGGCTGGGCTAGCGCGGCTGTAAAACATAAGCAACGCCTAAATAGTTATTATAAATAAATATACAGCAATGATAGACATTACAGATCACAGATGAATACATTGGATATACTAGGAATCCGCAATGCGTTCGAGCCTGCAACGCAAAGCGGATTACACGGTCGCGGTGAATAGCCAAAACCCCACCCAAGACCCCTACGGGTGCGGCAAACTACCCGCCAAGCACCCGAAGCGAAGCAACCTCCCTCACCACCGTGAGTAGGCCACTCGGCACTTCGAGATACCCGGTAGTTTGTGCACCCCCTCCATGGGTCTATCCTAGGAGCAAAAACAGTAAAAAGAATTATACAATGACGGCTACAACCCCGACCCGGTTGTGCGGCCATACAAATAATATTATTACATCAATTTACATGTTACAAATGAATGAAAGAAAAAACAACGCTCATCTCACATCCACCCCGGCCATTCACCCGCGACAATCCAATCCATTCATATCCACAAACCAATAGCAATCACAGATCATGTATAACCCCGACTAATCGTCTTATAGCGATTAGCCGACGTTCAATACATGCAAGCATTACAGATATAACCAATGTAGTTAAAGCGTAGTGAAGTTCCGAAAAATACGGATTTATAGGCCCCCAAAAGTAAATTTTAGTTCTGGAAAATCTGGGCATATAATATATATCCTAAAAATCCCAAAATCAACACAGAAAGACACTGCACGAAAAACGATGCAGAGAGGACATCAAACCGCGGCGCTTCCGCGGCACGAGCCTACCTCGTGCGGCGGAAGGGCGGCGGTTTGAACGAATCTCTGTGTCGTTTTTCATGGGTGTTCATTAAAAACCCTGAGATGAATTTACAAATATAAAGTTTTCTATTTTGAGCAGAAAAAATTTCAACAGAAACTAGGGTTTTTCAAAAGTTCGGTTTTTGGATTTTCGGTTTCGAAACTTCGTTACACTTCACTACCTAGCTAGTTTGAGTTTAGTTAGGCTCTGATACCACTGTAAGTCCACGTTGCCCACCCCGGTCCTTGCGGGGAGGCGGAAAACATAATAAAAATCGGATTTTTAATGACTTAGGCAACATGGACCTTGCCTTGGAGGATCTTTGGTAAACTAAAACTAGCTAAAGAAAACTAACAACTAACAAAGTTGTAGAAAGGTTATACCTTGAGCTCGAACTCCTTCTCGCCTTGCTCGTCGGAATGGTAGAAAGGCCTCACCTTGCTTGTCTTCTTCCGTCAAAGAAGGATCCACCCGAAAGCCTCGACCTTTAGTTTCAACTCCAAGCTAGGAGTAACTAGAGTGCAAGAAATGCTAAGACTTGAACCCTAGAAGTGAGTAGAGAAGATCAAGTGAAGGTTTTTCTCAAGCTTTTTGTTTCTCAACACATGAGAGGGAGAGAGCTTGAGGGAGAGGATGAGCAAGAGAGAGAAAAGATATGATAGAATGAAATATTAGTGAGCCATTCTCACTAATATGTGTGAGTTATTTTAATTAATTAATTAGCAAGAAAATTGTCATGGTTTAATCAAGAGGTGACCATTATCATTTCATTATTAATGCAAATTGCAAGAATCAAAGAGCATCTTCCAAATGAAATGATCATGGTCAAATTGTCAACTTGGTCAACAAGTCAACAAAGTCAAAGTGTCAACAACAACAACCATGCACAATAATTAAGCTAATTATTAATTAACAACAATACACACAAAAACAATAGGGTTAATAAAATGACAATAGTCATTAACCCTAAACAAGGTCCTCTCCCTCAATCTCAAGCAACTGTGCATGCGCACCCGCATTCGTGATCCGAGGAACACGAACACAATGAGAAAAACCAATCTCAAATCATATACTAGGATCTGGCTTAAACCAAAGCCCGCTAGTATAAACTGTCCGGACAGCAACCGTGCACAAGTGCGCGGATGCGAACGAACCCTGTCGCAAAACCATGCGACCTCTACTCGTTTTGCCTAAAGGCGAATAGCTCTCTGTGTGGGACTCTAAAGACTCGACACTACGCTGGCAGTGGGTTTAACCACAGACCGCAAGCGGCACTAGCTGTACGTAACGGTCCCCAGGTAGATGTCGATAAGAAGACTGACGAGGTGAACCCCATCTGCACTCCTACTGAGCCTGTATGTGACAGTCTCCGTACAGTCCGGTCTGTTCGTCTGATACATCGCATGGCGGGCCTAGGGGGGTGGTGAACGTCAGTCCCCTAATAGCGGTACAAGTCGTGTCGGAGTGAAGCCCAGAACACCCTGAGATAACACTGGAAGCCTACTAGTATATCTCGCTTGCCCTGGCCAGGGACTACTCGTATAATGGCTCTCCTGGACACAGCGCTATGTCAACCCCCAATACCGGGAGAGACGAATCCTGTCTAACCGTCACTGCCTCCAAGTGCTTCGGGACTGCACCCAAAAACTACCTGTTTGCACGACTCCTCTGAGCCGTGGTAGGGTAGTAATCAAAGTGCAGTGGGAACACACTCGAGGCGAAGTGACAGTGTCAAGTCAGCGGACTAAGCTGTACTCATGTCACCTGGGAACTGATAACTGACGATAGGTATATTACCAACCAACAGTTCCCGACGAGTCCTGTCCAGTGTACTCGTAACCTAACGAGCACCCGCATACTATCCCAAGTACGACGTACTAACGGCTGTGGGACAGACCGTCTCCCACACTGGGATGAGAAGCGCATACGCTAGTCTACTCCGGAGTATCGATGCCCTGTCTCGATAGTCCAACGACCAGGGACCTGTATAAGGATGTGCTTATAGATTACCCAGCTCCCACGAGTGCGAGCGCCATCACAACGCTGGTAATCAAGCAAAGATCCTAAGGGCTCTACTAATATGTATACCTGCAATATGCTAAAAGAAACACATGCACATATTAAAGCAGAGACAAACCAAGTAGCATACTACCATTTCGAGCAAGATTGTATATACAACTGTGAATATCCCAAGCTTCCATTAAGTAATATACAAACTAGTATGATACAGTAATGGCCTCTAGGGCATATACACTAACATAGCTAACATATTAAGTGTCTAGAAAGTGTTAACGAGGTTACGCCTCTGCGGAAATGGAGTTATTTAATTGAATCTGTGCGAAAGCACGGGAGACTTCCCTCGGAGTACCAACACTGTCATGGCTAAATGGTTTGCAAAATTGTAGAGTGTATATGATCCCGACTAGTTCTCCTTTTATGATTTGAAGGAGAATTCGAGAAAATGGTAGGAGCCATCCCGATTAGATAAATTGATTAACCAATATAATTTTGATAGAGTGCACACTGAGACTTTGTTTTCTCTCTCTGGTTTGCGACCATGACTGGCCTTAAGCTAAAACTCGTAAAGCAAGTTAACCGAACCTTTTACCATCTGGCTTTGGATTGTTATGATTCACGACAAAGTCGCTTATTTCCCTGCTACTTCAACTTTCCCTTTGCCTTCTACAAAATACTCCATATTACTATGATAATCCGTATTACTTGGAAATGTCATCGTAAAGTTACATATGAACTCGAAGAAATTATTTCAGTCCAGGATGGCCACTGGTTCTGAAGATTTGGATTGTATAATTTGTTGTCTCTCCTACTTCACCTTTTCTATAGTTGAGAGCTCTTTGTACTAGGAGGGTACACCTGTTACGCTCGTTTGATAGTATTCTTCCAAACTTTAGGCTGGTACTGATTGGTAAGGAAGGAAGAAAACTAACTAGCCTAAGTATAGTGTAAAGAAGGTATGATGTAGAGACATATAAAGGGGTTGAAGTGAGGGCAAAGGAAATTGCAACTAGTGTTATGAATCTGGGTACTAAAAAAGGCATTACTAGGAATACCCGGTCACCCCTTTGAAACAATTTTTATGTTTCAGTTTTTCAGTATTATTGTAATTGAAAACTGTTTTCCCAATTGATTCTGACTCCAGGGTATGTATATACCAGATTAGAACCTTACATCTGTATGATGTTACAGATACTGCGTAGGAATAGAATATTGGAAAATGGGTGACTTGATCCTAAATATCAGAATTTTTAGTAATTGGTGATATTGGATTAAATCACTCGGTTTTGCCTAACAATAAATATTTAGTTTTGAATAACCGTGTTATGCACTAATTTTTAAAACTGATATATCCGTCTCTTTATTTTATAAAAGAAATATGTTTTTTTGAAAAACATTTACCTTTATCAGTTGAGGATAAGGTAAAGTGCATTGAATAACAGTATAAGACATCCTTAACTAAAATACAGTTTTCAACCCATAACACACGGAGTTCGAGTTATTGAACTCTTTGGGCTTATACATGAAAATGTATGTTGTCCAGTGTCTTTCGGGACAAGGGGCTGGTACTCTTACTTCATTCAGGTGACCTATAAGTTCTCTTATTTGGACACGCATTCGTTGAAATGCAAGGTCCAATGATTTTGAGAAGTTTACAGGTATAAGAATAAAGTAGAGAACTATACATTGGAAGTATCAGGATTCTTCGAGATGATCGAACATATAGATACTGATACTAGGTATTCTATTGTAGTAATATTGAGAACTTGCTTCCTCACAGGTTGCTCATCCATGGCTGCGTTTCTTGATAAGTAATGATGCATGACTTGCCACTGCTGCGTTTAATGATGTATGACTTTCCACTGCTGCTATTCATGACTATGGGATCTGATAGGTGGATGACTATATCGTCTTTCTAAACGGAAATTTAGAAGTGCACGTGTATATGACTCTGCCAAAGGATTATCATAGTTGGTGGGAGCAGCGGATGGTGTGCAATTTACTTATGTCTATTCGTAGACTAAAGCAGGCATGGTGGAGCTGGATCATCTTTTTTGATGTGACAGTCAAAGTATTCGATTTCATCAAAACAACAGATTAACCGGGTAAGAAGGATGTAGGGAATATTGTCATGGATGAAATACTCCAGATATGAAGTCATATTCTAATACTATAATTAGTCAAACTATAGTTGTCACAGATGATTCTCCACATAGGATATGGATTATATATCAAGGATTCTTGTGACAAGATCTATGTCGATAGATCTAGATTTGGAAAGTGTCCCAATCCACGTACATAGAAACTATTCTAAAAGGGTTTAGAATGTACGAATCCTAGCATGACGGTGTATCCATATGTGATGAAGGCACTCTCTCTAAAGAGATGTGTTCTAGACCGATGAGGAGAGGGACCCGCGTGAATGACATTTCAATTGCTTTGGCAATTAGGACAATCACGCAATGTCATGTACTAGACCAGATAAACCTACCGTTGCTGGTCCTAAGTCCGGATAAGAAAGGTGAGGGTTGTGGCAGGCTTGTGACAGCCAATGTAAAACTTTATCACATTCTATGACATGAACCATAATAATAATATCATTAGGGTATCCTCTACTCAGCGACGTGCTACATCAGATCCTGGTGTAGTGTTAAGTATGCAAGGGTTTCTAGGTCGTCGTTCGGAAGGGGAGCGCTACATGGGACCCCGGTTTTAGTGAAAAATAAGCAAGGGTATCATAGGTTTCGTCTAGTTTCTTAGAACATAGGCTCCATTACGGGTAGACTAATAGAATTAGTGGAGGTGATGATTAGGAGAAGAGTTGGTATTATGTGTTTGCAAGAAACTAAGTGGGTAGGTGAAAAGGGTAGAGTCATAGAGCCTTTGGGTTATAAGATTTGGTATATGGGTAGAGAAAAAAATTGTAATGAGGTAGGAGTAATCAAAGATAGACGGTTGCTTGAGAATGTAATTGAGATTATGAGAAAAGGTAATAGAATTTTACTGGTTAAGTTTATTCTAGGTGGGGAGATCCTTAATATTATTAGTGTCTATACACCACAGATAGGTCTTGATGATGTTAGTAAGCGTCTATTCTAGGAGGATTTAGATGAGATAGTGCAAAGGATACCCAGTGGAGAGAAGTTATTTATTGGTGGTGATCTCAATGTTCATGTAGATACTAGTCGTAGTGGGTTTGATACTATCCATAGAGTTTTTGGTTTTGGAGAAAGGAATGAAGCAGCTAGCTTGATTTAAGATTTTGCCTTGTCTTATACCTTGATATAGCAAATACTTGGTTTAGGAAAAGAGAGTCTCGCCTTATTACTTTTAAAAGCGGATCAAGTGCAAGTCAAATAGACATTTTTTGACGAGAAAGATAGATAGAGGTTGTTGTATCGACTGTAAGGTAGTATCAGGTGAGAGTGTAACCACTCAACATAGACTTTTAGTTCTAGATTTTTGATTTAGAAGAGGACCTAGGATGATTAGACGTAAGGTAGAGCCTAGAATTAAGTGGTGGCGACTGAAGAAAGGTAACCAAAAGGCTTTTATATATCGTGTAGTTCAACAGGCGAATTGGCAGTCTGAAAATGATTTAGACAAAAGATGGAATAAGATGGCTAGTTGAATCAAGATGGTAGGTAGAGATCTATTTGGTGAGTTGAGAGGTGGCGCTCTACCATCTAAGGACACATCATGGAGGAACGAAGAAGTAAAAGCTGCTATTAAAATCAAGTGGAATTTTTATAAAGATTTGAAGAAAAACAGAGATGCAGAGAGATTTGAGAAGTATAAAATGGCTAAAAAGGAAGTTAAGAAAGCTGTTCAGGAAGGTAAAACTAAGATCTACAAGGTGGTGTACGAGAAGTTGGACAATAAGGAGCCTGAAAATGATATATACCGGATTGCTCGGATGAGGGAAAGTAAGACCATGGACTTGAGTGTGGTGAAGTGTGTCAAAGATGAAGATCAGAAAGTTTTAGTTCGAGATGAGGATATCAAGGAAAGGTGGAGAGACAATTTTGACAAATTGTTCAATGAGAGCTTTACTAAAAATTTGGATGGAATTGTCATTCAATCTCAAGATATAAACCGTGATTTCAAGCGTAAAATAAGAATATCTGAGGTTAAAGAGGCTTTAAAGAGAATGAGATCAAGAAAAAGAGGTTGGTCTAGACAGGATTCCTATCGAGGTTTGGAGATGATTAGGTGAAATAGGCGTTAAATGGCTGATAGATATATTTAATAAGATTTGGAACAACAAAATGATGCCAAATGAGTGGAGAAAAATGTTAGTTATATGTATGCCCTAGAGGCCATTACTGTACATTGGATGTATATTGTAGTGGATGCTGGGACATATATAGGTAGGACTTTGTTGCTCGACATGATAGTACGCTATCTGGTTGCTCTTTATCTTAACATGTATACTTTCTGTCTCTCTGATTACATGTTGATAAAGTCCTTAGGATGTGTACTCGACTTCCAGGACTATGATGAAGATCATACTAGTGGGGCCTGGGTAGTCAATGAGTACATCCTTCATTGTTCCTAGTCGAGGGAATATCGAGACGGGGCATCGATATTCCAGAGTAGACTAGCATATATCTTCTTGACCCATGCGATGGGCGATGGATGATCCCATATCCATTGGTGTTTGACATCGAAGATGGTATACGGGTGCTCAGTGGAGACTGGGTACACTGAACAGACTCACCGAGAACTCCCAGATGGTATTATACCTCACGTCAGATGGCAGTTCTCTGGTGACACTGGTACGGCTTAGTCTGTTGACCCGAGATCGTCATAGAGTCTTGTGTGTCTCGCGCTGTGCTTTGATTTCCACCCTACCACGGCTCTACTGAGTTGTGCAAACAGGTGGTTTTTGGGTACAGTCCCGATTCACATGGAGGCAATGAGCGATAGGAGGGGATTCGTCTCTCCCGGTATTGGGGGTTGATATTGCGCTATGCTCGACTGGCCATAACAGGAAATCCCTGGCCACGGTTGCAGTGATATACCGGTAAGAGTTATCAGTAGTTTCACGAAAGTTATGGACCCTACGTCGGCATGACTTATCTAGCTATTGGGGTCTGACGTTTACCACCCCTAGGCGAGATATGCGACATATCAGACGAACAGACCGGACTGTACGGTAAGTGTTACTGGTTGGATTCACAGGAGTGTGAGCGGGCTTGCTCGTCGATCTTCTGATCGCTCAATACCCGGGTGGCCGTTACGTTTAGCAGACCGCTTGCGGCTTGTGGGTGTTTGATATGATCATCATCTGCTTTCGGCGTATTGACGAGTCTTTAGAGTCCTACACAGAGGTTTCCTGGCTCAAGCGAAACGAAATAGGAGCGCATATGAGATATGTGCGGGACCGAGAATAATGCGTGTATGTGATACCGTATTTCATTCTCGTGATAAATGTGTCGAATGGTTGTATGCAATATAACCTAGTTATCGAATCAAGGATTGATTCGATAAGCCGATACATTGGATACTAGCCGGTTATATGCGATATGACCGGATCATTGAATCAAGTGTTGATTTAATAATTTAATGTATAATTATATATTTGATATATTACTTTGCATTAACTAGTATTGGTTCACTTTAAATGGATTTACTCACTTGGTTTGTGCACATTGTATATGTGATATATTTTGTGCACATGATTATATCATGTTTGATGATACATTCAAGCTTGGGTTTGTGTAAAGAATTGACCATGGTTATATCAATGGTTAGGGTTTCATTTTATTTACTTATTCATTTATTTATTCTTTTTGTTTATTTTGGAAAAATGAAATGATAAAGAAAATGGAATGGTGGCTTGTTTTGTTTGTAGTTGAAGTTTCTTGAAACTTTGACTAAGTCACCATTCTTATCTCATCTTAACCCTAACCATTCAAGTTAACCATGGTCCATTCTCTACAACTAACCAAGGGTTAATATATGATAAGTATTGATTTATTTATCTCATGATTAACACTTATCATATCATCTTCTTCTTCTTCATCTTCTTCATACATGAAGAAAAAGCTTGCCTCTTCAATGGCAACTAGCCAAAAACGAGTGAGAAATCCAATTCTAAAGTTTACCCACTTCCTATTTCTTCATCCTCTACCTCTTACCAAGTTGTATAGGGTGTTTCCTTCACAAGTTTTCATGGCTTGGTGAAGTTGGAGCTTGTTCTTGTGATGCCTCGACGTAGATCATCTTCGGCATCGAACCGACGATCAAGCCCGCCCATTCTTCGATGATGCCGATGCTAGAGTCATGGGTTCGATTTGGACAGTGGAAGGAGATCATCATGGAGCTTAGGAAGTGGTGGACCGGATCAACAAAGGTTGTAGCCACTTCCCTTTAGCTATATTTCCGTTTACTTGCTTTCTTCGCCTAAATATCTAGTTAACGATCCGTAGTCTAGGGTTTCTCGGCACCGTAAAATTAGAAATTGGCATGTTTGATGCCTTGTGAGACCTCTTGGGAGTGCCTAACAACCCTACAGTGGTATCAGAGCCTAGTTAGAGCCTTAGGCGAAGTCCAGACAGAATTAGAACTCCGATCGAATCAAAACCCAAACCCTAATATTGCTCTCTGGACTTTTTCTGAAATCGTGGTTTTTTCGAAATTAAAAATATGCAGAAAAATCAGCAGGTAATCCTAAGAATTACTGTGAAATTCGAGAGCATGATTCCTCAAGAGTGCGGCGGAACCGCGGCACAAGCATGGCTTGTGCGGCGGTTCCGCGGCCAAGTTGTCCCATCATCTGTTTAAATTTTCACAGTAACTCCTAGTTTTTAGTGCTGGTTTTCCTGGGAATATTTTAATAGTTATTCCAGAGTTTTATTTTCTGGGTTGTATTGGGGACTCGGTGTATTCGATCGGACTGTCTAATTTTTGTCGGTGTGCTTTTCCGGGTATTTTTAGAATATGTGAAAAATTTCGACCGGATATAAATACTCACTTTTTCCCCTGCCGGGAAATTTCCAATTGATGGATTTTTCCGTAGTTTAACGACGTTCTAAGTAGTGCAAGTAACGCGATGGACCCTCTAGAAGACAACAAACCTTAACTCGATTATGTGACCATCTTGAACTGCCCTTTGAGCCTTAGGGTTTGGGGCAGTACGGCGTGCCACATGTGAGGCATTGGCTTGACCCTTCTACGGCTGGACCGTTGGTACTGAGGCACGAACTGAATGTTGTTAGACTTATTTCATGTGTTGAGCTGTATCGGAAAAACTTGGGTGTTCGATTGCTCGATCGGAAAGTTTAGCATTTTCTATTTATCCGGAATGTGATATAATAATTGGAATTCACAAGTAGTTATGAGATAACTGAATGAATGTTATAAACATAGCAGTTTAGTCTCACTTGATCGGTTGCCACGGAATTTTGATATGATCAAAAGTCCGTCGCAATCACGTAGTGTACGCGGATACTCGCCGGGTAAACTTAATAGACAGCCTCACCCCATAGCCCCGACCAAGTGACTGTAGGAGAACCCCGTCGCCGAAAGCATCCATTCGGGTGCTCGCGGCAGCGGTGTTCCGACTTGGTGCACTTCGTCGACGGTATCGGGGGTGCGGCCGCCTACTAAAGTTTGCGACGAGCATTCGATCAGTTTTTCGGGAATCTTGTTGAATTGCCCGACTTGAAATTGAAAAGAGTTTTCGATAAATGAGACTAACATGCGGGGTTTATAAATGTTAGGCATGCGATGTCTAAGTAATTCATTTGGTCAGGCATATGATGTCTGAGGTGGTTGCGGATTCCAACTGTTGTAGTTTTACACTTTCTTTTCTGTGACCGTAAGTGTAATATGTGATATCGCCGGTTTCGTTGCTATATGTCAACGACAATTGGGATGCGCATATTTACTTACGTTGACGACATGTGATGTTATGTGTTGCTGGATATGTTATATTGGATCGTCGTGTTTGAATAGCCGGGGGTTTTTATGTGAGATGAGTGTTTTTCCATTTTCATTCATGTAAAAACTTGTATGTAATATTCTTTTATTGAGGCACTTCCAGGTTGCGGATGTTGTCACCATTTGTATATTATTTACTTTTCCGCATTAGGACAGACCCAAGGAGGGGAGCACAAGTAACCGGGTTCTGGGGTTCAGTGGGAGACCAACTCGAGGAGTCGAGTCTGGGTCTCCTAACCCTAGAATTGGTAGGGTTGCTTGCCGCTCTCGTAGGGGTCTAGGGGTGTGGGATTGGTTATTCATCACGACCGTGGAATCCGTGTTTTATACTGGCTCGTATTGAAAACACGGACGTCCTAGTATATCCAATATTTCATATGATTCTTTCTGCTGCGTTATCTGTGATGTGATCATGCGATGTTCTGTGCTCTGTTCAGATAGATGTAGTATATAGTATATATGATATATTATATAGACGTTGCTTATGTTTTACACCCGCGCTAGCCCTGCCTCGTCCTGCCGTTAGTTACCTAACCTAACGGTGCAGACGGGACATCGAGGCGAATGCGGATGGCATAAGCGTACGTTATATTTATCTGTGATGATTAGGTGGACTTAAATGATGGGATATTCATTAATGAGATTAATGAAAGATAATAAACCTAATTGATGTTGTGGAATCGAATTTCAAAATAAACAGGTAGCTACAGTTCTTGCTTTGCATCGCGGTGTTCCTTGTAGAACATCCTGCACCTTACTCGATAGGGAAAGGACCGAGATCCCTTCACCGGGAGTGACTCCTTTAGCGATAACTGGCAGATGCTACATCACTCGGTTTGTCTTTTGATAGCTTCTATAGTTTCCGCTTTGCACAGTGATATATATGATATATCCCGCACCTCATTCGACGAGGAAAGGGCCGACGATCCCTTCACCGGGAGTGACCCCTTTAGCAAAACTAGAAAAGCCTCAAAGAAATTCCATTTAAAAACAATTTGATTCCGCAACGAGATCAAGTTCAAAGCGTTAAAGGTTTTCACAAAAACCATTCGCAACCCTCCGTCATTTTAGGAAGTAGAGTACTTAGTATTCGTGCTGTGTTTGTTGACTTTAGTTAAGGCACAGTGTACGGTAGCTAAGTGATGTCTTCCTACACCGCATATGATGCGATTAGTTAGGACAGTCGTGTGACTTTGTTGACCTTAGTTAAGGGTCATGTGGGTGGGTCTAATTAATCACGAAATGACGGGTAGAACTTGACTAGTACTTATGATTTGTTGACCATAGTTAAGGTCATAGATGCTAGGGGTAAAAACCTTTATCGGGAGTTTCAAGTGTTGAAATTTGCAATGAGATTGCATACCTTCTATATGATAATTGGATCCCGATACCCACTGCGAGTAATTGTTACTCCTGGAAGAGTTTTGCACTTTACAATTAGCCGATCAAGTAAGTGTCTAGAAAGGTGTCAACAGGGTTACGCCTCTGGAAAAACGAGGTTTACAGTAATTAGGTCTGTGCGAAAGCACGGGGAACCTCCCTCAAAGTACCGACACTGGCCTGGCTGAAAGATTGGCGAACTTGTAGAGTGTAATTAATCCCGGCTAGTCTTTCCTTTTAAGGTTTGAAGGAAGATTTGATAAAAACAGTGGGAGCCATCCTAATTAGATAAAATATATAACCAATCTGATCTTGCAAGAGCGCATGCAGAGTGTTTTCTTCTCTCTCTCTCCAGGTAGCGACCATATCACGCCTTAATCAAGATAATAATACGGATTGTTGACCGAACCCGCTTGTTATACTGAGCTGGGGAACGTTGGTCCCGCTCCGACTTATAATTGTTATAAGACCGAGCAGGAAATAGGGGAATACCAGAATTCCTATGCCGCCCAAACGAAGAAAGTGCATATGATGCATCTTCTTCGGGTATGTTCGTTAAAAAGAACTGTTTCTCAGTATCCTCTGCATCCTGGGTATATGATACCGGATCAGGATCCCAGATATGTAATCTGTTACATAGGGCTACAAAAGGGTAGAAAAACTGAGAACGGGTGATAAGTTTCATGAGACAGAAAACGGGGCAAGTGTTGCAGCCAGGTCTGTTGGTCACTGTCACCCTGTATTACCAATACATTGATTCTGAACAAATGCTATTAGACACCAAACCTGATATACAAAATCATATCAGTCTCTTTATTAGTAAAGAAAGGATATAATTTTGTATTGATGGATAATGTTTTGAACATTTCCTATATCAAAAGTTGATCGGTTCAGGCACGTTGTCTAAAAGCATTGACGTTCTAAATCAAACTACAGTTTCTCGTATACAGAACACACACAAGAGGAAGAGTTCAGAAATGAACGAATCATTCTTAAGGCATTGTAGACTAGGTCATATCAATGCGACCCAACTGGCTGAAGTTACATTTTAGATGCATATTTAAATCAGTTTGAATTTACATCTTGTGAAACTTGCCAGTCATGTCACAAAGATAAGATGACCATAGCTCTGTTTATTGGAAACAGAGAAAGAGTTACTAAACTCTTGGGACTGATACATTATGATGTATGTAAGGTCTCCTGTCTACACATGCCAAGACTGGTTCTTTATACTTCATTACATTCTCTGATGATCTCTCAAGATTCAGTCATATGTTCCTGTTGAAACATGCGTCCGAACCTTTTGAGATATTCATAGAATATAAGTTAGAAGTAGAGAACCAATACGGGTATATGTATTATGTCCTTTGATGTGATCGAGGAGGAGAATACTTGAGCACGGAAATCCTGGACTATTCTAAAGGAGAATGAGATTCTCTCTCAGCATTACTCCTCCGTATACACCATAGCACGATGGTATGTCGGGGCGGAGCAGATACACCCTATTTGATATGGTGTGCTCTATGATGAGTACTACTGAGTTACCTATTTCCTTTTGGGGTTATGCACTTGAGAAGCTGCATACCTATTGAATTAGGTTTGAATCAAATCAGTGCCTACCACTCCATATGAGATATGGTATGGGAAGAACCCATCTCTTAAGCGAGTTAAGATTTGGGGTTGTCCGGCCTATGTTTAAAGCAAAATCCGGACAAGATCGAGACAGGATCAGTTCTGTAGAACTGGAAAGGTTCTAGCTATACAAAATTGCAGTTGATGATTTGACAGAACCAAAGGATTCTATAGTTCCCGACGAACCTCAGCCTCTCCGCCGATCTAGTAGGGTTCCTCATCCGCCTGAGAGATACCTCGGTTTCTCGATGACAGTGGGAGCGAGGAATGCATCATAAGATGATGACCCAACTAGTTTCGAGCAGGCCATCGAGAGTAGGGACTCTGTAAGAATGGTTGGATGCTTAGCGATCTGAGATGGAATCCATATACACCAACAAAGTATGGACTTTGGTTGCTATATCTGAAGGGTTAAATCCCCATCAGGAGCAAGTATATCTTGAGAAGATTACTTGGTGTAGATGGAAAGGTTGAGACTTTCAAAGCTAGACTTGTTAAAGGTTTTCGTCATCGATCAGGCACGGATAATGATGAAACCTTTTCCATGGAATATGCTTAAGTCCATCCAGATCCTACTTGCCACGGCTACATACCTTGACTGCGATATCTGGTGGTTGGGTGCCATGACTACTTTTCTAAATAATGATTTAGAAGAGAACGTCTATAAGAACACAGCCAGAGGGCTTCGTAAACAGTGGGAGCAGCGGAAACATGTGCAAATTGCTTTACATAATGAAGCAGGCATCGCGGAGTTGGAACGTCTGTTTTGATGTGATAGTCAAAGTGTTTGACTTCATCAAAATGGTAAACGAACCTTGTATATACAAAAGGGTAGTAGAGAGTAAGGTGGTCATCTTCGTATTGTACGTAGACAACATACTCTTGATAGGAAAAGAGTTTCCTATAATACGATCGGTCAATCTCCTATTATCACAAGGATTCTCCAAATAGGATCAAAGTGATACCTCCTAAATCCTGAGTTTTCATCTATGAGATAGATGTAATTGGATGCTAGGATTCTCACTAGATGTAGTGAGATGGTATCAATCGATCCTGGGGAGAATCACTGGAAGAGTTCCAGGGTGATAAAGACGACTGAATGTCAGTCACGGACATTGTCTTTACCCTCAATAGAGGGACGGTATGTTGGAAGAGTTCCAAGCTAGATACCGTGGCAAACTAGATGATAAAGGCTGGTAACATCGCTATTGAAGATACTACCAAAAAGGAAGTTTGGGTGTATATTGGTTCATAAGATGAACTAGGTTCCTGCCATTGTATGACAATGGAAGTGTGGCTTCGGCCCTGGAACCTTGGTCCCGTCAGTGACCCAGACAAATTCTGAGGAAGCATCACCTGATCATGGAGATAGTTGATCTCCAGGTTGACCGAGGTTAGGAGAGTAGACTCTGAGGACAACACGGCGGATCCACTCACGAAGGCCTTTTCCCAAAGAGAGACTTTTAGGGGATGGTTGAGTATGTGATACTGCAACCACTGCTACAGATGGCCCTAGTGCAAGTGGGAGATTGTTAGTTATATTTATGCCCTAGAGGCCATTACTGTATATTGGATGTATATTGTAGTGGATGCTGGGACATATATAGGTAGGACTTTCTTGCTCGACATGATAGTACGCTATCTGGTTGCTCTTTATCTTAACATGTATACTTTCTGTCTCTCTGATTACATATTGATAAAGCCCTTAGGATGTGTACTCGACTTCCAGGACTATGATGAAGATCATACTAGTGGGGCCTGGGTAGTCAATGAGTACATCCTTCATTGTTCCTAGTCGAGGGAATATCGAGACGGGGCATCGATATTCCAGAGTAGACTAGCGTATATCTTCTCGACCCATGCGATGGGCGATGGATGATCCCATATCCATTGGTGTTTGACATCGAAGATGGTATACGGATGCTCAGTGGAGACTGGGTACACTGAACGGACTCGCCGAGAACTCCCAGATGGTATTATACCTCACGTCAGATGGCAGTTCTCTGGTGACACTGGTACAGCTTAGTCTGTTGACCCGAGATCGTCATAGAGTCTTGTGTGTCTCCCGCTGTGCTTTGATTTCCACCCTACCACGGCTCTACTGAGTTGTGCAAACAGGTGGTTTTTGGGTACAGTCCCGATTCACATGGAGGCAATGAGCGATAGGAGGGGATTCGTCTCTCCCGGTATTGGGGGTTGATGTTGCGCTATGCTCGACTGGCCATAACAGGAAATCCCTGGCCAGGGTTGCAGTGATATACTGGTAAGAGTTATCAGTAGTTTCACGAAAGTTATGGACCCTACGTCGGCATGACTTATCGAGCTATTGGGGTCTGACGTTTACCACCCCTAGGCGAGATATGCGACATATCAGACGAACAGACCGGACTGTACGGTAAGTGTTACTGGTTGGATTCACAGGAGTGTGAGCGGGCTTGCTCGTCGATCTTCTGATCGCTCAATACCCGGTTGGCCGTTACGTTTAGCAGACCGCTTGCGGCTTGTGGGTGTTTGATATGATCATCATCTGCTGCCGGCGTATTGACGAGTCTTTAGAGTCCTACACAGAGGTTTCCTGGCTCAAGCGAAACGAAATAGGAGCGCATATGAGATATGTGAGGGACCGAGAATAATGCGTGTATGTGATACCGTATTTCATTCTCGCGATAAATGTGTCGAATGGTTGTATGCGATATAACCTAGTTATCGAATCAAGGATTGATTCGATAAGCCGATACATTGAATACTAGCCGGTTATATGCGATATGACCGGATCATTGAATCAAGTGTTGATTTAATGATTTAATGTATAATTATATATTTGATATATTACTTTGCATTAACTAGTATTGGTTCACTTTAAATGGATTTACTCACTTGGTTTGTGCACATTGTATATGTGATATATTTTGTGCACATGATTGTATCATGTTTGATGATACATTCAAGCTTGGGTTTGTGTAAAGAATTGACCATGGTTATATCAATGGTTAGGGTTTCATTTTATTTACTTATTCATTTATTTATTCTTTTTGTTTATTTTGGAAAAAGGAAATGATAAAGAAAATGGAATGGTGGCTTGTTTTGTTTGTAGTTAAAGTTTCTTGAAACTTTGACTAAGTCACCATTCTTATCTCGTCCTTAAGCCTAACCATTCAAGTTAACCATGGTCCATTCTCTACAACTAACCAAGGGTTAATATATGATAAGTATTGATTTATTTATCTCATGATTAACACTTATCATATCATCTTCTTCTTCTTCTTCTTCATCTTCTTCTTACATGAAGAAAAAGCATGCCTCTTCAATGGCAACTAGCCAAAACAAGTGACAAATCCAATTCTAAAGTTTACCCACTTCCTATTTCTTCATCCTCTACCTCTTGCCAAGTTGTATAGGGTGTTTCCTTCATAAGTTTTCATGGCTTGGTGAAGTTGGAGCTTGTTCTTGTGATGCCTCAACGTAGATCATCTTCGGTATCGAACCGACGATCAAGCCCGCCCATTCTTTGATGATGCCGATGCTAGAGTCATGGGTTCGATTTGGACAGCGGAGGGAGATCATCGCGGAGCTTAGGAAGTGGTGGACCGGATCTACAAAGGTTGTAGCCACTTCCCTTTAGCTATATTTCCGTTTACTTGCTTGCTTCGCCTAAATATCTAGTTAACGATCCGTAGTCTAGGGTTTCTCGGCACCGTAAAATTAGAAATTGGCATGTTTGATGCCTTGTAAGACCTCTTGGGAGTGCCTAGGAACCCTACAGAAAAGTACCCGTATACTTATTGATTGAAAAGAATTCTCGATGTGTAGTATGGAATTGTAAAGAGATCACAACCAAAAATTATTTGACCGCAATCAACTACGGTGTCGGATTGTAGTTAGTATGTGAGTGCGGATCGTCCACAGGGAAAGTGTAATCGTTCGTCTTTCGAATTAGATGAATTGAAACATTAATGAAAACAAAACAAAACAATTCAAGATTTATAGTTGAAGTTCAAGAATGAGAAAAAAACTAGATCTAAGAAAGGATTTAAAGATAGAATCAAGAATTGATAGTTTGATAATTTTTCCAAACCAAATCTCAAGAATCGAAATGAGGCTCGTAGGAATCGATCGGATCTATAGATGTGATGTAATCTTACAATTACGTATTCTTATCCTTCGATGAATTGATACTAGATCGATGATAATCGATCGAGAATTAGGGATTTCTTGTGAAACTTGGGTTTCATCTTATCCCTTGTTCTTTCGTCGATGTCATTCATATTCTAGCCTCTAGTAGATTCAAGAAACGATCGTAGATCCCTAATTTCGAGCGATCACAATCAAGAAAGTATCGCTACGAAACTAGGTCATCGATTCTTGAACTTGCTAGGGTTTACAAAACTCGTAGGACTTAAAAATAGTATTAGAATTTATTACATCATCATTCTACAATCGTCTCGACTCCTTAACGAGCGGAGTTTTACTCGAACATCACAACAAGAGCAACAATTAAAAATTGAGATCTAATCATGATGCAAGAATTAAAAGAAAGCAAGATCAACGAATTTCACCTTTTATTTATATCAACAATTTAGTTACATTCGCTCAAGAACTACAAAAGGAAGAACTTGATCGTCGACTTGGCTTCGCTCGTCTCCGTGGATCGCGGATCGGCTTGGATCACTTGCCCGATTGAAGATCGGCTCGGCTCCTAAAAGGTTGAAGACTTCTCGCTTGATTTGATACTCAAGATCTTGGATTTAGAGTGGAATTAAGGTTAGGGTTTCGCACAAGCCTTGTCACGAGACTTGTGAAAGAAAATGGTGTAGAATGATTATTTTTAACTAATGAAGATTGATTAATGGTTAAAGATTGATTAGCCTTTAACCCTAGATCTAGTGCTCTATTTATAGATAACTAACCCTAGATCTAGGATTTCAAATTCTAACTTTCCCTCCTAAAGTTTGTTGAGAAATTCAAATTTCCCTCCAAAAGTTAGTTAGGGGAGAAGGTTCTAGATGTAATTAGTTAGGAGGAGCTTCTAGAATAGGATTAGTTAGGAGCTTAATTAGGATTAGCCTTCTTAATCTTCTTTTCTGATCTGGCAGTAGGTTCGAGAGAGTTCTGGAGTTTGAAGTATCAGAAAGAACTGTGGGCCCAGAGATAAGAATTTTGCCCAAAAAGTTGACTGCGGACGTGGCAGAACCGCCGCGCTTGCGCGGCGCATGCAAGCATCTGCTGCGAAAGCGCGGCGCTCTTGGGGCCTTTGGGCTTGTGCTTTCTGTGGGTTGCTGGGCCTGATGTATGGGCCTCTGTTTGATATATAGAATTGTATTTCTCCCTCTGAAATGCTACCAGATCTGAAATGATTTAGCTGGCGTAATGTTGATCAGCTCTTTGGTTTTCCTTCCGTATTTCCTGCACATACTCAAGACAAGTGTTGCGCAAATACAGAAATGATGCGATGCCATGAAATGCGGTTAATTTTCTTTAAAGTGTCGGTTTAAAAGTCTAATACATGCAATCTCATATTTTGTGACAGATTTGCTAATATGTAGAATATGAATGCCGAACACTTCTAAGTGTATGCAAATGTTAAGAAAATTGCCGGCTAAAATATACAATATTTTCGACTGATCAAATAACCCCAAACTTAATTTCGATCGTCTCGAGCGAATGTTTTATTAAAAAGAGAAGGAGAAAATAAAGAAAGAGAAAAACTAACTAGCACACTTTCGTAGGCAACACGATTGCACTGAGCATGTGCAACAAGCCTTTAAACCTCTAGGTGTCCCTAGTAGGAGGAGTGTTGTCTCCTGAGGGTTTTCAGCGGATTGCACCCACAAAATCCAATAATAAAAGAAAGATCATGAATATTACATTTAAAGAAAAGAATTGTAAAAGAAAAGCCTTGAAAATTAGGGTTTCCAACTAAGCTAGCTTTTCGGTTGTCATGAGCCCTATCTTAATGGTCATGAAAAGATGTTAGAAATCACGTCTTCCCTCAATAAAACATCGTCTTATTCTTCATTCCTATCTTTCTTCCAAACATCGATCATATCTCCCTGCGTGTGTGTAAAGACATCCCTACACCCGGAGAATTCAATTCAAGCTATCATACTCTTGCCCATCGGCCTCAGTACTTCTTGATAAACGAGATTGCTCACACACTTTTATGCGACCGTTAATACTTCTTGAGGTACTAACCGACCGATTACTAATGTGCTTGCTAACTTGGTGTATTTTCCTAGTCTTGCACCACCTTAGGCATAGCAGTGACTCCCAGACCAGTTGACCTTGGGGCACTAGGTGAAGAAGCACCCTTTTGCTATATATTTTTATTGCCCTCGGTGATAACAAAACCAGTATCCATTTTTCTCACCACTCTAAAACACATTTTTTTTTCATACTTTTGGCTTTAAGACAAGAGCATTTCAAGGTATCCTCTACTATCCCAGGCTTCAAGACGTGTGTAAGTGCGAATAGCAGGGTAGCAACGTTCAAAATGTTTGGCTTCCAGAATAGAAACTATTTTTCAGACTTATTTTTATCCTCAGATTAGTGACGTCTTTCATCTTACTAACCCTTGGGACAACGGCTCATAACTACTTATTACTAGTTCGTATAAGAAAACTTCTAATTTTCTTAGTTTTCTAAAATTTTTCCAATCTCATGGATGTAATTGTTCACTGTCTAAACTTTCATTATCTTATTTATGTACAAAAAATATTTTTATAATTTTGAAATTTTTATTTTTATTTTTATAGGTTTTTAAAGAAATGTTTTGTGCTTATGCAAATGATATGCAAATGATGCGAAAATAAGCACAAACCTCCCCCAAACTTGTTTTCAACAGTGTCCTCACTGTTACCTTCTGCTAAATCTTGAAAAACCTGTAAGCTTGGGAGGAATTTATTAGTGGGGACAAAATATTTAAGTGAAGGCCCTCCCCCAAACTTATTTTTGGCTCAAAATTTTGTAAAAATTTTATTTTCAAGAGCCAGAAAAACATACCCCCCCAAACTTGAGTTATGCAATGTTAATCTTTAAAAATCACAAGTGGGGGTCAAAAATCTTTGGTCGATGCCAAGCTTTGCAAAGACCGAATGTCAACACCAACCATTCAAAAATTTTTCAATGCAGTGCTCGGGTTGGTGGAAGAAGAAATGGGGAAAAGGTAAGTGGTGGAAGAGAATGTGTGTGCGTCTCATTTTGGAGAGACGATGCAATGAAAGTGATGGATTACTCGCATTCTTTTTACAGTTCAAAAGAAGGGGTGGAGGTTCAATTTCAATGATTGGGAGATGATTCATCTCAACACCCGTGTCATTCAAAAATGCGAGTTCATCAGCGAAGATTTCCTCAAAAGTTCCATCTATACCCCGGTGAATAATTTCATCACAAAGTGCGGGGTGATCTTCAGACTCTAAAAGCATTTCATAATCAGTGTTAGTTGTTGACCCGGACATCTCAGTGGAAGAGTCCGTATGTTTATGATACATAGTTGGGTCAAACAATAACATATGAAAAGAGTCTAGATCGATATCAGGAGGATCATCAAATTCGCTGCTGTCGACATCCATTAAGTCGACAGAACATGCCTGAGCAATAGGTTCGAAGGGTACACTTCCCAACTTGTAAATGTTTAGTTCTATTGACCTATTCCCGAAGGATAGGGTCATAGAACCGTTACGACAGTTGATAATAGCATTGGAAGTGGCCAAAAATGGGCGACCTAAAATCACCGGAATTTGATTCCGTGGGTTCGCTACAGGCTGTGTATCAATTACAATAAAATCTACCGGGAATATAAATTCTCCGATTTTTATTAACACATCCTCCAGTTCACCCCTAGGTTTGGTGATTGATCGGTCAGCCATCTGGAGAGTGCAATTGGTTGGCTTCAACTCTCCGATCCCTAATTGCTCATAGACTGAGTATGGAAGCAAGTTAACACTAGCGCCAAGATCTAATAGAGCACGGTTGATGTGTTTTTCCCCAATAGAAACGAAAATAGTAGGATATCCAGGATCCTTACGTTTCCTCGGTAATTGCTGGGGGAAAGCCGTGTCTATTGTTTTTTCCATGAAAATCTTCTTGGGCACATGAGTCTTCCTCTTCCTAGTGCACAAGTTCTTAAGAGTTTTCGCATAGGAAGGAACTTGTTGGATGGCATCTAGGAGAGGGATGTTGGTGTTTACTTGCTTAAAAATGTTCATAATCTTCTCCATATGTGGACTCGGTGTGTTAGCCCTTAACCGATTAGGATAAGGTACTTTAGCAATAAGCGCTGGGTCCATCATAGGAGAAGGAAGTGTGTGTGGAACCGATCCCGGAATAGAAGTGGGAATCGTCCGTGGAGGGGTAAAAGAGGTGGGCTGTAGTGGCGAGCCTTTTGGGAAATGAAGAATAGGCTCGGAAGAAGGTGGTAGGGTAGAAGAACTAGGGTAAGAAGTGTGTGTGTGAGAAAAGGACTCAGCCGGGGTGTTATTGATTGATTTATCATTATCATCAAACTCTTCCCCAAGGTGATGGTCAAGCACTCTTCCAGATCTCAACGTGATTGCATCCACATCATGTGAATAGCTAGAATTGGGTAAAGGTTGAGCTGGAAGTTTCCCTTTCTCTCTTGCACTCATTTCGGCTTTTAGTTGTGCAATTTGTTCTTCCATCGATTTGATGTTCTCATTTTGAGAGATAATGATCTTCATTACATTCTCGACGGAAGATTGCAAACTTGGCGTCCCTTGGATGGATTGTTTCATGAAAGTATCCAAGGTTTGTGCTAGTGCAGAGGTATTATCAGTACCGGTCAATTGCAAAGGATTAGATGGTGCAAAAGTGTTGGCCGGATTTTGAAAGTTTTGTGATTGGAAGGGGTGCTGACTCAAAAGAAGTTGTGGGTGCTGTTGTGGTGAAGGGACCCTTTGGAAATTGTTTTGGATTGGAACCGTGTTTTGAAATTGGGATTGGTTCCAAGCAAGGTTAGGGTGATTCCTCCAACCTTGATCATATGTGGAGGAAGATGGATCGTTTCTAGGTCTTTGAAATGATGCATTGGTATGCTCAGGACCTTGAAACGGACATTCTTCCGTCAAGTGAGACGGATCAGAACAACAACCACATACAGTTTTGGAGAGTGATATTTGACTTAGGGCGGCAGCTAAAAATTTATTTTCCATAGCGTCAAATTTCTTGTGTAAAGCTGAAATTTCAGCTCTAACTTCTATGGAAATATCATTGCCATCCCTAAACGATTGACTCACACCCTCCCACTGTAAAGATTTTTCAGCGAAATCTTCTAGAAATTTCTAGGCTTCCCTATCATCTTTGGTCATAAAATTGCCTTGACACATGGATTCAAGGGTCTGTCTTGTGTAAGGAGTAATGCCCTCATAAATGATTCGGCACAATTCCCATCTCGGGATGCCGTGATGTGGACATTGGACTAACAGATCCTTAAAGCGGTCAAGACATTTTGAAAATGTTTCATTTGGAAGCTGGGTGAATTGATAGATTTCGCTGCGGACTCGAGCTGTCTTTTGATGTGGGTAGAATTTCTTAAGGAATGCTTTGACGAATTCATCCCAATTTGAAATGGAATGTGCGGTAGTGTTATATAGCCACTTCTCGGCTAAATCGCACAAGGTAAAAGGGAGAAGACGAAGACGTAAAGCATCCACAGAAAGCTGTGAAGTACCCATCATTGCGCATACATTTTCGAATTTCGTGATAAACACGTATGCGTCTTCAGACTCGAGACCGTGAAATTTTGGTAGAAGGTTGATATATTGGGGTTTTATTTGAAAATTTTCCCCGTTGGCTGGAGGTGTGGAAAGACAGGTGGAAAGTGGGCCTCGTGTTGGATAGCACCTCTCTTGGAGAGAGATGCGAGGTGGATTCTGCGCACCAACGGACGGCGGCAGGGTAGTGGAAAAGAAGTTCGATGGAGGTGGATCCATCGATGTGGGAGTGGTGGTGGGTAAAAGAAAGGTAAGTGTAGAAATACCGACTTTAGGGTCGATAAGGGAAACGCGGACTAACGGGCACTAGAATCCCGTGTCCAGCCTATCTTATACTAAAAAGGGTTAGTACAAGTGGCAGCGTGAATTTATAATTAGGGGAATGATATGAATGTGGTGTTTGTTTTGAAAAAGATACGGATTTTTGAAAATATGATGCAACAAAACAAATGCAACAAGCAAAACCCTAAAATCTAGGGGTCACCTAGGTCAAACTCTAGACCGCTCCTAACTGCCAAAAGACAAGTCGCAGGATAAATCCTCCACTGCCTCTTTATCCCCCTGTGGCCGGATAAGTGCCAGGTAAGTGGGAAGGAACCACCACTACAGTGGGCCTAATTAATAACCACTAGCCTTAGACACACTCGCCTTAGGCACCACAGAAAAACGCAGATAAGCAATGAATTACCCACGGCCTTCTCTTGTCCTAATTGAGCGCGACGGTCCTTAGAGTCATCTCTAGATTTCTTTTAATTAATGAGGGTAAATGCGGATGCAAGTTTTGCGATTTTCGGGGCCTAGGAAGGGTAATGAAATCCCCACCTAATTTGGATTTGGTCGTGCCCCTTAAATTCCGTATTAATATGCAACAACCACAAGAATCAAAAACACGCACAAATTTATTTTGCTTTGCGGCGCTGCGATTTATTTGCAAAGAATACTGCACAAAATATTAGTTGGAGCAGAGAAAGAAGGAGATAAGAAAGTTAGTAGCTTACAGAGGAAGTTTGGTGCAGAGAGGAGCTAGGGCTGCCGCGGATCCGCCGCAGGTAAGGGGTTCTTGCCGCCCTTCCGCCGCGATACGTTGGGATCAGTGCACAAGATTTTGTACACAAGCTTCTGTTCACCTACACAGCTCTCTAGATGTTTCAGAAAATTTTTTCTCCAGCTCCAATGATTCCAGATTTTCTCGCAACAAATCACAACACAAGTATTAGGGTTTGTACGAGTTTAGATCTAAAAATTATGATGAAATAAATTGTTCAACTCAAATTTCAAAATACGAACTATTAGCGCACTATCCCCGGCAACGGCGCCATTTGATTGAAAAGAATTCTCGATGTGTAGTATGGAATTGTAAAGAGATCACAACCAAAAATTATTTGACCGCAATCAACTACGGTGTCGGATTGTAGTTAGTATGTGAGTGCGGATCGTCCACAGGGAAAGTGTAATCGTTCGTCTTTCAAATTAGATGAATTGAAACATTAATGAAAACAAAACAAAACAATTCAAGATTTATAGTTGAAGTTCAAGAATGAGAAAAAAAACTAGATCTAAGAAAGGATTTAAAGATAGAATCAAGAATTGATAGTTTGATAATTTTTCCAAACCAAATCTCAAGAATCAAAATGAGGCTCGTAGGAATCGATCGGATCTATAGATGTGATGTAATCTTACAATTACGTATTCTTATCCTTCGATGAATTGATACTAGATCGATGATAATCGATCGAGAATTAGGGATTTCTTGTGAAACTAGGGTTTCATCTTATCCCTTGTTCTTTCGTCGATGTCATTCATATTTTAGCCTCTAGTAGATTCAAGAAACGATCGTAGATCCCTAATTTCGAGCGATCACAATCAAGAAAGTATCGCTACGAAACTAGGTCATCGATTCTTGAACTTGCTAGGGTTTACAAAACTCGTAGGACTTAAAAATAGTATTAGAATTTGTTACATCATCATTCTACAATCGTCTCGACTCCTTAACGAGCGGAGTTTTACTCGAACATCACAACAAGAGCAACAATTACAAATTGAAATCTAATCATGATGCAAGAATTAAAAGAAAGCAAGATCAACGAATTTCACCTTTTATTTATATCAACAATTTAGTTACATTCGCTCAAGAACTACAAGAGGAAGAACTTGATCGTCGACTTGGCTTCGCTCGTCTCCGTGGATCGCGGATCGGCTTGGATCACTTGCCCGATTGAAGATCGGCTCGGCTCCTAAAAGGTTGAAAACTTCTCGCTTGATTTGGTACTCAAGATCTTGGATTTAGAGTGGAATTAGGGTTAGGGTTTCGCACAAGCCTTGTCACGAGACTTGTGGAAGAAAATGGTGTAGAATGATTATTTTTAACTAATGAAGATTGATTAATGGTTAAAGATTGATTAGCCTTTAACCCTAGATCTAGTGCTCTATTTATAGATAACTAACCCTAGATCTAGGATTTCAAATTCTAACTTTCCCTCCTAAAGTTTGTTGAGAAATTCAAATTTCCCTCCAAAAGTTAGTTAGGGGAGAAGGTTCTAGATGTAATTAGTTAGGAGGAGCTTCTAGAATAGGATTAGTTAGGAGCTTAATTAGGATTAGCCTTCTTAATCTTCTTTTCTGATCTGGCAGTAGGTTCGAGAGAGTTCTGGAGTTTGAAGTATCAGAAAGAACTGTGGGCCCAGAGATAAGAATTTTGCCCAAAAAGTTGACTGCTGACGTGGCAGAACCGCCGCGCTTGCGCGGCGCATGCAAGCATCTGCCGCGGAAGCGCGGCGCTCTTGGGGCCTTTAGGCTTGTGCTTTCTGTGGGTTCCTGGGCCTGATGTATGGGCCTCTGTTTGATATATAGAATTGTATTTCTCCCTCTGAAATGCTACCAGATCTGAAATGATTTAGCTGGCGTAATGTTGATCAGCTCTTTGGTTTTCCTTCCGTATTTCCTGCATATACTCAAGACAAGTGTTGCGCAAATACAGAAATGATGCGATGCAAAATGAAATGCGGTTAATTTACTTTAAAGTGTCGGTTTAAAAGTCTAATACATGCAATCTCATATTTTGTGAAAGATTTGCTAATATGTAAAATATGAATGCCGAACACTTCTAAGTGTATGCAAATGTTAAGGAAATTGCCGGCTAAAATATACAATATTTTCGACTGATCACTTATCTATAAGAACAATGATGACATTCAAAATTGCTCAAACTACCATAGAATAAAACTTATGTGTCACACCATGAAGTTTTAGGAGAGAGTGATTGAACACAGGCTAAGGAAGGATATTAAGATAACAGAGAACCAGTTTGGGTTCATGCCTGGACGATCGATGACAGAGGAGATTCATTTGCTTTGTCAACTTTTCGAGCGTTTTCGAGAGGAGAAGAGATTTGCATATGATAATTATTGATTTAGATAAAGCGTACGACAAGGTACCTAAAAAGGTATTATGGAGAGAATAATGAAGAAGGGGGTCCCCGTCAAGTACATTGACTTAATCAAGGACATGTACGAAGGAATAGTAGAAAATATCAGAACTTACGGTGGCCTAATGAGTGATTTTATGATTACAATTGGTTTAAATCAAGGATCGGCATTAAGTCCATTCCTGTTTACCATCGTGATGGATGAGCTTACTAGAACTATCCAAGATGAGGTATCTTGGTGTATGCTATTCACTGATGATATTATTTTTGTAAATGAGACGAAAGCAGGGGTTAATACCAAATTGGAGTTATGAAGAAAAACGTTGGAATCTCAAGAGTTTAGATTGATCAGGTCTAAGATAACATATATGCATTGCAAATTTAGTAAACAAAGAAGTCGAGACCACATTGGTATAATACTGGAAGGGCAAGAGATATCACCGAGCGATCAGTTTAGATATCTAGGTTCCATCATCCAAAAGAATGGGGAGATCGATAGCAATGTTAATAAATGGATACAAGCTGGTTGGTTGAATTGAAGAAGTGCAACAGAGATTTTATGCAATTGTAACTTTCCGTTAAGGTTGAAAGGGATGTTTTATCAGACCGCTATTTGGCCTGCCTTATTATATGGTACAGAATGCTGGGCTCCTAAGAAGTATCATACACAGAAGATGCACATAGAGGAGATGCACATGCTTCGTTGGATGTATGGTAACACTAGAAAAGATAAGGTGCGAAATGAGGATATTCGTGCAAAAGTTGGTGTAGCATATGTGGAGGAGAAGAAACAGGAAAACCAGCTAAGATGGTTTAGTCATGTGCGACTCAGACCTATAGAAGCACTGGTTTGACGAATGGATACTCTCGATATAAGCAATATCAAAAGGGTGAAAGGGAGACCAAAGAAAACATGGATGGAGGTGATATGAAAAGATATAGTTGCCAAAGGCCTCAATGAAAGTATATTGTTCAATAGGAGTGAGTGGAGGTAGAAGATTCATGTGCTGGACCCGACGTGATTCTCATGTTAGTTCATGTAGCCTACCCCATATGCTTAGGATAAAAGGCTCAATTGTTGTTGTTGTTGTTTGTAGTAAGAAGATATTAATATAATGCTGGTGAAACAAAGGGAAGCAGTGAAGAACATAAGAGAATGTTTTTGGTATGTGGTAATTGTTGGATATAGTGCTCTCAAGGCAATTATTGTGATTGCAAGTAGGCAATTATGATAATTGAACGAGGACATATACAGGTATAACATTCATACTCGAGATGATAGTGTGCAATCTAGTTTGTCTTCATTATTGATGAAGCCCGTAGGATTGTTGCTTGACAACCAGCATTATGATGGCAATCATATATGTGGGACCAAACTCATCCGGATCCTTACTGAGCCTATCCGTGACAATCTCCGTACAGTCCGGTCTCTTTGTCTGAGAGTATCGCATACCGGGTCTAGGGGGTGGTAAACGTCAGACCCTAATAACCCGATAATTCGTGCTGATTTGGCTCAGGACCAATCCGGGAAACTACTGATCAGCCTATTAGTAAATCCCAACTGCCTTGGCCAAGGTCTTATGGTCCTAACTAATCGAAGACAGTGCGATATCGACTCCCTATACCGGGAGAGACGAATCCCCGACAATCACTCACTCCCTCCATGTGGCTTGGGACTGTACCCAACCAAAACCTATTTGCACGACTTAGTAGAGTCGTGGTAGGGTAGTGATCAAAGCACAGTAGGAACTCAAACGAGATAAATGACGATCTCAGGTCTAAAGACTAACCTGTACACATGACACCTGAGAACTTCCATCTGACGATAGGTATAATACCATCTAGAAGTTTTCGGCGAGTCCGTCCAGTTTACTCACCCAAAGTGAGCATCTGTATACGATCTTAGGTGCAAAAGACCAATGGTTGCGGGACCGCACCATCGCCTCTCGTCGGGGTCTAGAAACGTATACACTAGTTTACTCCGGAATATCGATGCCCAGTCTCGATACTCCCACGATTAGGGACCTTTTATGGATGTGCTTACCAACTACCCAGCTCCCACAAGTATGATCGCCATCACAACGCACGTAGTCAAGCAATGGTCCTACGGGCTTTATCAACATGTATGAATGATACGTAATAGCAAGTAAAACATATGCACATGTTAAGATAAAGACAAACTAGATAGAATACTATCATATCGAGCAAGACTGTCCTATACATATATATGTCCAAGAATCCACATGTATACATATACAATAATGGCCTCTAGGGCATACATATCCAACAATCTCCCACTTGCACTAAGGCCATATATTGGCGTATCGAGTACCCAATGTCTGCTCTAGAGTTAGTTGTTGGCGTATCGAATGCCCAACATCTCAAAAAGTATTTTGAATTGTGCTTGAGGAAAGTCCTTGGTGAATGGATCCGCCGTGTTGTCTTTTGTGTCCACTCTCCGCACCTCGATCTCCCGGCGATCAATGATCTCCCTAATCAGGTGATACCGCCACAAGATGTACCTGGATTTCTGATGAGACTGTGGTTCCTTTGCTAAGGACAAAGCTCCATTGTTGTCGTAATACAAAGGTATTGGGTTAACAATGGATGGAACCACCTGAAGTTCAGTAATGAACTTCTTAATCCAGATGGCTTCTTTTGCGGCATCGTTGGCAGCAATATATTCAGCCTCCATCGTCGAGTCTGTGCCGGTGTTCTGCTTGGAACTCTTCCAACAGACCGACCCTCCGTTGAGGGTAAACACAAAACCTGAAACAGACTTGCTGTCATCCTTGTCACTCTGGAAGCTCGAATCGGTAAAAGACTCCACCTGGAGGTCCCCATTACCGAATACTAGGGATGGTTATTTAGTCCTTCTCAAGTATTTAAGAATGTTCTTAACAGCTGTCCAGTGGTTCTCACCTGGATTAGACTGATACCGGCTTACCACGCTAAGCGCGTAAGCTACATCTGGTCGGGTACATAACATTGCATACATTATAGATCCTACCGTCGAAGCGTAGGATATAGTGCTCATGCGAACCCTCTCCTCATTAGTATTGGGAGACATCATTTTGGAGAGGATGATTCCGTGCAATGCGGGTATGCTACCGCGCTTGGAATCTTCCATACTAAATCTCTTTAGTACGGTCTCTCTGTACCTGGACCGCGAAAGTCCCAGTAATCTCTTGGATCTATCTCTGTAGATCTTAATCCCCAGAATGTACGAGGCATCACCCTGGTCCTTCATGGAGAACCTTTATGACAAGAAGAACTTGACCGATTGTAACATAGAAATGTCATTTTCTATCAAAAGAATGTCTTCCACGTACAAAACTAGGAATACGAAAGTTCGGCCTACAATCTTCTTATATATAGAAGGCTCTTCCTCGTTCTTGATGAAGTCAAATCCCTTGACCGTTTCATCAAAACAGATGTTCCAGCTCCGCGATGCCTGCTTTAATCCATAAATGGATTTAAACAACTTGCACACCTTCCCGCTGCACCCACTGGCTAAAAAACCTTCCGGCTGATCCATATAAACGCACTTTTCCAAACTTCCGTTTAGAAAAGCCATTTTTACGTCCATCTGCCAGATCTCATACTCATGGAAGGCAGCAACGGAAAGTAGGATCCGAATGGATTTGAGCATAGCCACTCGTCATACTTCATACCTGGTCTTTGATGAAAACCTTTTGCAACAAATCTAGCCTTATAGGTTTCCACCTGCCCATCTACACCAAATTTTCTTTTGTAGATCCATTTGCATCCAACGGGTTTTACCCCAGGTGGATCAATATCCAAAGTCCATACTTTATTGGAGTACATGGACTCCATTTTGGATCGCATAGCATCCAGCCATTTATCAGAGTCCTTACTGATAATGGCCTGCTTGAAACTAGTAGGATTATCTTCTTCCAAGATGCAATCCTCTCAATCCCTGTCTATGAGAAAAGCGTAGTATCTCTCAGGTAGATGAGAAATCCTACTAAATCTGCGGAGTGGCTGAGGTTTGACTGAGACTTCTAAATCTTGAGGTTCTACCAAATCTTCAGTTACATTTTGTGGTTCAGAAATTTCTTCCAGTTCTACCGTACTCCCAATAACTTCTTTTGCAAGAAGTCCCCTTTTTAAAAAGGTGGCACGGCGAGATACAAACACCTTCTGTTCCTCAGTATGGTACAACAAATATCCATGCGAATGCTTTGGATATCCCACAAATTTACATAGAAACGATCATGCCTGAAGTTTGTCCAGATTTTTTATTTTAACATAGGCCGGACAACCCCATATCTTAATACGCTTAAGACATGGTCTTTTCCCATTCCATATTTCATATGGAGTCTTAGGCACAGATTTGGAAGGAACTTAATTCAGAAGGTATGCCGCTGTTTGAAGCGCATGTCCCCAAAATGAAAGAGGAAACTCGGTGTTACTCATCATGGAGCGAACCATGTCCAATAGGGTACGGTTCCTCCGCTCCGATACACCGTTGTGCTGTGGTGTATATAGAGGAATAGGCTGAGAGAGAATTCCATTCTATTTTAGGTATTCTAGGAATTCCGTGCTCAAATACCCCCCTCCTCTATCTGATCGGAGGATCTTGATACTTTTGCCTGTCTTGTTCTCTACTTCGTATCTGAATTCTTTGCATTTCTCAAAAGCTTCAGATTTGTGTTTCATGAGATACACATATCCGAACCTAGAGAGATCGTCAGTGAATGTGATGAAGTACGAGAACCCACCGCTTGCATGTATAGACATTGGACCACATACATCACTGTGTATGAGTCCTAAGAGCTCTGCCACTCTTTCTATGTATTCGGTGAACGGAGATATGGTCATTTTTCCTTTGAGACAAGATTGACAGGTTTCATAAGATGAGAATTCGAACGTATCCAAAAATCCATCTTTATGCAACTTACTCAGTCTTTTCTCTTCGATATGACCAAGTCTACAATGCCATAAGTAGTATTCGTTCACTTCTGAACTCTTCCTCTTGTGTGTGTTTTGTATATTGAAAACTGCATTTTGATTCAGAACATATATAACATTACACAGTGTACCTTCTGCAACAAATACCTTATCAAGGTAAATGTTCATGATATTTCTATCAAGAACAAAATTATATTCATCTTTATTAAGTAAAGAAACTGATATAATGTTGCAAACCATGAAAGGTATATAGTAGCAATTGTTCAAAATCATAGTATTGCCATTTGGCAATGCTAAGTGATATTCACCGACGGCAAAAGCATCAACTTGTGCTTCGTTCCCTACTCTGAGGGACATATCACCAGGTCCAACTATCCTACTTTTTCTCAGTCCCTGCAATAAATTATAGATATGAGATCCTGATCCGGTATCTAGTACCCAGTAGGTAGGACTGACCGAAAAGCAGTTCTCAATAATAAGAACACCTGAAGGAGACGCAATGGTATGCTTCTTCTTCGATGGGGTCATCAAGGAATTCAAGCAATTCTCTTTCTTCTGCTCATACTTATGATTGTTGTCATAAGATAGAGCCAAAACGACGCTCCCTAGCCCCGAATACGAATTCGGATCGGTCAAGCGATACATTTTATTATCTTGTTTAAGGTATGAAGTGGTTGCTACCTGGAGAGAGAGAAAAGAAACACTCAGCGTGCGCTCTTGCAAGATTAGATTGGTTATTAGTTTATCTAATCAGGATGGCTCCCACTGTTTCCTCGAATTCTTCTTCAAACCTTAAAAGAAGAACTAGTTAGGATTAATCGCATGTCACAATACTTGCTTAACCTTTCGGCTAGGCTAGTGTTGGTACTTCGAGGGAGGTTTTTCAACACTTTCGCAAAGTTCCTTAATTACATAACCTCTTTTCCCTGGGGGGTTTATCCCCGCTAACACCATTCTAGACACCTACTTGGTTTATAGCATTGATTGTTAAGTGAGAAAATCTCCCAAGAGTAATCCTAATCATCAGTGGGATCGGGATCCAACTATCATTGTGTGATAACTTAGATGGAAGCCACTCTAGCTACCAAACTCTAGAAGGTATGCAACGCTAGCAAGTTTTTTGTATATTTGAAACTCCCGATGTGGTTTTTGTCCCTAGCGGTTTATGACCTTGATAAAGACCAACAAATCATAATCCACGAGTCAAGTTCAACCCGTCATTATCCAGGATTAATCTAGACCCACCCATACAAACCCTATACAAAGGCCAACAAGGATGTATGACCGTTCTAGATAATCGCATCTCAAATGCAACAAACAAGCAATATCTAGCTAATGTACACTACACCTTGAAAAAGGCCAACAAACGCAGCACAAATACTAGGTACAACTCATCCAAAATGACGGAGGGCTACGGCTAGGTTTTTGGCGAAAAAATCCTTTAACGTAATGAACTTGATATCGTTGAAGGAACCTGAGCAGTTTTGAAAAGGAGTGGTGTATGCTCCGCTTTTGAAAACTTGTGGTTTTGAAAAAACCGAGTAATCTACAGTATAGACTTTTGCTCAAGAGATCACTCCCCACGAAGGGATCTCGGCTCTTGCTTCCTGGAATGAGGTGTCGGATATTCATGACCGAATACCACTATGCAAAGAGAAAGAATATAACTATAGTTTTTCGAAATTTGTTCCAACAACATCTTTTAGGTTTATTTTCTTGCATTAATCAAAATTAATGCGGTCCCATCATTTAACACCTATCACACCAGAAAAGAAGGAAAATAAAATGTACGTATATGCCATCCACATTCGCCACGAGGCCCATCATACACTGTTAGGTTACTTAACTACCGGCAGAGCGGGAGCTGGACTAGTGCGGGTGCAAAACATATACAACATCTACTAGTATATATATAAATATATATAACATTCGTCTCAGGTATGATATAAGCAACAACACAGAATCTAAACAAGCAACACATAATGGTGGATAATCTTGGAGCCCCGGGTTTCATTTGAGCTGCAAATGAGACCCGACGTTCCCGGTCATGTGGATAGCCCGTGCAATGGAAACCTGGACCCCTACGAGCGCTGCAAGTTACCCGCCAGTCGCAGAAGTGAGGCAACCCCAATCAACAAAGTGAATGGACCACCCAGCACTTCATGGGACCCGATAACTTGAGCGCCCCTCTGTGGGTCATACCTATACCCAGTATGAGTGCGGCAAATAGCCCGCCAATTCTAGAGTGAATCCCCCTCCGTCTCAACGCCATGAGATGCGGGATCGTTTCTCTCTAGAACCCGGCTATTATTGCACTCCACCATGGGGTGGTACTAGTACAGAAAATGAAAAATATGTACAAAGGTGACATCGACCTCAACCCGGTCGTGCCCCAATAAAAGAATATACAACACGGAAGAAACTACAGCCCACATATCGGACGCTCGTCCCGCAATAAAAAATGTACAAATGAATATAAACTGTACTAAACCATTGCACCACCGACTATCCACCACGACAATCCAACCACAATATCAGCACTATCATAGAACATCTATAAGTCCATGTCACGCACCCCACGGGTTCGCGGGAAGGCGGAATATATGAAAAATAATTATCAAAACTTCGAAACACGGACTTGACCACACGGATCGTGTCTAAACCATTACTAGCAAACTGTATGAGGTTTAACTACTCGGTCTCGAAGTTATATCTCACGTTATAAGTCTTCCGGGTCTTCATCGCTGTCCTCCTCGTCATCGTAGGCTGATCGCGGCTACCTCGACGACCTCCTCGAGTCAAAGACGATCCACCCGAGAGTCTATAGTCCGAGCTCCTATCTCGAATCTGAGATAACTACGGCATCTAGTTTGCTAAGCTAAAAGTCCTAGATAGTGTAGAGTATTTAGATAGATTACTTTGTCTGTTTAAACCCTAGGATCCTCAACACATGAGAGCTTTTAGGGTTTGAGGAAGAAGATGAAGACTTGAGGAGAGAGAAGGTGTATGTGATAATGCTAATGAATTATTCTTATGCTTGAATAAATATGAAGCATACAAATATCTCTTGATAAATATCTAGAAAATATCTTGTAAGCTTCATTTAATTCAAAAGGTGAATCACCTCATGAGTTATGGTTCATTTAATGAAAACCTACACCTCATCTCCTCCACCTTATTTCCTTCTAGAAGCTTCCCGACAAATTATGAGACTTCCCCTCACATCTGTATTTATGAAAAACACGGATAAACTGAAACTAAATAAATCCATCAGTATAATACTATAATCCTGCTTAAACCAAAACCCACTAGTATTATCTGCCCGATCACAATACGTGCACAAGTGTACGTAAGTGATTGCGGCCCTGCCGTAAAACCATTAGGCCTCTATACCTTTTGCCTGGTGCAGGGAAACTCTCTGTGTGGGACTCTAAAGACTCGACACTGTGCTGGTAGTGGGTTTAACCATAGGCCGCAAGCGGTACTAGCTGTATGTAACGGTCCCCAGGTAGACGTCGATAAGAAGGCCGATGAGGTAACTCATCCGAACTCCTACTGAGCCTGTATATGACAATCTCCGTACAGTCTGGTCTGTTCGTCTAAGAGTATCGCATATCGGGCCTAGGGGGATATGAACATCAGACCCCTAATAGCGGTACAAGTCGTGTCAGAGTGTAGCCCAGAACACCGTGAGAAACTACGAACACCTACCAGTAAATCTCACTTGCCGTGGCCACGGACCTTTGTGTAATGGCTCTCCAACACAGTGCGATATCAACTTCCAATACCGGGAGAGACGAATCCTGTCTAACCGCCACTGCCTCCAAGTGCTTCACGACTGTACCCAACTACTACCTGTTTGCACGACTCCTTTGAGCTGTGGTAGGGTAGTGATCAAAGTACAGTGGGAACACGCTCGAGGCGAAGTAGCAGTATCAAGTCGACAGACTAAGCTGTACTCATGTCACCTTGGAACAGCTACCTGACGACAGGTATAATAACCATCAGCAGTTCCCGGCGAGTCCTGTCCAGTGTACCCGTAACCTAACGGCACCTGTATACTATCTCCAGTACGATATACTGATGGCTGTAGGACAGACCATCTCCCAACCTGGGATGAGAAACGTATACACCAGTCTACTCCGGAGTATTGATGCCCCGTCTCGATAATCCTATGACCAGGGACCTATGTAAGGATGTGCTTAAAAACTACCCATCCCCCACTAGTGTGACTGCCATCACAACGCTGGTAATCAAGCAAAGATCCTAAGGGCTCTACTAATATGTATAAGCGATATGCTAAAAGAAACATACGCACATATCTGAGTAGAAACAAACCAAGTAGCATACTACCATTTTTAGCAAGACTGTCAATACAACTGTGAATATCCCAAGCTTCCATTAGTAATATACAAACCAGTATGATACAATAATGGCCTCTAGGGCATATACACTAACAATCTCCCACTTACACTAGGGCCATGTACTAGCGTATAACAGACCTATCATCTCGATTAGCCGCTCGAACTGTTTCTGAGGGATGGCCTTCGTGAGTGGATCAGTAGTGTTATCCTCTGTATCTACTCTCCTCACCTCGATCTCCTGGCGATCTACGATCTCCCTGATCAGGTGATACCGCCTTAAGATGTGTCTGGACTTATAATGGGACCTGGGTTCCTTCTCTAAAGCTATAGCGCCATTGTTGTCGCAATTCAGCGGTATTGGATCAACAATGGTAGGAACCACCTGAAGTTCAATTAAGAACTTCCTCACCCAGACTGCTTCTTTTGCGGCATCGCAAGCAGTTATGTACTCCGCTTCCATCGTCGAATCAGCAACGGTGTCCTGCTTGGAGCTCTTCCAACAGACCGCCCCTCCATTGAGGGTAAAGACATAACACGACATGGACTTGGAGTCATCCTTGTCACTCTGGAAGCTGGAGTCAGCAAAAGCCTCGATCTGGAGGTCTTTTCCGCCATACACCAAGAACATCTCCTTAGTCCTTCTCAGGTACTTGAGAATGTTCTTTACTGCTATCCAGTGCTTCTCCCCTAGGTTCGACTGATACCGGCTTACAACGCTCAATGCGTAGGCTACATCTGGTCTGGTACATAACATCGCATACATTATAAAGCTTACCGCTGACGCGTAGGGTATAGATGACATGCGATCCCTTTCCAAATCAGTCTTGGGAGACATCTCTTTGGAGGGGGTGATTCCGTGACAAGCCGGCAGATTACTGCCCTTAGAATCTTCCATATTGAATCTTTTCAGTATGGTGTCTATGTACCTTGACTGTGAAAGTCTAACTATCCGTTTAGATCTATCATGATAGATCTGGATCCCCAGAATGTAGGAGGCATCACCCAGGTCCTTCATGGAGAACTTCTGTGATAAGAATCCTTTGACTGACTGTAGTATAGGAATATCATTTTCTATTAAGAGAATGTCATCCACGTACAAGACAAGGAATACTACAATTCTCCTTACAATCTTACTGTAAATGCATGGTTCATCTGGATTTTTGATAAAGTTGAATTCTTTAACAGTATCATCAAAAAAGATGTTCCAACTCGGCAATGCCTGCTTTAGTTCATAAATGGACTTAAGCAACTTGCACACTTTCCCGCTGCTCCCACTCTGAATGAAACCCTCTGGCTGATCCATATAGACGCACTCTTCCAAATTACCGTTTAGAAAAGCCGTTTTTACGTCCATCTGCCAGATCTCATAATCGTGGAAGACAGCAATGGCAAGAAGGATCCGAATGGATTTGAGCATAGCCACTGGGGAAAAGTTTCGTCATAGTCCAAACCAAGTCTTTGAGAAAACCCTTTGCAACAAGTCTAGCCTTATAGGTTTCGACCTTTCCATCTACACCAATCTTCTTTCTGAAGATCCATTTGCATCCTATGGGTTTTACCCCTTCTGGAGCAATGTCCAAAGTCCATACTTTGTTGGTGTACATGGACTCCATCTCAGTCCGCATTGCATCCAGCCATTTTACCGAGTCGCCGCTCTGAATGGCTTGCTGGAAGCTAGTAGGCTCATCATTCTCAATGATGCAATCCTCTCGATCCCCGTCTATGAGAAAACCGTAGTATCTCTCGGGCGGATGAGACTGCCTACTACTTCGGCGGATTGGCGCTGGGATGTCCCTTTCTTCTGAAACTTCTGGTTCTACCAAACTTTCAGTAATAGATTGTGGTTCTGGAATTTCTTCCAATTCTACTGTGCTCCCACTAGTCTGATTTTCTAAAAATTCAGCTTCCAAGAAGTGGGGATGCTGGGAAACAAAGACCTTTTGTTCCTCTGCGTAATAGAAAAGATACCCCCTGGAGTTCTTTGGTAATCCCACAAACTTATACAGTACTGAGCGTGCCTCGAGCTTGTCCGCATGCGGCTTTTTTACAAAAGCTGGACATCCCCATATCTTAAGGTACTTAAGACAGGGTTTTTTCCCACTCCACATCTGATATGGTGTGGTAGGCACAGTCTTGGTTGGAACCTTGTTCAAAAGATATGCAACAGATTCTAGTGTATAACCCCAGAAGGATCTTGGTAACTCAGCCTTACTCATCATGGAACGAACCATATCCAATAGGGTTCGATTCACCCTTTCCGATACACCATTGTGTTGTGGCGTGTATGGAGGAGTAAGCTGAGAGAGAGTTCCCTTCTCTTTTAGGAAACCCAGGAACTCGGCACTTAAGTATTCACCACCTCGATCAGATCTTAGTGTCTTGATACTTTTTCCTGTTTGTTTTTACACTTCATTCTTGTATTCTTGGAATTTCTCAAAGGCCTCGGATTTATGCTTCATCAAGAAGACAATGTCCATACATAGAGAAATCATCCGTAAAAGTAATGAAATAGGAATAACCACTTTGCGCATGTGTAGACATTAAACCGCATACATCGCTGTGTATAAGTCCTAAGAGCTCGCTCGCTCTTACTCCGTGTCCAGTGAACGAAGTCTTTGTCATCTTTCCCATGAGACAAGATTGACAAGTGGCATAAGACCGATATTCGAATGGATTCAAATATCCTTCTCTATGTAACTTTGTCAACCATGTTTCATTGATGTGACCCAGTCTACAATGCCATAAGAAAGCCTGATTTGCTTCTGGAGACTTTCTTTTAATTGTGTTTTGGACACTGAAAACCTGAGCTTAATTCAATATGTATATACCGTCCTCTAATGTACCGGACCCAATCAAAACTTGATTTAGGTGGATGTGCACGAAATCGCTTACAAATGTAAAATCGTATCCCTCTTTAGAAAGCAGGGACACTAATATGATATTACATGCCAAACTAGGTACATACAAACAGTTACGTAGAATAAATTTCTGCCCACTTGTCTGTCTTAGATGATATTTCCCCACGAATTCAGCATCCACGCTCATTCCGTTCGCAACTCTGAGAGACATATCACCTACTCTGATAACTCTATGGTTTATCAAAACTTGTAACGAATTACATATATGAGATCCTGATCCGGTATCTAGTACCCAGGAAGTAGAGTTAATTGACATACAGTTTTCAATCACAAAGACACCCGAAGTCGAAGCCACAACATGCTTCGGATCCTGGATTCTGGCTTTCCAAGACCTGCAATCCCTCTGTCAATGCCCCTTCCCATAACAACAGGAACAACCCTCATTCCCTACTGTTGACTCCAAAACTTTTGCCCTTCCCTGTCCTTCTACCTTACTGACACCGCATATCAGCTTTATGGAGGTCTTCTTCTTCTCACCCTTGGCTTCCGCCTTGGATCCAGAAGAGGAAGATTCTTCAACAAGAAGAGAGGGTGTCGGCCTGGTTTCCTTCAGGGTGCCCTCAACTGGAAGTATAACTTTCTTCCCCTGGGCGTAAGTAGGAAGTAGGGACTGTAGAATCAAGTCAGCATATGACTCGTTTCTCAACGTAGTCTCCATATCCATGAGCTCATCAATATAGCTAGTCATCGTAAGGACGTTGTCCCCTACAGATGACCCGATAGCCAACCTCGCTTGAAGAAATTCATTCAAGGTCTTATATCTTGTGATATGAGATTGTTCTTCATATAAAACTTTGTTATGGAGGAAAATAGAAACTAAGTCCATCTGCTCGTGCTGCCTCTGGTTTACACTATCAACTGAGGCTATCACGAGGCACTTGGCATTCGCACATTCTTTTTCCCTTGTCTTTCGGATATCCATATCCGCAACGGTGGAAACTTGACCTGGGACAGCGGGGTTTTGAGTAGTAATGATTTAGTCCATCTTATCAGAGGCAATGGACATCTGGACAAAGCTTTGCCGGTCATTATAGTCAGATTCAGTCATTTTATTATCTATATATAACTTAGTCTCGATCACAGGGTCGCTGCAATTAAGAGAGAGGGAGAGAGAGAAAACACTTTAGCATGATGCTCTTGCAAGTTTAGATTGGTTTTAATTTATCTAAACAGGATGACTCCCACTGTTTCTCGAATCCTTCCTTAAACCATAAAAGAAGAACTAGTCAGGACTTTTCTCACCATACAATTCTTGCTTAAGTCCATCTACGGACTAAAGCAGGCATCGCGGAGTTGGAACATCTGTTTTGATGAGACGGTCAAAGAATTTGGCTTTATCAAAAATCCAGATGAACCATGCATCTATAGTAGATTTGTAGCGAGAACAGTAGTATTCCTCGTTTAATATGTGGATGACATTCTCTTAATAGGAAATGACATTCCTATGCTATAATCTGTCAAGGGGTTCTTGTCACACAGGTTCTCCATGAAAATCCTGGGTGATGCCTCGTATATTCCGGGGATCCGGATCTACCGTGACAGATCCAAGAGGATACTGGGACTCTCACAGTCCAGGTACATTGACACCATACTGAAAAGATTCAGTATAGAAGATTCCAACCGCGATAATCTACCGGCTTGTCACGGGATCACCCTTTCCAAAGAGATGTCTCCCAAGACTGATTTGGAAAATGATCGCATGTCTATTATACCCTACGCTTCTGCGGTAAGCTCTATGATGTATGTGATGTTGTGTACCAGACCAGATGTAGCTTATGCACTGAGTGTGGTAAGCCAGTATCAGTCAAACCCTGGGGAGAAACACTGGATAGCGGTAAAGAACATTCTCAAGTACCTGAGAAGGACTAAGGAGATGTTCTTGGTGTATGGTGGAAAAGACCTCCAGATCGAGGCCTTTGCTGACTCCAGCTTCCATAGTGACAAAGATGATTCAAAGTCCATATCGGGTTATGTCTTTACCCTCAATGGAGGGGCGATGTGTTGGAAGAGTTCCAAACAGGAAACCGTTGCTGACTCGACGATGGAAGCGGAATATATCGCTGGTGCAGATGCCGCAAAAGAAGCCGTCTGGATAAGGAAGTTCTTAACTGAACTTCAGATGGTTCCGTCCATTGTTGATCCAATACCTCTGTATTGCGACAACAACGGGGCTATAGCTTTAGTGAAGGAACCCAGGTCCCATCAGAAGTCCAGACACATCTTGAAGCGGTATCACCTGATCAGGGAGATCGTGGGTCGCCAGGAGATCGAGGTTCGGAGAGTTTCTACGGAAGATAACACTGCTGATCCACTCACAAAGGCCTTATCCCAGACTCAGTTCGAGCGGCTGATCGAGATGATAGGTCTTCGATATGCCAGTACATGGCTTTAGTGCAAGTGGGAGATTGTTAGTGTATATGTCGTAGAGGCCATTACTGTATCATACTATTTTGTATATTACTTAATGGAAGATTGGGATATTCACCTTGTATAGACAATCTTGCTCAATATAGTAGTATGCTACTTAGTTTGTTTCTACTTCAATATGTACATGCGTTTATTTTAGTATATCACCTATACACATTAGTGGAGCCCTTAGGATCTTTGCTTGATTACCAGCGTTGTGATGGCAGTCACACTAGTGGGCTGGGTAATCTATAAGCACATCCTTATGCAGGTCCCTAGTCGTAGGACTATCGAGACAGGGCATCGATACTCCGGAGTAGACTAGCGTATGCGCTTCTCATCCCAGTGTGGGAAACGGTCTGTCCCACAGCCGTCAGTACGTCGTACTTGAGAAAGTATGCGGGTGCTCGTTAGGTTACGAGTACACTGGACAGGACTCGTCGGGAACTGTTGGTTGGTACTATACCTATCGTCAGTTATCAGTTCCCAGGTGACATGAGTACAGCTTAGTCCGCTGACTTGACACTGTCACTTCGCCTCGAGTGTGTTCCCATTGTACTTTCATTACTATCCTACCACGGCTCAAAGGAGTCGTGCAAACAGGTAGATTTTGGGTGCAGTCCCGAAGCACTTGGAGGCAGTGACGGTTAGATGGGATTCGTTTCTCCCGGTATTGGGGGTTGACATCTCTCTATGTCTAGAAGAGCCATTACACGAGTAGTCCCTGGCCAGGGCAAGCGAGATATACTGGTAGGTTTCCAGTGTTATCTCAGGGTGTTCTGGGCTTCACTCCGACACGACTTGTACCGCTATTAGGGGACTAACGTTTACCGCCCCTTAGGCCCGCCATGCGATGTATCGGACAAACAGACCGGACTGTATAGAGATTGTCACATTCAGGCTCAGTAGGAGTTCAGATGGGTTTCACCTCGTCAGTCTACTTGTCGGCATCTACCTGGGGACCGTTACGCACAGCTAGTGCCGCTTGCGGTCTGTGGCTAAACCCACTGTCAGCGTAGTGTCGAGTCTTTAGAGTCCCACACAGAAAACTATTCACCTTTAGGCAAAAGAGTAGAGGTCGCATGGTTTTGCGATAGGTCGCATGGTTTTGCGACAGGGTTCGGTCACATCCGTGCACTTGTGCACGTTTGGTGTCCGGACAGTTAACACTAGCAGGCTTTGGTTTAAGCCAGATCCTAGTGTACTTTTTGGGATTGGTTTTATCTCGTTTGTATTCGTGTTCCTCGGAACGCGGATGCGGGTGTGTATGCACAGTTGACAGAGAGACAGAGGCAAAGGATTCTCATTGGGGTTGTTGACTGTTAACTTTTGGCTAAACCCTAATGAGAATAAAAAATATGATTAATGATAATATTAATTAAGTATTATTGTGTCATGGTTGAGATGAGGGGTTGACTTTGTTGACTTGTTGACTTTGTTGACCGATTGACTAGGTTGGACTAGTTGACCATCATCATTGCAATGGCTATCATTTCATGGCAAAGACTTTGCTTGCTTGTTATGCTTTGCAATATGAGTGCATGAAATGATAATGCCACTTGATATGATATGAACCATCACATAATACTCAATTATTATTATTATTATTATTTTTATTATTATTATTATTATTATTATTATTATTCTTTTTGGATTATGGGAGAGAGGTTGGCAAAAGGGTTACCCATTCTCTCATTTCATTTCTCTCTCTTGTTTTGAGCTCTCCCTCTTGCTCTTCCTCTTGCTCTCTCTCTAGCTCAAGGCAACACCCTCTCATGAGTTGAGAAATATTGCCTTAGAGATAAAAGAAAACCCAAATCACTTCTCTGCTCATCCTAGTTCACAACGTTTAGCAAACCAAGTGTTCTGGTTTTCTTCAAGTTCGAAGAAGAAGCTAAACGTAGAAGCTTTCAGGTGGATCCATCTTCGGCGTAAGGAGACGACGAGGTGAGGCCGATCCGTACACCGGAAAGAGTTGAAGATGAAGGAGTTCAAGAAAGGTATAGCCCCCTAACCGAGTAGGTAAAACTCTAGTTAGGTTGTTAGGTAGTTGTTTAACAAAGATCCGTATTTTGAGTCCATATTACCACCTCTTGAAAAATCGTTTTTCATCATTTCCGCAAGCCCGTAAGTACCGGGAGAGGTAACGTGGACTTACAGTGGTATCAGAGCCAGGTTAAACACTATCTAACATGTTAGCAAAGTAACTAGAAATTCGATCGGAGAAAAAGTCGCGAAATACACCCGGAACTCAAACTTTCTGTCGATTTTTAAAGTACTGTAAAAATTATTTGACATATACCAAAAATCGACTCAGGGTTTTTATAGTATACTGCAGAAAAATGATCCACAGAGCCGGCCAACTCACCGCGGTTCCGCAGCAAGAACAGCTTCTTGCCGTGGATCCGCGGCCGAGTTGACTCGGCCATGGATCGGTTTCACTGCAGTATACTTTATGGGGTATTTTGGGATTTTTGGAGAATGTTTTTTCAGCCCAGATTTTCCAGAAAGCAAAATTTGTTTTTGAGGCTTGAAAAATCGTATTTTGATCGAACTTCTAAAGACTTAAGCTGATGGGTTTATATCTGTGATGTGTTATATGTATTGAACGTCCGCTAATCGCTATACGTCGATTAGTAGGGGTTATACATATCTGTGATCTGTAATGTTGATGGTATGTGTATATGAATTCTTTGGATATTCGCGGATGAATAGCCGGGGGTTATGAGATGAGAGTTTTTCCTTTTATCTTTCAATTCATGTAATATGTAAATTGATGTAATATTATTTTTGGCCGCACAACCGGGTCGGGGTTCTAGCCGTTATTGTATAATTTCTTTTTACTGTTTTTGCTCCTAGGATAGACCCAACGTGGGGTGCAAAATCTACCGGGTATCTCGAAGTGCCGAGTGGCCTACTCACGTCGTTGAGGGAGGTTGCTCCGCTTCGGATATTTGGCGAGTAGTTTGCCGCACCCGTAGGGGTCTAGGGTGGGGTATTGGCTATTCATCGCGCCGTGTAATCCGCTTTTCGTTACAGACTCGTACGAATTGCGGATTCCTAGTATATCCAATGTGTTCATCTGTGATCTGAAATAGCTATCATTGCAATATATCTATATATGATATTATTTAGGCGTTGCTTATGTTTTGCATCCGCGCTAGTCCAGCCCCCGCTCTGTCGTTAGTTAAGTAACCTAACGGGTAATGACGGGGCCCCGTGGCGAATGCGGATGGCATAAGCGTACGTCATATTTTGGTTGTTTTCTGCAATGGTAGGATTAAATGATGGGACGCATTGGAATTAATGCAAGAAAAAAATAAACCAAGTAAAAGTCGTTGGAACACTTTCAAAACCACTCGGTTTCTTTTCAAAATAACTTTAAAACACGGAGCTTAAGCCACTCCTTTTAAAAGCTATCTCGTTCCATCGATTATATCAAGTTCACTACGTTCACTGTTTCGCCAAAACCATTCGTAGACCTCCGTCGTTTCACATGAATAGTCAATAGTATTCAATCTATGTATGTTGGCCAAAGTCAAGGCATAGTGATTGGTAGCTATTAGGTATTCATGTGCAGCATAGATAGATGTGTTGGTTTGGGACAGTCGTTCTACCATTTTGGCCAAAGTCAAGGGTATGTGCGGGTGGGCTCAAATTAACCTGGAGAATGACGGGTAGAACTTGACATGTGACTTATGATATTTTGGCCAAAGTCAAGGTATCGTATACTTTTAAACTTTTAAACTGGCGCTATCGTATACTTTAACCTGGATCTGCCATTATTGCTAAACTAACAAACTGTAAAGAGTGTAGAATGGTTATACCGAACGATCCGAGTCCTTCGTTCTTCAACCATCATCCCACACTCCGTTGCGGCTGCTCCTATCTCGTCGATCTCCGATATCCTCGTCGAGGTGGCACCATATGATCGGTTCTTTAAACGGGCTCCCGCCTCTGACTCGAGGCAACTCGGTCGTCAAATTTGCTAAAAGAGACGACCAAGATTGATGTAGAGAATGAGTAGATGACTTTGTCTCACTTCGTCCAAGTCCGTGGACGATCGGTTAATGAAGTTGCCGATGGAAATGAAATGGAACAATGAATGAACTATGAAATTTCCATACACTTTGAACTATACTCTTTTCTTTTTAGCAACCATAATTTCACAAATGAGTGAATTGTGGGAGGAGAGAGGGGCCGGCCACAATTATAGAGGAGGGAGGTGATGGTAGGAGAAGGGGGTGACCACATCATGAAGCTTATCATGTATGAAAAGATCTTAATCAAAACAAAAAGCATTAAGGTTAAAGCATGACTCACAAACCTAGTCATCATGCATTAATGAACCCTTAAATGCAACCAATGAAAACTCAACACCAATAATCCTAGTCACCTCATCTAGAATCTTCTAGAAGAATCCACACTCATCTCAAGAAAAGATAAACCCGTTTTTAACCAAATGTTAAAAGACGGCTGATAGAAAACTGGAAACTGGCAACTTCCAAAAGTGATCCTGAAACGAATTTCAGGACAACCCCGAAACTGTATAAATATACCCGCATTTGTATTACGACCGAATACAAATGCAACTGAGACAAAGATATTATACCTACTCAATATAATACTCGGATCCGGCTTAAACCAAAGCCGACCAGTATCAACTGTCCGAAAATCGACACGTGCGTAAACGCACGTGCATTTTCCGAACCCTGCCATAAAACCATACGGCCTCTACAACGTTTCGCCCGAACTTGGGAAACTGTCTGTGGGGGACTCTAATGACTCGTCAGCACCCTGGCAGTGGGTTTAACCACAAACCGTCAGCGGCACTAGCAATGCGTAACGGCTGCCCATGGACTGACCTCAAGGGTGGCCGAGGAGCGAACTCAAGGGAGACCGATGAGCGAACTCCTCCGAAAACCCTACTGAGCCTAACAGTGACAATGTATATACAGTCCGGTCCGGTCCGTTCGTCAATGAGTATCGCATATCCGCCTAGGAGGCTAGTAACGTCAGACCCCCAATAGCAGTATAAGTCGTGTCGGAGTGTAGCCCAATAACACCCTGAGATACTACTGGAGTACCTACCAGTAAATCTCCTGCCATGGCCATGGACTTTGTGTAATGGCTCTCCTAGACACAGCACGATCTCGCCCCCAATACCGGGAGAGACGAATCCCCTGCCGATCCGCTCACGTGCCTCCATATGGCTCGGGACTGTACCCAAAAGCTACCTGTTTGCACGACTCCTTTGAGCCGTGGTAGGGTAGAAATCAAAGCACAGTGGGAACTCACACGAGACAAATGACGACCTCAGGTCGATGAACTAACCTGTACACATGTCACCAGGGAACTGCTATCTGACGGTAGATATAATACTAACTAGCAGATTCCCGGCGAGTCCTGTCCGGTGTACTCATAACCCAATGAGCACCTGTATACATCTTAGGTGATCCAACTGACACCAGTGGCTTGTGAGACCGGCCACCGCCCCTTGTCGGGGTCTCGACTGTACACACTAGTCTACTCCGGAGTATCGATGCCCTGTCTCGAAACTCCCACGACTAGGGACCACAATTAAGGATATGCATATAAACTACCCAACTCTCACGTATATGATCGCCATCATACTGTTGGTAGTAAAGCAAGATCCTAAGGGCTCTATCAAAGTGTAACATGCAATCAGTCACCTGAACATGTACACGACTGATAAAGGAAAACCAGATAGCATACTATCATCTCGAGTAAGACTGTCCTACGGGATAGGTCCTCCGCAATCATTGCAATCACGTACCTGCGATCCAATAATTGACTATGAGGGCACTATCTCCAACAATAAGAGCATGGGGCAAAAATCCACATCGGGAGTTTCAAAAGAACTGAAACTTGCTAGCGCTGCATACCATTTGGAGTGTGATGATTCTGGTAGGATTCCTTCAGTTTTGTCACGCAATGATATTTGGATCCCGATCCTACTATGAGTATATGCTACTCCTCGGGAAATTTCTCACTTAACGATCAATGCTATAAACCAAGTAGGTGTCTAGAAAGGTGTTAGCGGGGCTACGCCCCAGGGAAAAGTGGTTATTTAATTAAGAAACTTCGCGAAAGCGTTGGAAAACTTCCCTCGAAGTACCGACACCAGCCTGGACGAACGGTTAAGCAAGTATTGTACGGTGAGATTGATCCTGACTAATTCTTCCTTTTTGGTTTAAGGAGGTATTCAAGAGACAGTGGGAGCCATCATGTTTAGACAAATTAAAAACCACTCTAAACTTGCAAGAGCATCATGCTAAAGTGTTTCTTCACTCTCTCCTAATTGCAGTGACCAAACATCATGACCGGACTTAAGTTATTACTAGATAAAAACATACTGACAGGGCCAAACTACAAAGATTGGCTCAGGAATGTCAAAATGGCAATCACTTATGACAAGTTGGGGTATCTCCTTACCACCAAAGTGTAAGTCCACGTTGCCCGCCCCGGTACTTGCGGGGAGGCGGAAAACGGAATAAAAATCGGATTTTTTATCAACTTAGGCAACATGGACTAGCCTTTAAAGGATCTTTTCTAAACAAAAACTTGCTAAAGCTAACTACAAACTAGCTAAGTGTTAGAAAGGTTATACCTTTGGTCTTTATGTCCTTCTCTCCTTGCTCCTTGGAGTAGTGAAAGGAGGTCACCTTGTCGTCTTCTCCCGTCAAAAAAAGATCCACCCGAAAGCCTCAACCTTTGGCTTCAACTCCAAGCTAGAAGTAACTAGGGTGCAAGAAGTGCTAGTCCTTGAACCCTAGATGAGAGTAGAGATGATCAAGAGAGGGTTTTTCTCAAGCTCAAGTGTTTCTCAACACATGAGAGGGAGAGAGCTTGAGGGAGAGGAGGAACAAGATAGAGAAATGAAATGATAGAATGAGAATAATGTGAGCCATTCTCACTAATATGTGCATATTATTTTAATTAAATAATTAGCTAGATAATTGTCGTGGTTAATCATGACATGACCATTATCATTTCAATTTGCAAGGATCAAAAAGCATCTTCCAAAAGAAATGATGATGGTCAAAGTGTCAACCTAGGTCAACAAGTCAATGAAGTCAAATGGTCAACAACCATAACCATGCACAATTATTAAACTAATTATCAATTAACTATAATACACACATAAGCATTAGGGTTAACAAAATGACAATAGCCATTAACCCTAATCAAGGTCCTCTCCCTCGGTTTCAAACAACTGTGCATACGCACGCGCATTCGTGATCCGAGGAACACGAATACAAAGAGAAAAACCAATCCCAAATCATATACTAGGATCCGGCTTAAACCAAAACCCGCTAGTATAAACTGTCCGGACAGCAAACGTGCACAAGTGCGCGGATGCGAACGAACCCTGTCGCAAAACCATGCGACCTCTACTCATTTTGCCTAAAGGCGAATAGCTCTCTGTGTGGGACTCTAAAGACTCGACACTACGCTGGCAGTGGGTTTAACCACAGACCGCAAGCGGCACTAGCTGTACGTAACGGTCCCCAGGTAGATGTCGATAAGAAGACTGACGAGGTGAACCCCATCTGAACTCCTACTGAGCCTGTATGTGACAGTCTCCGTACAGTCCGGTCTGTTCGTCTGATACATCGCATGGCGGGCCTAGGGGAGCGGTGAACGTCAGTCCCCTAATAGCGGTACAAGTCGTGTCGGAGTGTAGCCCAGAACACCCTGAGATAACACTGGAAACCTACCAGTATATCTCGCTTGCCCTGGCCAGGGACTACTCGTGTAATGGCTCTCCTAGACACAGCGCGATGTCAACCCCCAATACCGGGAGAGACGAATCCTGTCTAACCGTCACTGCCTCCAAGTGCTTCGGGACTGCACCCAAAAACTACCTGTTTGCACGACTCCTTTGAGCCGTGGTAGGGTAGTAATCAAAGTGCAGTGGGAACACACTCGAGGCGAAGTGACAGTGTCAAGTCAGCGGACTAAGCTGTACTCATGTCACCTGGGAACTGATAACTGACGATAGGTATACTACCAACCAACAGTTCCCGACGAGTCCTGTCCAGTGTACTCGTAACCTAACGAGCACCCGCATACTATCCCAAGTACGACATACTAACGGCTGTGGGACAGACCGTCTCCCACACTGGGATGAGAAGCGCATACGCTAGTCTACTCCGGAGTATCGATGCCCTGTCTCGATAGTCTAACGACCAGGGACCTGTATAAGGATGTGCTTATAGATTACCCAACTCCCACGAGTGCGAGCGCCATCACAATGCTGGTAATTAAGCAAAGATCCTAAGCGCTCTACTAATATGTATATCAGCAATATGCTAAAAGAAACACATGCACATATTAAAGCAGAGATAAACCAAGTAGCATACTGTAAGTCGATGTACTTCACCCCAGTACTTGTGGGGAGGCGGAATTTTCAAAAACGATCATGTTTAAAGAACGAACATCGACTAACCGCTTAAATCAAAGCTAAACTATAAATAACCGTACACAAAGAGTTTCATATCAATTGTGTTTAGGGATTATACCTAATGAAACCGGTCCTTCGTCTTTATGTCCTCCTTTGTTCTCCTCGACCTTCTCTAGGTAGTAGACGATCCACCCGAGAGCAAAACACCAAGCTACACCTCTAACTTGAGGTAACTAATCTACTTTGATTGCTAATCAAAGAAGAAAGGATGATATAGAGTGAAGGTAATGGATGTTTAAGTCTAACTAATCCTTTGATCTCAACACATGAGGATTAAGGATTAGTCTCTTGAAGATGAGAGCTTGAGGAGAGAGAATATGATAATGATAATAAGATGAGATAGTGAGTGTATCATAATATATTATGAAGCATTCTTATTTTAGAATAATGAATAATAGAAATGAATAAGCATGCTTCATAAATGAAAAGAGGTGATTCATTAAGCATGTGTCATTATCATTTATGGTGCAATAATGATAATGATGAATCACTCTCATGACTCACAATCTTATCCAAAGTAACCTCCTTAGTCACATCTTCTAGAAGCTTCTCGTACAATTACGAGAACGCCCCTCCAATCCGCAAAAATACGGAAAAACTTTAGACTGTAAAAATCCAATAACCGGATACCAGTAACTGGCTTAAACCAAAGCCGACTGGTAAAAACTGTCCGAAAGTCGTACGCGCGTAAACGCACGTATGCGTCCGAACCCTTTGTCGCAAAACTATGCAACCTCTATATCGTTTCGCCTGGAGTAGGAAACTCTCTGTGTGGGACTCTAGAGACTCGACTACTACGCTGGCAGTGGGTTTAACCACAGACCGCAAGCGGCACTAGCTGTACGTAACGGTCCCCAGGTAGTTGTCGATAAGAAGGCCGATGAGAAAACCCATCCGAACTCCTACTGAGTCTGATGTGACAATCTCCATACAGTCCGGTCCGTTCTTCCAAGACTATCGCATATCGGGCCTAGGGGGCGGCAAGCGTCAGTCCCCTAATAGCGGTATAAGTCGTGTCGGAGGGAAGCCCATTACACCCTGAGAAACTACTGGAACCTACCAGCAAATCTCGCTTGCCCTGGCCAGGGACTTTGCGTAATGGCTCTCTGACACAGCACGATATCTACTCCCAATACCGGGAGGGACGAATCCTGTCTAACCGCCACTGCCTCCAAGTGCTCGGGACTGCACCCAACTGCTACCTGTTTGCACGACTCCTTTGAGCCGTGGTAGGGTAGCAATCTAAGAACAGTGGGACACACTCGAGGCGAAGTAGCAGTGTCAAGTCTGCGGACTATACTGTACTCATGTCACCTGGGAACTGTTCACTGACGACTGGTATCAAACCAACCAACAGTTCCCTGTGAGTCCTGTCCGGTGTACCCGTAACCTAACGAGCACCTGCATACTATCTCCAGTACGACGTACTGACGGCTGTGGGACAGACCATCTGCCCAACTGGGATGAGAAGCGTACACACTAGTCTACTCCGGAGTATCGATGCTCTGTCTCGACAATCCACGACCAGGGACCTGAATAAGGATGTGCTTGTAGACTACCCAGCCCCCACTAGTGTGACTGCCATCACAACGCTGGTAGACAAGCAAGATCCCAAGAGCTCTATCAATACGTACACTCACATATTAAGATAGAAAAATCAAGTAGCATACTACCATGTTTAGCAAGACTGTTATATACATGTGAATATCCCAAGCTTCCATTAAGTAATATACAAGCTAGTATGATACAGTAATGGCCTTCTAGGGCATAAACACTAACAATCTCCCACTTGCACTAGGGCCATGTACTGGCATATCGTAGACCAATGATCTCGAGTAGCCTCTCGAACTGAATCTGAGGAAGGGCCTTCGTGAATGGATCAGCAATGTTCTCTTCTGAAGCAACTCTCCGAACCTCGATCTCCTGACGATCAATAATCTCCCTGATCAGGTGATACCGCCTCAAGATGTGTCTGGACTTCTGATGGGACCTTGGTTTCTTTGCTAAAGCTATAGCTCCGTTGTTGTCGCAATACAGAGGTATTGGATCAACTATGGTAGGAACCACCTGAAGTTCTGTTAGGAACTTCTTCATCCAGACTGCTTCTTTTGCGGCATCACAAACAGCTATATACTCCGCTTCCATTGTCGAGTCAGCAACAGTGTCCTGCTTGGAGCTCTTCCAGCACACCGCCCCTCCATTGAGGGTAAAGACATAACCCGACAAGGACTTGGAATCGTCCTTATCACTCTGGAAGCCGAAATCAGCAAAGGCCTCCAACCTGAGGTATTTTCCACCGTAAACCAAGAACATCTCCTTAGTCCTCCTCAGGTACTTGAGAATGTTCTTTACTGCTATCCAGTGTTTCTCCCCTGGGTCTGACTGATACCGGCTTACCACGCTTAGTGCGTAAGCTACATCTGGTCTGGTACACAACATCGCATACATTATAGAGCCTACCGCAGAAGCGTAGGGTATAATAGACATGCGTTCCCTTTCCAAATCAGTCTTGGGAGACATTTCTTTGGAGAGGGTGATTCCGTGACAAGCCGGTAGGTTACCGCGCTTAGAATCTTCCATACTGAATCTTTTCAGTACAATGTCGATATACCTGGACTGCGAAAGTTCCAACATTCTCTTGGATCTATAACGATAGATCCGGATCCCCAGAATGTAAGAGGCATCACCCAGGTCTTTCATGGAGAACCTTTGTGACAAGAATCCTTTGACAGATTGTAGCATAGGAATGTCATTTCCTATCAATAGAATGTCATCCACGTACAAGACGAGGAATACGACACTTCTGGCTACAACTTTACTATATATGCACGGTTCATCTGGATTTTTGATAAAGTCATATTCTTTGACTGTCTCATCAAAACAGATGTTCCAACTCCGCGATGCCTGCTTTAGTCCATAAATAGACTTAAGCAGCTTGCATACTTTCCCGCTGCTCCCACTCTGATTGAAACCCTCTGGCTGATCCATATAGACGCTCTCTTCTAAATTTCCATTCAGAAAAGCCGTCTTTACGTCTATATGCCAGATTTCATAATCATGGAAGGCAGCAATAGCAAAAAGGACCCGAATGAATTTGAGCATAGCCACTGGAGAAAAAGTTTCGTCATAGTCCAAACCAGGTCTTTGACGAAAACCCTTTGCAACAAGTCTAGCCTTATAGGTTTCCACCTGTCCATCTACACCAATCTTTTTCTTGAAGATCCATTTGCATCCTATGGGTTTTACCCCATCTGGAGCAAAGTCCAAAGTCCATACTTTATTGGTGTACATGGACTCCATTTCGGTCCGCATTGCATCTAGCCATCGTACCGAGTCGCCGCTCTGGATGGCCTGCTGGAAGTCAGTAGGTTCATCATCTTCTATGATGCAATCCTCTCTATCCCCGTCTATGAGAAAACCGTAGTATCTCTCAGGCGGATGAGACGGCCTACTACTCCTGCGGAGGGGTGCGGGAATGTCCTGTTCTTCCTGAACTTCCGGTTCTACCAAACTTTCAGTATTAGTTTGTGGTTCTGGAATTTCTTCCAGTTCTATTTCGCTCCCACTTGATTCCTTTTCTAAAAACAGATGTTCCAGAAAATGGGCATTACGAGAAACAAAGACCTTTTGTTCCTCTGCGTAATAGAAATAATATCCCTTGGAGTTCTTTGGATATCCCACAAACAAACATTTTACTGATCGTGCCTCGAGCTTGTCCACATGCTGCTTTTTAACAAAAGCTGGACATCCCCAAATCTTCATATGCTGAAGATGGGGTTTCTTCCCAGTCCACATCTGATATGGAGTGGTAGGCACAGTCTTGGTAGGAGCCCTGTTCAGAAGATATGCCGCTGATTCTAGCGCATAACCCCAGAAAGATCGCGGTAATTCAGCATTACTCATCATGGATCGTACCATATCCAATAGGGTTCGATTCCGTCTCTCCGATACACCGTTATGCTGTGGAGTGTACGGAGGAGTAAGCTGAGAGAGAATTCCTTTCTCTTTTAGATAACCTAGGAACTCGGCACTCAAGTATTCACCACCTCGATCAGATCTAAGTGTCTTGATACTTTTGCCGGTTTGGTTTTCTACTTCATTCTTATACTCCTGGAATTTCTCAAAAGCCTCGGATTTATGTTTCATCAGATAAATGAATCCGTATCTTGAGTAATCATCCGTGAAAGTAATGAAATAGGAAAAACCACCTCGCGCATGTGTAGATATTGGACCACATACATCACTGTGTATGAGTCCTAAGAGCTCGCTCGCTCTTACTCATTGTCCAGTAAATGGAGTCTTTGTCATCTTTCCTTTGAGACAAGATTGACAAGTTTCATAAGTTTGATATTCGAACGTGTCCAAATATCCTTCTCTATGCAACTTAGTCAACCTTCTCTCATTGATGTGACCCAGTCTACAATGCCATAAGAAAGCTTTATTTAAATCTGGAGACTTTCTTTTTAGTGTGTTCTGGACATTGAAAATTTGGAGTTGGTTTAAAACATATATGCCGTTATTTAATGTACCTGACCCAATCAAACCATGATTAAGGTGGATGTTGACAACATCTCTTACAAACGTGAAATCATAACCTTTATTTGATAACAAGGAAACTGATATGATATTACACGTTAAGCTTGGTACAAAATAACAGTTATGTAAAACCAAAATGTGTCCACTCGTCAATCCTAGGTGATAATCCCCGACGGACGCAGCTCCCACGCTAGCTCCGTTAGCAACCCTGAGGATCATATCACCTTCCTTCAGCACTCTACGGTTTCTCAGTGCCTGCAATGAATTGCAAATATGAGATCCTGATCCGGTATCCAATACCCAGGAAGTAGAGTTGATCGACAGACAATTCTCAATTACAAACACACCTGAAGTCGAAGCCACAGCTTGCTTCGGTTCCTGGTTCTTGGCGTTCCACGCCTTGCAATCCTTCTTCCAGTGCCCTTTCCTGTGACAATGGAAGCACTCATCCAGGCCAACTACCGGTGCTGCAAACTTTTTCTTTCCCTTCTTTCCCACCTTACTAACACCTCCTCTAGGTTTGGGTGCGGCCTTCTTCTTCCTTCCTTTGGCCTTACCCTTGGACCCGGAAGAAGATGCACCGCCAACAAACATAGCGGGTGTTTCCCTTGCCTTCTGCAAGGTGCCCTCTGCACTCCTTAACATGTTCAGGAGTTCCGCAAGTTCAACTTCTTTTCCTTGAATGTTGAAGTTGAGGATAAACTGGGCGTAGGTGGGAGGAAGGGACTGGAGAATAAGGTCTGTATAGAGCTCATTATCCAAAGTCGTCCCAAGGTCTGCGAGCTCTTCAATATAGCCGATCATCTGTAGGACATGTTCACCTACCGATGACCCGACAGCCAACCTCGCTCGAAACAATTTCTTAGAGGTCTCGTATCTTGCTATACGAGATTGCTCTCCATAAAGTTCCTTTGTATGGAGAAATATGCCATCTAGGGACATATCATCGTGCCTCCTCTGATGTTCATTGTTCATCGAGGCAAGCACGATGCACTTGGCTCTCGCGCAATCTAAATCCCAGGTTTTGCGGATTTCCTTATCCGCATTGCTGGATTTGGGACCAAGGACAGCAGGTGCTGTAGCGGTGAGGACGTACCCCAGTTTGTCATAGGTTAAAGCCATCTTGACATTCCGCAGCCAATCTTTATAGTTTGGCCCCGTCAGTATATTTTTCTCTAAAAGTAACTTAAGTCCAGTCATTTTCAGGGTCGCTGCAATTAGGAGAGAGAGAAGAAAACTCTTTAGCATGATGCTCTTGCAAGTTTAGAGTGGTTTTTAGTTTATCTAAACTGGATGGCTCCCACTATTTCTCGAATCCTTCCTCAAACCATAAAAGAAGAATTAGTCAAGACTATTCTCACCGTACAATACTTGCTTAACCGTTCAGCCAGGCTGGTGTCGATACTTCGAGGGAGGTTTTCCAACGCTTTCGCGAAGTTCCTTAATTAAATAACCTCTTTTCTCTGGGGGCGTAACCCCGCTGACACTTTTCTGGACACCTACTAGGTTTATAGCATTGATCGTTAAGTGACGAATATCCTGATAAGTAGCATATACTCACAGTAGGATCGGGATCCAAATATCATCGTCTGATAATGTTGTAGGAATGCTACCAACATTCATCAAACTCAAAATGGTATGCATCTCTTTGCAAATTTCAGTTTCTTTAGAAATTCCCGATATAAGTTTTTGCCCCATGCTCTTATAACCTTGGCTTTGGTCAAAGTGTCATAAGTCACATGTCAAGTTCTACCCGTCATTATCTTGTCAATTTGAACCCATCCGTATATACCCCTGACTTTGGTCAAATGGTAATACGACTGTCCCAAACCAACTCATCTATCTTATGCAACAAATGAAAACCCAGCAGCTACCAAACACTATGCCTTGACTTTGGCCAAAATGCATAGCTTGAATACTACTGAATACCCAAATGAAATGACGGAGGGCTACGACTAGTTTTGGCGAAACCGTGAACGTAGTGAACTTGATATAACCGAAGGAACCTGATAGCTTTTAAAAGGAGTGGTTAAAGCTCCGCATTTAAAAATATCTGTTTTAAAAATAACCGAGTGGTTTCTTTTAAATTGTTCCAACGATTAAAACTTTGGTTTATTTTTCTTTGCATTATAGATAATGCGTCCCATCATTAACCTATCATTGCAGAAAACAACGAAAATACAACGTCCTCTTATGCCATCCGCATTCGCCACGGGGTCCCGTCATCACCCGTTAGGTTACTTAACTAACGACAGAGCGGGGGCAGGGCTAGCGCGGGTGTAAAACATAAGTGACGTCTAAATAGCTACAATATATATAGATATTTTACATTCGTCTGATGCAATGATATTCATTTCAGAACACAGATAAACAATATTGGATTTGCAAGCAATCTGTATTTCTTTTGAGCCTGCAAGAAAAGACAGATTACACAGTTGTGATGAATAGCCGTTACCCCACCCTCGACCCCTACGGGTACGGCAAACTACCCACCCGGCAGTCTGTGTACCCCACCTTGGGTCAGTCCTAGGAGCAAAAACAGTAAAATGAAATAATACAACGGTGGCTACAACCGCAACCTGGATGTGCCCCGCAAAAATAATATTACAACAAATTACATTTACAACAAATGAATTAAACAATAACCCATTGCTAAACCCCAGCTAAACACCACAACAGTCCAATACAGTTTATATGCACAAACAGATATAACCATTACAGAAATGTGCAACCCCCTGCCAACCGACATACTAGCAGTTAGGGGAGGTTTACGAACACATTAAACAATCACAGATATAATCCAATATGCAAATACTGTACAATTTTGATCGATTAAACATCTTTAATATTGCTCCAAAATCTGCTCTGTATACTGGAAACCTGAGCAAAATTAAAATATTCCAGAAAACCCCTAATTACACAGAGAAGCAACAGAAGAAAATTGGGTTCCTGACTCGCCAACTCGGCGGCGGAAGCGCGGCGACTCAGTAGGCTGAGGCCGCGGTTCCGCGGCGAGTTAGGCGATTCAGGGGCCTATTTTTCTTGGGTGTTCTCCTGTGGTCATCTCAAGCTCTCTGAACACACCTGAAAAAAATTTTGGACTTCATTTTAAGTTCGACAGAAACTGAACAGATTTAGGGTTTTCCGGCTTCGTTTTTCCGTTCGAAATTCGTACAAATTTGCAATCAAGTTATTTATTGTTTAGCGAGGCTCTGATACCACTGTAAGTCGATGTACTTCACCCCAGTACTTGTGGGGAGGCGGAATTTTCAAAAACGATCATGTTTAAAGAACGAACATCGACTAACCGCTTAAATCAAAGCTAAACTATAAATAACCGTACACAAAAAGTTTCATATCAATTGTGTTTAGGGATTATACCTAATGAAACCGGTCCTTCGTCTTTGTGTCCTCCTTTGTTCTCCTCGACCTTCTCTAGGTAGTAGACGATCCACCCGAGAGCAAAACACCAAGCTACACCTCTAACTTGAGGTAACTAATCTACTTTGATTGCTAATCAAAGAAGAAAGGATGATATAGAGTGAAGGTAATGGATGTTTAAGTCTAACTAATCCTTTGATCTCAACACATGAGGATTAAGGATTAGTCTCTTGAAGATGAGAGCTTGAGGAGAGAGAATATGATAATGATAATAAGATGAGATAGTGAGTGTATCATAATATATTATGAAGCATTCTTATTTTAGAATAATGAATAATAGAAATGAATAAGCATGCTTCATAAATGAAAAGAGGTGATTCATTAAGCATGTGTCATTATCATTTATGGTGCAATAATGATAATGATGAATCACTCTCATGACTCACAATCTTATCCAAAGTAACCTCCTTAGTCACATCTTCTAGAAGCTTCTCGTACAATTACGAGAACGCCCCTCCAATCCGCAAAAATACAGAAAAACTTTAGACTGTAAAAATCCAATAACCGGATACCAGTAACTAGCTTAAACCAAAGCCGACTGGTAAAAACTGTCCGAAAGTCGTACGCGCGTAAACGCACGTATGCGTCCGAACCCTTTGTCGCAAAACCATGCAACCTCTATATCGTTTCGCCTGGAGTAGGAAACTCTCTGTGTGGGACTCTAGAGACTCGACTACTACGCTGGCAGTGGGTTTAACCACAGACCGCAAGCGGCACTAGCTGTACGTAATGTCGGAGGGAAGCCCATTACACCCTGAGAAACTACTGGAACCTACCAGCAAATCTCGCTTGCCCTGGCCAGGGACTTTGCGTAATGGCTCTCTGACACAGCACGATATCTACTCCCAATACCGGGAGGGACGAATCCTGTCTAACCGCCACTGCCTCCAAGTGCTCGGGACTGCACCCAACTGCTACCTGTTTCCATGACTCCTTTGAGCCGTGGTAGGGTAGCAATCTAAGAACAGTGCGACACACTCGAGGCGAAGTAGCAGTGTCAAGTCTGCGGACTACGCTGTACTCATGTCACCTGGGAACTGTTCACTGACGACTGGTATCAAACCAACCAACAGTTCCCTGTGAGTCCTGTCCGGTGTACCCGTAACCTAACGAGCACCTGCATACTATCTCCAGTACGACGTACTGACGGCTGTGGGACAGACCATCTCCCCAACTGGGATGAGAAGCGTACACACTAGTCTACTCCGGAGTATCGATGCTCTGTCTCGACAATCCACGACCAGGGACCTGAATAAGGATGTGCTTGTAGACTACCCAGCCCCCACTAGTGTGACTGCCATCACAACGCTGGTAGACAAGCAAGATCCCAAGAGCTCTATCAATACGTACACTCACATATTAAGATAGAAAAACCAAGTAGCATACTACCATGTTTAGCAAGACTGTTATATACATGTGAATATCCCAAGCTTCCATTAAGTAATATACAAGCTAGTATGATACAGTAATGGCCTTCTAGGGCATAAACACTAACACATACTACCATTTCGAGCAAGATTGTATATACAACTGTGAATATCCCAAGCTTCCATCAAGTAATATACAAACTAGTATGATACAGTAATGGCCTCTAGGGCATATACACTAACAATCTCCCACTTGCACTAAGGCCATGTACTGGCGTATCGAAGACCTATCATCTCGATCAGCCGCTCGAACTGAGTCTGGGGCAAGGCCTTGGTGAATGGATCTGCTGTGTTATCCTCTGATGCAACTCTCCGGACCTCGATCTCCTGGCGATCCACGATCTCCCTGATCAGGTGATACCGCCTTAAGATGTGTCTGGATTTCTGATGGGACCTGGGTTCCTTCGCTAAAGCTATAGCCCCATTGTTGTCGCAATACAGAGGTATTGGGTCAACAATGGACGGAACCACCTGAAGTTCTCTCAAGAACTTCCTCAGCCAGACAGCTTCTTTTGCGGCATCAGATGCAGCGATGTATTCCGCTTCCATAGTCGAGTCAGCAACGGTTTCCTGTTTGGAGCTCTTCCAACACACCGCCCCTCCATTGAGGGTGAAGACAAAACACGACATGGACTTGGAATCATCCTTGTCACTCTGGAAGCTGGAGTCAGCAAAGGCCTCAATCTGTAGGTCTTTTCCGCCATACACCAAGAACATCTCCTTAGTCCTTCTCAGGTACTTGAGAATGTTCTTTACTGCTATCCAATGTTTCTCCCCTGGGTTTGACTGATACCGGCTTACAACGCTCAATGCGTATGCTACATCTGGTCTGGTACACAACATCGCATACATTATAGAGCCTACCGCAGAAGCGTAGGGTATAATAGACATGCGATCCCTCTCCAAATCAGTCTTGGGAGACATCTCTTTGGAGAGGGTGATCCCGTGACAAGCCGGTAGATTACCGCGCTTGGAATCTTCCATACTGAATCTTTTCAGTATGGTGTCGATGTACCTTGACTGTGAAAGTCCCAACATCCTCTTAGATCTATCACGATAGATCTGGATCCCCAGAATGTAGTTGGCATCGCCCAGGTCCTTCATGGAGAACCTCTGCGACAAGAATCCTTTGACTGACTGTAACATAGGAATATCATTTCCTATTAGGAGAATGTCATCCACGTATAAGACGAGGAATACCACAGTTCTCCCTACAATCTTACTGTAAATGCATGGTTCATCTGGATTTTTGATAAAGTCGAATTCTTTGACAGTATCATCAAAGCAGATGTTCCAACTCCGCGATGCCTGCTTAAGTCCATAAATGGACTTGAGTAACTTGCACACTCTACCGCTGCTCCCACTCTGATTGAATCCTTCTGGCTGATCCATATAGACGCACTCTTCCAAATTTCCATTTAGGAAAGCCGTCTTTACGTCCATCTGCCAGATTTCATAATCGTGGAAGGCAGCAATGGCAAGAAGGATCCGAATAGATTTCAGCATAGCCACTGGAGAAAAGGTCTCGTCATAGTCCAAACCAGGTCTTTGACGAAAACCCTTTGCTACAAGTCTAGCTTTATAGGTCTCAACCTGCCCATCTACACCAATCTTCTTTCTGAAGATCCATTTGCAGCCTACGGGTTTTACCCCTTCTGGAGCAAAGTCCAAAGTCCAAACTTTGTTGGTGTACATAGACTCCATCTCGGTCCGCATTGCATCCAGCTATTTTACCGAGTCACCGCTCTGAATGGCTTGCTGGAAGCTAGTAGGCTCACCATAATCCATGGTGCAGTCCTCTCTATCCCCGTCAATGAGAAAACCGTAGTATCTCTCGGGCGGATGAGACTGCCTACTACTTCTGCGGAGTGGCGCTAGGATGTCCTGTTCTTTTGAACCCTTTGGTTCTACAAAGCTTTCAGTAACAGCTTATGGTTCTGGAATTTCTTCCAGTTCTATTGCGCTCCCACTTATCTGATTTTCCAAAAACTCAGTTTCCAAGAAGCGGGCATGACGAGAAACAAAAACCTTTTGTTCCTCTGCGTAATAGAAAAGATACCCCTTGGAGTTCTTTGGGTATCCCACAAACTTACACTTTACCGAGCGTGCCTCGAGCTTGTCTGCATTCTGCTTTTTTACAAAAGCTGGACACCCCCATGTCTTAAAGTGTTTAAGACTGGGTTTCTTCCCACTCCACATCTGATATGGTGTAGTAGGTACTGACTTAGTAGGAACTTGGTTCAAAAGATATATGCAGCTATTTCTAGTGCATAACTCCAGAAGGATCGCGGCAACTCGGCCTTACTCATCATGGAATGAACCATATCCAATAGGGTTCGATTCCTCCTTTCCGATACACCGTTGTGTTGTGGTGTGTATGGAGGAGTAAGCTGAGAGAGAATTCCATTCTCTTTTAAGAAGCCCAGAAACTCGGCACTCAAGTATTCGCCACCTCGATCAGATCTTAGTGTCTTGATACTTTTGCCTGTTTGTTTTTCAACTTCATTCTTGTATTCCTGAAATTTCTCAAAGGCTTCTGATTTGTGCTTCATCAAGAAGACATACCCAAACCTAGAGAAATCATCTGTGAAAGTAATGAAGTATGAATAACCACTTCGCGCATGTGTAGACATTGGACCACACACGTCACTGTGTATGAGTCCCAAGAGCTCGCTCGCTCTTTCTCCGTGTCCAGTGAACGGAGTCTTTGTCATCTTTCCTATGAGACAAGATTCACAAGTGGCATAAGACTGGTACTCGAACGGATCCAAGTATCCTTCTTTATGTAACTTTGTCAACCGTGTCTCATTAATGTGACCCAGTCTACAATGCCATAAGAAAGCCTGATTTAATTCTGGAGACTTTCTTTTAAGTGTGTTCTGGACACTGAAGACCTGAGCTTGATTCAAAACGTATATACCGTATTTCAATGTACCTGACCCAATCAGCACTTGATTTAGGTGAATGTTTACTACATCACTTACAAAAGTAAAATCATATCCTTCCTTAGAAAGTAAGGATATAGATATGATGTTACAAGTCACACCTGGCACATAAAAATAGTCACGCAGGATCAATATCTGCCCAGTTGTCGGTCCTAGATGATATTCCCCTATGGATTCAGCATACATGCTCATTCCGTTAGCAACCCTGAGAGTCATATCACCTTTCCTGATAACCCTACGGTTTCTCAAAGCCTGTAATGAATTACAGATATGAGATCCTGATCCGGTATCCAATACCCAGGAAGTAGGGTTAACTGACATATAGTTCTCTATCACAAACACACCCGAAGCCGAAGCCACAACATGCTTCGAATTCTGGCTATTGGCTTTACAAGCCCTGCAATCCTTCTGCCCATGTTCATTCCCGTAACAATAGGAACATCCCTCTTTTACTACATCTGTTCCTGAAACTTCTGCCCTTCCCTTTCTTTCTACTTCCCTAGTTTCTTTTAGGGTAGTAGGTAGAGACTGTTGAACTGAGTCAGCATCTGACCTGTTCTTCAACGTGGTCTCCAGGTCCGAGAGCTCAAAAGAGCTGGTCTCTGTAAGGACGTTGCCCCCTACAGATGACCCGATAGCCAACCTCGCTGGAAGCAATTCGTTCGAGGTCTCATATCTTGCGATACGAGATTGCTCTCCATATAAAACTTTGTTATGGAGGAAGATAGAAGCTGAGTCCATCTTCTCGTGCTGCCTCTGGTATATACCATCAACTGAGGCTAACACGAGGCACTTGGCTTTCGCACAGACTTCTTCCGATGTCCTACAAATATCAATATCCGTGACAGGGGAAACTGGACCTGAAACGGCAGGGGTTGGATCAGTCAAGAGGTGTCCCAGCTTGTCCTGGGCAATGGACATCTGGACAGACCTTTGCCAGTCATAACAGTCAGATTCAGTCATCTTTTTATCTAGATGTAACCTAGGTGCGGTCGTTGGGTCGCTGCAATTAGGAGAGAGAAAAGAAACACTTTAGCATGATGCTCTTGCAAGTTTAGAGTGGTTTTTAATTTGTCTAAACTGGATGGCTCCCACTGTCTCTCGAATCCCTCCTCAAACCACAAAGGAAGAATTAGTCGGGATCTTTCTCACCGTACAATACTTGCTTAACCGCTCAGCCAGGCCAGTGTCGGTACTTCGAGGGAGGTTTTCCAACGCTTTTGCGAAGTTCCTTAATTAAGTAACCTCTTTTTCCTGTGGGTGTAGCCCCGCTAACACCTTTCTAGACACCTACTAAGTTTATAGCATTGATCGTTAAGTGAGAGTTTTCCCAAGGAGTAGCATATACTCACAGTAGGATCGGGATCCAAATATCATCGCGTGATAAAACCGAAGGAATCCTACCAGAATCATCACACTCCAAATAGTATGCAACGCTAGCAAGTTTCAGTACTTATGAAACTCCCGATGTGGATTTTTGCCCCATGCTCTTATGACCTTGACTAAGGCCAACAAATCATAAGTCACATGTCAAGTTCTACCCGTCGTTATCCAGGTTAATTTGAACCCACCCGTATATACCCTTAACTATGGCCAACAAAGTAATACGACTGTCCCAAACCAACGCATTCTATCTATGCAACATATGAATACCCACCAGCTACCAAACACTATGCCTTGACTAAGGCCAACAAACACAGCTTGAATACTGTTGAATATTCATATGAAACGACGGAGGGCTACGGATGGTTTTGGCGAAACCGTGAACGTAGTGAACTTGATATAGTCGATGGAACGAGATAGCTTTTAAAAGGAGTGGTTCAAGCTCCGCGTTTAAAAGTTTAGTTTTGAAAAGAACCGAGTGGTTTTCAAAGTGTTCCAATCGACTTTTACTTGGTTTATTTTCTTGCATTAGTTCTTTTAATGCGTCTCATCATTTAATCCTACCATTGCAGAAAACAACCAAAATATGACGTACGATTATGCCATTCGCATTCGCCACGGGGCCCCGTCATCACCCGTTATGTTACTTAACTAACGACAGAGCGGGGGCTGGGCTAGCGCGGCTGTAAAACATAAGCAACGCCTAAATAGTTGTCATATATAAATATATAGCAATGATAGACATTACAGATCACAGATGAATACATTGGATATACTAGGAATCCGCAATTCGTTCGAACCTGCAACGAAAAGCGGATTATACGGTCGCGGTGAATAGCCAAATACCCCACCCAAGACCCCTACGGGTGCGGCAAACTACCAGCCAAGTACCCGAAGCGAAGCAACCTCCCTCACCACCGTGAGTAGGCCACTCGGCACTTCGAGATACCCGGTAGTTTGTGCACCCCCTCCATGGGTCTATCCTAGGAGCAAAAACAGTAAAAAGAATTATACAATGACGGCTACAACCCCGACCCGGTTGTGCGGCCATACAAATAATAACATTATATCAATTTACATATTACAAATGAATGAAAGAAAAGCAACACTCATCTCACATCCACCCCGGCTATTCACCCGCGACAATCCAACCCATTCATATACACAAACCAGTATCAATCACAGATCACAGATATATATAACCCCGACTAATCGACATATAGCGATTAGCCGACGTTCAATACATGCAACAGATATAACCTTTGTAGTCAAAATGTAGTGAAGTTCGAAAAAAATACGGATTTATAGGCCCCTAAAAATAAATTTTTATTCTGGAAAATCTGGGCACATATAACATATCTTAAAAATCCTAAAACCAAGCCAGAGATACACTGCACAAAACTCGACCCAGTGAGGAGTCCAAACGGCGGCGGTTCCGCGGCAATAGCTTGCTATTGCCGCGGAAACGCGGCGGTTTAGAGGACTCACTGGACCGGGTTTTGTGGTTATCTTTAAAAAAACCCTGATACAATTTTAGGAGTATAACAAATTTTGTTTTGACCAGAAAAAATTTAAACAGAAACTAGGGTTTTTAAAAACTCGGTTTTTGGATTTTTCGGTTTCGAACTTCGTTACACTTCACTACCTAGCTAGTTTATGTTTAGTTAGGCTCTGATACCACTGTAAGTCCACGTTGCCCACCCCGATACTTGCAGGGAGGCGGAAAACGGGATAAAAATCGGATTTTTATCAACTTAGGCAACATGGACTAGCCTTTAAAGGATCTTTGCTAAACAAAAACTTGCTAAAGCTAACTACAAACTAGCTAAGTGTTAGAAAGGTTATACCTTTGGTCTTTATGTCCTTCTCTCCTTGCTCCTTGGAGTAGTGGAAGAAGGTCACCTTTTCGTCTTCTCCCGTCAAAGAAAGATTCACCCGAAAGCCTCAACCTTTGGCTTCAACTCCAAGCTAGAAGTAACTAGGGTGCAAGAAGTGCTAGTCCTTGAACCCTAGATGAGAGTAGAGATGATCAAGAGAGGATTTTTCTCAAGCTCAAGTGTTTCTCAACACATGAGAAGGAGAGAGCTTGAGGGAGAGGAGGAACAAGAGAGAGAAATGAAATGATAGAATGAGAATAATGTGAGCCATTCTCACTAATATGTGCATATTATTTTAATTAAATAATTAGCTAGATAATTGTCATGGTTAATCATGACATGACCATTATCATTTTAATTTGCAAGGATCAAAAAGCATCTTCCAAAAGAAATGATGATGGTCAAAGTGTCAACCTAGGTCAACAAGTCAATGAAGTCAAATGGTCAACAACCATAACCATGCACAATTATTAAACTAATTATCAATTAACTATAATACACACATAAGCATTAGGGTTAACAAAATGACAATAGCCATTAACCCTAATCAAGGTCCTCTCCCTCGGTCTCAAACAACTGTGCATACGCACCCGCATTCGTGATCCGAGGAACACGAATACAAAGAGAAAATCCAATCCCAAATCATATACTAGGATCCGGTTTAAACCAAAGCCCGCTAGTATAAACTGTCCGGACAGCAAACATGCACAAGTGCGCGGATGCGAACGAACCCTGTCGCAAAACCATGCGACCTCTACTCATTTTGCCTAAAGGCGAATAGCTCTCTGTGTGGGACTCTAAAGACTCGACACTACGCTGGCAGTGGGTTTAACCACAGACCGCAAGCGGCACTAGCTGTACGTAACGGTCCCCAGGTAGATGTCGATAAGAAGACTAACGAGGTGAACCCCATCTGAACTCCTACTGAGCCTGTATGTGACAGTCTCCGTACAGTCCGGTCTGTTCGTCTGATACATCGCATGGCGGGCCTAGGGGGGCGGTGAACGTCAGTCCCCTAATAGCGGTACAAGTCGTGTCGGAGTGTAGCCCAGAACACCCTGAGATAACACTGGAAACCTACCAGTATATCTCGCTTGCCCTGGTCAGGGACTACTCGTGTAATGGCTCTCCTGGACACAGCGCGATGTCAACCCCCAATACCGGGAGAGAAGAATCCTGTCTAACCGTCACTGCCTCCAAGTGCTTCGGGACTGCACCCAAAAACTACCTGTTTGCACGACTCCTTTGAGCCGTGGTAGGGTAGTAATCAAAGTGCAGTGGGAACACACTCGAGGCGAAGTGACAGTGTCAAGTCAGCGGACTAAGCTGTACTCATGTCACCTGGGAACTGATAACTGACGATAGGTATACTACCAACCAACAGTTCCCGACGTGTCCTGTCCAGTGTACTCGTAACCTAACGAGCACCCGCATACTATCCCAAGTACGACGTACTAACGGCTGTGGGACAGACCGTCTCCCACACTGGGATGAGAAACGCATACGCTAGTCTACTCCGGAGTATCGATGCCCTGTCTCTATAGTCCAACGACCAGGGACCTGTATAAAGATGTTCTTATAGATTACCCAGCTCCCACCGGTGCGAGCGCCATCACAACGCTGGTAATCAAGCAAAGATCCTAAGGGCTCTACTAATATGTATATCAGCAATATGCTAAAAGAAACACATGCACATATTAAAGCAGAGACAAACCAAGTAGCATACTACCATTTCGAGCAAGATTGTATATACAACTGTGAATATCCCAAGCTTCCATCAAGTAATATACAAACTAGTATGATACAGTAATGACCTCTAGGGCATATACACTAACACAAAGCTCCCCCTGTCCCAGGTCCCACCTCCAGCGTCGCGGATAAGGAAATTCGTAAGACTTGGGAGATCGATTGCGCGAAGGCCAAGTGCCTCGTGCTTGCCTCTATGGACAACGAACATTAGAGGAGGCACGAGAATATGGACCTCGAATCCATATTTCTCCATACAAAAGAACTGTATGGAGAGCAATCTCGTATCGCAAGATACGAAGTGTCGAAGAAGTTATTTTCGGCAAGGTTGGCCATCGGATCATCGGTAGCGGAACACATGCTTAAGATGATTGGCTTCATTGAGGAGCTCGCGGACCTTGGGACCACGTTGGAGAATGAGCTCTATACGGACTTGATTCTTCAGTCCCTTCCTTCCACTTACGCCCAGTTTATCCTGAACTTCAACTTACAAGAAAAGGAAGTTGAACTTTCAGAACTCGTCGACATGCTAAGGAGTGCAGAGGGCACCCTACAGAAAGGTAGGGAAACATCCACTTTGTTTGTAGGAGAATCTTCATCTTCTAGGTCTAAGGCGAAAGCCAAGGGAAAGAAGAAGAAAACCCCCGCCAAACCAAGGGGCGGTGTTAGTAAGGTGGATACGAAGGGAAAGGCAAAAGCAACAAAGAAAGCGGGGAAGCTTGTGGATAAGGAAGAATGCTTTTACTGTCACAAGAGTGGACACTGGAAGAAAGATTGCAGGGCTTGGAAAGCCAGAACACAGGATCTGAAGCAAGTTGCGACTTCAGCTTCAGGTGTGTATGTTATTGAAAAATGTCTATCAATAAACTCTACTTCCTGGGTATTGGATACCGGATCAGGATCTCATATATGTAATTCTTTGCAGGCGTTGAGAAACCGTAGGGTTTTGAAGGCAGGTGACATGACCCTCAAAGTTGCAAACGGAGCTAGCATGGATGCTAAGGCCGTGGGGGACTATCACTTGGGAATGTCAGATGGACATGTTTTGGTTTTACGTAATTGCTTTTTTGTACCCAACGCAACTTGTAATATCATTTCTGTATCTTTGATTTCTAAAGAAGGTTATGAATTTGCGTTTGTAAGTAATGTTGTAAACATTCACCTTAATCAAGTTCTGATTGGGTCAGGTACATTAAGCAATGGTATATACGTATTAAACCAACCATAGATTTTCAATGTTCGGAATACACACAAAAGAAAGTCTCCAGAAATAAATCAGGCTTTCTTATAGCATTGTAGACTGGGTCACATCAATGAGAGAAGGTTGACGAAGTTACATACAGAAGGATATTTGGATCCGTTCGAATATCAATCGTATGCCACTTGTCAATCCTGTCTCAAAGGAAAGATGACAAAGAATTCGTTTACTGGACACGGAGTAAGAGCGAGCGAGCTCTTGGGACTCGTACACAGCGACGTGTGCGGTCCAATGTCTACACATGCACGAAGCGGTTATTCTTACTTCATTACTTTTACGGATGACTTTTCAAGGTACGGTTATGTCTTCTTAATGAAACATAAATCCGAAGCCTTTGGAAAATTCCAGGAATATAAGAATGAAGTAGAAAAACAAACAGGCAAAAGTATCAAGACACTGAGATTGGATCGAGGTGGTGAATACTTAAGTGCCGAGTTCCTGGATTACTTAAAAGAGAATGGAATTCTCTCTCAGCTTACTCCTCCATACACTCCACAACATAACGGTGTATCGGAGAGACGGAACCAAACCCTATTGGATATGGTACGGTCCATGATGAGTAACGCTGAGTTACCGCGATCATTCTGGGGATATGCACTAGAATCAGCTGCATACCTTTTGAACCGAGTTCCAACTAAGACTGTGCCTACCACACCATATGAAATATGGAGTGGGAAGAAACCCTATCTTCAATATCTGAAAATCTGGGGATGTCCGGCTTTTGTCAAAAAGCAGCATGCGGACAAACTCGAGGCATGCTCAGTACTGTGCAAGTTTGTGGGATACCCAAAAAACTCCAGAGGATATCTCTTCTATTACGCAGAGGAACAAAAGATCATTGTTTCTCGTAATGCCCACTTCTTGGAAACTCGGTTTTTGGAGAATCAGATAAGTGGGAGCGCAATAGAACTGGAAGAAATTCCAGAACCACGAGCTATTACTGAAAGCTTAGTAGAACCAGAGGGTTCGAAAGATCATGACATTCCTACGCCGCTCTGCAGGAGTAGTAGGCAGTCTCATCCGCCGGAGAGATACTACGGTTTTCTCATAGACGGGGATAGAGAAGATTACATCATTGATTATGATGAGCCGACTAGCTTCCAGTAGGCCATTCAGAGCGTTGACTCGGTAAAATGGCTGGATGCAATGCGGACCGAAATGGAGTCCATGTACACCAACAAAGTATGGACGTTGGACGTTACTCTAGGTGGGGTAAAACCCTTAGGATGCAAGTTGATCTTCAAAAGGAATATTGGTATAGATGGACAGGTTGAGACCTATAAAGCTAGACTGGTTGCAAAGGGTTTTCGTCAAAGACCTGGTTTGGACTATGACGAGACCTTTTCTCCAGTAGCTATGCTGAAATCCATTCAGATCCTTCTTGCCATTGCTGCCTTCCACGATTATGAGATTTGGCAGATGGACGTAAAGACTGCTTTTCTAAATGGAAATTTAGAGGAGTGTGTTTATATGGACCAGCCAGAGGGTTTCATTCAGAGTGGGAGAAGCGGAAAGGTGTGCAAGTTGCTTAAGTCCATCTACGGACTAAAGCAGGCATCGCGGAGTTGGAACATCTGTTTTGATGAGACGGTCAAAGAATTTGGCTTTATCAAAAATCCAGATGAACCATGCATCTAAAGTAGATTTGTAGCGAAAACTGTAGTATTCCTCGTTTTATACGTGGATGACATTCTATTAATAGGAAATGACATTCCTATGCTACAATCTGTCAAGGGGTTCTTATCACACAGGTTCTCCATGAAAGACCTGGGTGATGCCTCGTACATTCTGGGGATCCAGATCTACCGTGACAGATCCAAGAGGATATTGGGACTCTCACAGTCCAAGTACATCGACACCATACTGAAAAGATTCAGTATGGAAGATTCCAACCGCGGTAATATACCGTCTTGTCACGGGATCACCCTTTCCAAAGAGATGTCTCCCAAGACTGATTTGGAAAGGGATCGCATGTCTATTATACCCTACGATTCTGTGGTAGGCTCTATAATGTATGCGATGTTGTGTACCAGACCAAATGTAGCTTATGCACTGAGTGTGGTAAGCCGGTATCAGTCAAACCCTGGGGAGAAACACTGGATAGCGGTAAAGAACATTCTCAAGTACCTGAGAAGGACTAAGGAGATGTTCTTGGTGTATGGCGGAAAAAACCTCCAGATCGAGGCCTTTGCTGACTCCAGCTTCTAGAGTGACAATGATGATTCCAAGTCCATGTCGGGTTATGTCTTTACCCACAATGGAGGGGCGGTGTGTTGGAAGAGTTCCAAATAGGAAACCGTTGCTGACTCGACGATGGAAGTGGAATATATCGCTGCTGCAGATGCCGCAAAAGAAGCCGTCTGGATAAGGAAGTTCTTAACTGAACTTCAGATGGTTCCGTCAATTGTTGATCCAATACCTCTGTATTGCGACAACAACGGGGCTATAGGTTTAGCGAAGGAACCCAGGTCCCATCAGAAGTCCAGACACATCTTGAGGCGGTATCACCTGATCAGGGAGATCGTAGGTCGCCAGGAGATCAAGGTCCGGAGAGTTTCTACGGAAGATAACACTGCTGATCCACTCACAAAGGCCTTACCCCAGACTCAGTTTGAGCGGCTGATCGAGATGATAGGTCTTCAATACGCCAGTACATGGCCTTAGTGCAAGTGGGAATTGTTAGTGTATATGCCCTAGAGGCCATTACTGTATCATACTAGTTTGTATATTACTTAATGGAAGCTTGGGATATTCACCTTGTAAAGAAAATCTTGCTCAATATAGTAGTATGCTTCTTGGTTTGTTTCTACTTCAATGTGTACATGTGTTTATTTTAGTATATCACCTATACACATTAGTGGAGCCCTTAGGATCTTTGCTTGATTACCAGCGTTGTGATGGAAGTCACACTAGTGGGGGCTGGGTAATCTATAAGTACATCCTTATGCAGGTCCCTAGTTGCAGGACTATCGAGACAGGGCATCGATACTCCGGAGTAGACTAGCGTATGCGCTTCTCATCTCAGTGTGGGAGACGGTCTGTCCCACAGCCGTCAGTACGTCGTACTTGAGATAGTATGCGGGTGCTCGTTAGGTTACGAGTACACTGGACAGGACTCGTCGGGAACTGTTGGTTGGTACTATACCTATCGTCAGTTATCAGTTCACAGGTGACATGAGTACAGCTTAGTCCGCTGACTTGACACTGTCACTTCGCCTCGAGCGTGTTCCCACTGTACTTTGATTACTACCCTACCACGGCTCAAAAGAGTCGTGCAAACAGGTAGTTTTTGGGTGCAGTCCCGAAGCACTTGGAGGCAGTGAAGGTTAGACATGATTCGTCTCTCCCGGTATTGGGGGTTGACATCGCGCTGTGTCTAGGAGAGCCATTACACGAGTAGTCCCTGGCCAGGGCAAGCGAGATATACTGGTAGGTTTCCAGTGTTATCTCAGGGTGTTCTGGGCTTCACTCCGACATGACTTGTACCGCTATTAGGGGACTGACGTTTACCGTCCCCTAGGCCCGCCATGCGATGTATCAGACGAACAGACCGGACTGTATAGAGATTGTCACATTCAGGCTCAATACGAGTTCAGATAGGTTTCACCTCGTCAGTCTTCTTGTCGGCATCTACCTGGGGACCGTTACGCATAGCTAGTGCCGCTTGCGGTCTGTGGTTAAACCCACTGCCAGCGTAGTGTCGAGTCTTTAGAGTCCCATACAGAAAGCTATTCGCCTTTAGGAAAAAAAGTAGAGGTCGCATGGTTTTGCGACAGGTCGCATGGTTTTGCGACAGGGTTCGGTCACATCCGTGCACTTGTGCACGTTTGGTGTCCGAACAGTTAACACTAGCAGGCTTTGGTTTAAGCCAGATCCTAGTGTACTTTTTGGGATTGGTTTTATCTCGTTTGTATTCGTGTTCCTCGGAACGCGGATGCGGGTGTGTATGCACAGTTGACAGAGAGACAGAGGCAAAGGATTCTCATTGGGGTTGTTGACAGTTGACTTTTGGCTAAACCCTAATGAGAATAAGAAATATGATTAATGATAATATTAATTAAGTATTATTGTGTCATGGTTGAGATGAGGGGTTGACTTTGTTGACTTGTTGACTTTGTTGACCGGTTGACTAGGTTGGACTAGTTGACCATCATCATTGCAATGGCTATCATTTCATGGCAAAGACTTTTGCTTGCTTGTTATGATTTGCAATATGAGTGCATGAAATGATAATGCCACTTGATATGATATGAACTATCACATAATACTCAATTATTATTATTATTATTCTTTTTGGATTATTGGAGAGAGGTTGGCAAAAGGGTTACTCATTCTCTCATTTCATTTCTCTCTCTTGTTTTTAGCTCTCCCTCTTGCTCTTCCTCTTGCTCTCTCTCTAGCTCAAGGCAACACCCTCTCATGAGTTGAGAAACATTGCCTTAGAGATAAAAGAAAACCCAAATCACTTCTCTGCTCATCCTAGTTCACAAGGTTTAGCAAACCAAGTGTTCTAGTTTTCTTCAAGTTCGAAGAAGAAGCCAAAGGTAGAAGCTTTCAGGTGGATCCATCTTCGGCGCAAGGAGACGACGAGGTGAGGCCGATCCGTACGCCGGAAAGAGTTGAAGATGAAGGAGTTCAAGAAAGGTATATCCCCCTAACCGAGTAGGTAAAACTCTAGTTAGGTTGTTAGGTAGTTGTTTAACAAAGATCCGTATTTTGAGTCCATGTTACCACCTCTTGAAAAATCGTTTTTCATCATTTCCGCAAGCCCGTAAGTACCGTGAGAGGTAACGTGGACTTACATATGCCTTGACGAAGGTCAACAAGCATATCTTGAATACTACTGACTATTCATATGAAACGACGGAGGGCTACGACTGGTTTTGGCAAAACCGTGAACGTAGTGAACTTGATATAATCGAAAGAACCTGATAGCTTTTTAAAAGGAGTGGGTTAAGCTCCGCAATTAAAAAACTTCTGTTTTAAAATAACCGAGTGGTTTTTAAAATTTGTTCTAACGATTCAGCTTTGGTTTGTTTTCTTTGCATTAATATAATGCGTCCCATCATTTATCCTATCATTGCAGAAAACAACGAAAATACAACATCCGCTTATGCCATCCGCATTCGCCACTGGGTCCCGTCATTCACTCGTTACGTTACTTAACAAACGACAGAGAGGGGGCTGGGCTAGCGCGGATACAAAACATATGCAACGCCTACTAGATATCATATATAGATATGTACATTCATCAGACGCAATAATAGGTACTCCAGATCACAGATGAACATATTGGATATATTAGGAATCCACATTTCGTTTGAGCATGTGATTGTTAGAGATTTTCTGTGTTTAAATTTACCACAATCAAGACGGTGTCGCTTGGTAGCTAGCTGGTTGAGTACGGGTCGATCCGCAGGGAGATGGAATCTTTTTCTTTATGTTTTAACGAGTTAAGTCCAAAAAAATTGGTGGTTTTGTTTTAAGATCTACTGATTAGATAAAGGATGATAAAAGACTTGCTAGGGTTAGGATTAAGTTAGTTCGAGTTAGGAAACTCTCACATTTTTCAATGCCCTATTTAATGTCGGTTTTAAGGTAATCGGCAACAACGGGGATAAGCACGACTAGGAAATAACTTGCAAGTATAAGCTAGGCTTTCCATGCTTAGTTTCTTCCTTTTGGTCCTTGTCCGTCCGTTCTTGGCTCTTATCCCTAACCTCCAGTTAATTCAACCACAACCGGTCTAACTATGGGATCGCCACTATAATGTAGGATAGGGTGCCGTAGTGAGCGAATTATGATTCAATTAAAGGGAGTCCGATTTAAGGTGTTGGGCAAATAAAAGAGTGAGAGAGATTTCCTTCTCTCAAACTTTCCTTCTCCTGCCCTAACAAGTGAGAAGATTACTCATCCATTAAAAAGATATAAATAAAAAAGGAAGGTAGAAAGAAATTAAGTTGAGAGGAATTTACAACTAGCTATTCGAGACCTCACCTTGGCAAGGATCTTACTCAAGCATCATCGTTGTTTAAGGATAAAGAAAATAGAGAAAACAAAAGAATAACACAAATAAAATAAGCGACTAAATTAACAAAATAAAAATGCAGAAATTAAATAAAAAGCAAGACAAATAAAGAACTCTCTTTTTATTAAAAAACGCTCATAGCTCGCTACAATTTTTCACAGGAAAGAACAGAATTAAATCTAAAAATTCTAAACTAAAGAACAGAATTAAATCTAAAAATTCTAAACTAAAGAAGGTACATATCATTTGGCTTTGAGATCTTCTATTTATAAATAGGAAGATGAAACCCTAGGTTACATTCTGGGCTAAACCTGAGATTACAAAACTACCCCAAAAGAGCCAGGTCAACACGGAACTTCAACTGCCACCGACACGCCACCAACACGCCGCGGAACCGCAAAAGATTTCCTGTTTGGCAGAGGTTCCGTGGCCATTTGGTGGATTTGTTGGATCATTTTTTCAGGGCTTCTTTCTGTTTCTTTTATCTTCTGTTTGGTACACTTGGTTTCTCAAAAGCTCTTCTGTTCTCTTCCAGATATTCAGCAGTGGACTTTTGCCTTGAACTCCGCATTGAAGTCTTGGATCTTGAGCTGCCCTTGTGATTTATGCATTGAAGTGACCAACGATTTGCCATTTTTTCCCCTGAACTGGTAGGCGGCATCATACGGATGGTTAGCGGAGATCGGTATTCATCTGTTGTTGATCGTAGTCCCGCATTTGTTGCGACTTTTCATGAATTTCACTGTAAAGAGCTGAGAACCTGTAACCTGCAACTATTTAGCAGACATGGATCAAAAGTACCTACTTATATGCAATGTGATTAAGAATGGGCGATATAAAAATGCAAAAATATGATATGAACAAATACCCCGAAACTTATCTTTTGCTCGTCCCGAGCAAAACAAATTTTATTCTCAAAAAGTCCTAACCTCACTTTCGCAGGGAACGCGATTGCACTGAGCTCGTGCAACAAGTCGTTAAACCTCTAGGTGTCCCTAGTAGGAGGAGTGTTGTCTCCTGAGGGTTTTTAGTGGATACTACCCACAAAATCCGATCAATTTGGCCGTTGACTCTAATCCTTCAATTCAGTATTCTAGCAAGAAATTCTATTATCTTCAACTTAGAAATCCTCAACCCGTATTTTTCACACTTCCTTTTTCATTATCTTAAGATCATATACAGTTTGCCAGTTTATAAAGCTTTCAGCATCTCCTAAGTTTTCCTTATAAGGTGCAAGCTTAACTCGGAAATTTTTATCATCTCTACTGCAGATATAAGCTCTATCTTTTATTCCTGTCTCTCCTCCAAACTCTAATTATATACCCCTACGTGTGTGTAATTATCACCCCTACACTTGGAAATTCAATTCAAGCTATCATACTCTTGTCCATCATCCAAAATACTTTTAGTTGGTGAATTTTAGATGAAATTGCTCACACATCCTTCATGCGACCGTTAATAATTCTTGAGGTACTAAACGACCGATTACAAAATGTGTTTGCGCATTTAGGCGTAATTCCTCGTCTTGCAATACCTAAGGCTTAGCAGTGACTCCCAAACCAGTTGGTCTAAGGCACTAGGTGATAAAGTGCCCTCGCTATATTTTTTATTTATGCTGCCTTAAGTAATTACAAAACCAGTGTTCATTTTTTTATCTCTTTATTCACCACTTATACTTTTATTTTATTTTCCTTCATACTAAGGATTTTAGACAAGAGCATTTCAAGATATCCTCTACTATCCCAAGTTTCAAGATGTGTGTGAGTGCGTAAAGTAGGGTATATATTTTCAGAATTTATACTTAAGGTTCAGAATTATTTTTCAGACTTATACTTCAAATAGAGCTTTCAATACTCTTCCCTTATTTTTATTAGCCTAAGAACTGAACTCAAAATTTGTCTATTTCAAAATAAACTATAAGGACGTATATTTTCTACAGTTAAAATTTAAGAATGGTTATTTTTAGGGTTTTTAATTTACTAAGTTTAGGATCTAGTTTTTCCTAACTAGTCAACCGTCATGTTGAACTTAAGTCAAATATGGCCAAAATTGAACTTTTCAATTTTTATAATTTTTAAAATTTTTCAATTTTTATTGATTTTATTTTTATATTTTTATATATTTTTTTAAATTTTTATATTTTTTATAAAGATGCAATGCGGAATTAAATATGCAAAGAAAAAAAAACCAAATATGTATAAAAAATAAAAATATGCAGATGCAATGCAAAGATAACTATTTACAATACCCTCACCCCAAACTTATTAATAGCAGTGTCATCACTGCTCCCTGCGGCATCTATTAGACGCGGCCTCACTGGTCCCAACCTCTCCCCTATCAGCCCTCCGTCCCCTCGATCATGAGCGGGATCGTTCCTCTCTGGCCAGTAGGGTGGTCATTCCCTGTTCCAGACCAGTTACTCATTAATCCAAGTTGGTCATCATCCCTATCAATCGTTCTATCCCCCTATAGGTTCGTCGCATCAAGCGCGCTTGCGCAGCGGGGGTAAGCTCTTCGTCGCTCGCTGTGGAGCTCGAACTAGGGCTCTTGGCCATCACGTCCTCGGTTGGCTCGGTGCGTGACCATACATCATGTAATCTTGTGTAGGACGTGGAGACACCCTCAAGAAGGGGTCGAATTAGAATCCCACTATGCATATAAAATTCTAATTCCTCAACAGGGAGGAAATTGCGACACAGTTGTGTCACCAACATAGGGCATGGATAATTGGCCGCCCGTTTTCCGGCGCCAATTGAGTGAAGCAACATAGTGCACATATCGTAACTTCGGTTTCGTGTCATCAATATGTGCACTATATGTAGGGATGGTGTGAAAAATGTTGTGTTGTGCGAACTACCAAAAATATTGTTTTGTACCCAACGGCACACAGTTAAAACATTCGCAAATAGCGTGCTAACTTGGATGCCTTTTTCGTGGCACCCTAGAATAGTCGTTTCACATTAAGGGTAGGTAGTCTTCAAAATGGAGGGGTTGGTCGTGGATGGGGAGTTGTGGTATTAAGGTGACTTCGTGAATGAAGTCCCTATCAATTAAAATTTCCCTATCCCTCCACATTAATCTAATGTATCCGTGTTGTGCAAGACAACCCTCCTCCATGCATTCATAAAAACGGGCAACAAGATCCGGAAGCGCGAATGCATTCGGATGGTTAAATAACAAAAAGTTCCATCCACGCCTTCGGATCTCGTCGCCGAAATAGCTACCATAGATATTATATGCAAACAGCTAGGAGAAATCCCTTTCAAAATGAAGTGTGGGTGCCATGACAGAGAAGTGCAGAAATTTATAAAAAATTTACAGAGAGGATCAGAGAAATGCAAAGCAACTCTGAAAAATTCAGAGGGTGAAGAGTCCAAGAGGCGGCAGTTGCGCGGCAGAAGAAGGCTTGTGCGGCGGAAGCGCGGCGGCGGTAGGAGATCTCTCTGCGGAACTTGGAGCGGCTGCTAGGGTTTTGAGGGAGGGATAAATTAGGGTTCTGTAAATTCAGAGGAGGGGTCGGGGTGTTTTTATAGGGGTTATTTTGGTTATTTGCATAAAGGACCCATTAAAAAGAGGAATTTATTTTGTAAAGGAAAAATTGTATTATTATTTATCTATGTATTAGAACTGAATATTTACAAAAATACCCCAAAAAATTTGAATTTTTTTATTTATTTTTTTATTTTTTATAATTACAAGTGTGACATACCCCCAAACTTATTTGAAACAGTGTTTTCACTGTTTATGGTTGGATAACCGAAGTTTGGTGGTATGCGGAGGAAGATCAGTCGATATAAATCGGCTCCTGAAACATCAGGAGCTCCTCCGAAGGATCAGCGGTGAGGAACGGTTTTAACCTATGTCCGTTCACTTTGAAGAGTGAACCGTCCTCAGGATTTTCTAAATCGACCGCACCGTGCGAATATACAGTCTGCACAAAATATGGTCCTTTCCAGCGAGATCTGAGCTTCCCGGGATGAAAATGTAACCGCGTGTCGTAAAGAAGCACCTGTTGACCAGGTTTGACAGTTTTTCGAGTAAGGTGTTTATCGTGAAACACCTTAATTCGGTTTTTAACGACAATCGCATTTTCGTAAGCTTCATCCCGAAGATCATTTAATTCATTTAACTGCAGCTTCCGATGGCTGCCTGCATTATCAAGAGATAAATTCAACTCCTTTACATCCCAAAATGCACGATGCTCTATTTCCACTGGAAGGTGGCAAGCCTTTCTGTAAACAAGCCGATAAGGAGGCATGCCAAGATCGGTCTTATAAGCAGTTCGAAATGCCCAAATGGCATCAGTAAGTTTTAAAGACCAATCCTTACAGTTCTTGGAAACCGTTTTCTCCAAAATCTGTTTGATTTACCGATTAGACACTTCGGCTTGCCCACATGTTTAGGGGTGATAGGGCGTTGACATCTTATGATTAATGGAATATTTCCGCATCAAGGACCCTAAAGTCCTGTTACAGAAATGTGTTCCATTGTCACTAATGATTGCTCGGAGGTGTCCAAACCTGGAAAAGATGTTTTCCTTAAGGAATCTAACGGCAACCTTGTTGGCGTTAGTCCGGCTGGGCACAGCCTCGACCTACTTAGAGACATAATCAACAGCGAGAAGAATATACAAGTTCCCAAAAGAACTGGGAAACGGCCCCATAAAATCAATCCCCCAAATATCGAAAATATCTACAACCAAGACTGGTTGGAGCGGCATCTCGTTTCTCCTGGATATCTGGCCCAAGTGTTGGCACCGGGAGCACGTCTTGCAGAAATCATGTGCATCTTTAAAGAGTTATGGCCAGTCTGCGGACAGTACCGATGGCAAAATCAGATGCATCGCACATAATCTCAAATGGATATGTCCTGTCAGGAGAAGAAAGAACGGGAGCAGAAGTAAGTGATATTTTAATGACTCGAACACAGTCACACAGCTCAAGTCAAAATCAAATGTGGTGTACTTAGCCAGAAAAAGAGTCAAGGGCCTAGAAATCTTGTTAAAGTCCTTGATGAACCGTCTATAGAAACCGGCATGGCCAAGGAAAACCCGAATGTCTCGGATGCATTTGGGAGGAGGAATATTGAAAATGACCTCAATCTTAGCTTTATCCACCTCAATGCCATTTTGCGAGATGATATGTCCTTGGACAATACCTTCGCGCACCATGAAGTGGCATTTCTCCCAATTCAAAGTTTGGTTTTTATCCTTACACCGGGTAAGGACAGCGTCGAGATGCTGTAAACACTCATCAAAGGAATCGCCGAAAATGGAGAAATCATCCATGAATATCTCCAAGAATTTTTCCACCATGTCTGAAAAAATTCCCATCATACACCGCTGGAAGGTAGCGGGTGCATTGCATAACCCAAAGGGCATGCGGCGATTGTTGGAGATAGTGCCCTCAGAGTCAATTATTGGATCACAGGTACGTGATTGCAATGATTGAGGGAGGACCTATCCCGGTAGGACAGTCTTACTCGAGATGATAGTATGCTATCTGGTTTATCTTTATCATCGTGTACTACTTTAAGTGACCTGACATGTCGCTATTACACGTTGATAGAGCCCCTAGGATTCTTGCTTGACCACCAGCAGTATGATGGCGATCATATACGTGGGAGCTGGTAGTCTACAAGCACATCCTTAAAAGGTCCCTAGTCGTGGGAGTTTCGAGACAGGGCATCGATTCTCCGGAGTAGACTAGTGTATACAGTCGAGACCCCGACGAGGGGCGGTGGCCGGTCTCACAAGCCACTGGTGTCAGTTGGTTCACCTAAGATGTATGCAGGTGCTCATTGGGTTATGAGTACACCGGACAGGACTCGCCGGGAACCTGCTAGTTGGTCTTATACCAGACGTCAGATAGCAGTTCCCTGGTGACATGTGTACAGGTTAGTTCATCGACCTGAGGATCGTCATTTGTCTCGTGTGAGTTCCCACTGTGCTTTGATTACTACCCTACCATGGCTCAAAGGAGTCGTGCAAACAGGTTTTAGTTGGGTACAGTCCCGAGCCACATGGAGGCAGTGAGCGGATCTTCAGGGGTTCGTCTCTCCCGGTATTGGGGGTGAGGTCGCGCTGTGTCTAGGAGAGCCATTACGCAAAGCCCTCGGCCGAGGCAGGAGATTTACTGGTAGGTATTCCAGTAGTATCTCAGGGCGTTCTGGGCTACACTCCGACACGACTTGTACCGCTTTTGGGGGTCTGACTTTTACCAATCCCCTCGGCCCGACATGCGATACTCATAGACGAACGGATCGGACTGTACGGATATTGTCACTGACAGGCTCAGTAGGGTGTCAGTATGAGTTCGCTTATCGACGTCCCTTTTGGTCAATAGCTGGTGGCCCGTCACGTATTGGCTAATACCTCTGACGTGCTAGTGGTTAAATCCACAGCCATAGTATTGACGAGTCTTTAGAGTCCACCACACTTTCAGTTACTCAAGCTTTCGGGCGAAACGCTGTAGAGGCCGTATGGAGATATGGCAGGGTCCGATCAGATACGTGCGGTATTGCACGGATCAGGATCGGACGGATATTACTAGCCGGCTTTGGTTTAAGCCGGTACTAGTTTAGTACAGTGTAGATTTTGTCTCATTGCATTTGTATCCGGTCGGAATACAGATGCGGGTGTGTATGCACAGTATGGGGTTTTCCTGTAATTTATTATGGGACCAGTTTTCTGGAGTTGCCAGTTTGCATTCCGTTCCGGCCGGTTTTCCTTTGTTCTTTCCCGGCCGGACTTTTCTGATGGAGGGGGTTATTTGCAGTTTTGCAAATAACACTTTGTGGAGGACTTATTTGCATAAGGGTTGATATGATAAGCATCTTCGCTTTTCATGCATTTATTATGATAAGAATGGATTTGAAATGGATTTGAGGTTTGATGTTGATTTTGTGATCATTGTGTTTAGGATGTGGTCACCACTTGCTTTACACTACACTCATATCCCTTCTTGCTTCATATTGTTTTTCCTCCACCATTTCAAAAGAGAGATAAGTTTTTTTTTCATGGTTGAAAGAAGAAGAAGAGAGAGTTCATTCTAGTGATGTGAGGATTTCTTCATCCCATCTTCTTCTTGCTAGAAAATTGAAAGCACCAATTTTCTTCACCTCTTCCTCCATCCATCAATGGCAACAACATAACCCCAATAGAGACATACCCTCTACACTACACATTCTACAGCATATCTTGAGCATGTCGAGTTGCCGGCTTCATGCCCGAGTTGCCTCGGTATTGAGGCGGGAGCCCGTAAAAGACGCAGGCGATGTTGTGCCCTTTCCGGCGAGGAGGCGACGATATGGAGACTACACTTTCCGCGGGAGATCGGGACGATGACGAGAAGACCGGAGGACTCGGATCACTCGGTATACTTCTCACCCTATCTCTTGATTGCTAGCATTAGGTTAATGGTTACGATCCGGGTTTTCTTTGTCCGCGGTAGCGCCGGTTTCCGAGTAAGGAAAAAAATTTGATTCCGCTTTTTGGCCTCGAGTACGAGGCCGGGGCGCTGCCGTGGCGCAACATGGTATCAGAGCCACGCCATTAACCTTACCTAGCTTGTTCTAATGTGTTTTGCATTTCCGATCAACCGAAATTCCAAAAACCTCATTTTTGTTCACATCAGTTTCTGTTGAAATTTTTTGGTGTCTAAAAATTTTTCAGGTTGCAGAAAAATGATGTGCAGGAAAAGATAACGCTACTGTAGAAAAACGACAAAATGATTCCCTGTTTGGAGCGCGGAACCGCGGCCAAAACCCCCTTTGGGCCGCGGTTCCGCCGCACTATGGTGGGCCCACTTCGTCGTTTTTCTTCAGTTGTTTTCTGGGCTGAAAATAGGGCTTTCGGGATATTAAAATTGGGCCAGTTATTTCTGTGAGACGCTACAGTTTTCATTTGGGGCCCGCTTGTTAATTATTTGATCGATCGGATATTTTAAACACATTATTTCACAGTATTTACATTATATCTGCGACCGTGAATGTCACTTGATCGGTAAATCCCGTCTAACTGCTATAGCCCGGTTAGACGGATTTGCGAACGTGACTTTCACGTTGATGTTCTATGTTTATGCTGTGATGTTGCAGATCGGTCGTGGGGGATAGCCTGGATGCAATGCTAGTACTGTGTTGTTGTATTATGTACATTTGATATTGCGGGGCGAGCGTCCGACATGTGGACTGCCGTCACTGCCTGTTTGTATTATTCTTTTGGGGCACGACCTGGTTGCGGTCGATGTACCCGGTGTATGTATATTTTACATTCTGTACTAGGATTACCCCGCGGCGGGGTGCACGGATAGCCGGGTTCTGGAGGGCAACAAGCCCGCATCTCATGGCATTGAGACGGAGGGGGTTTCACTCTGGGATTGGCGGGCTATTCGCCGCACTCGTAGGGGGTACAGGTTGACCCAGGAGGGATGCCCAAGTTGCCGGATTCCGTGGAGTGCTGGGTGGTCCATTCACGGAGCTGAAGGGGGCTGCCTCGCTTCAGGTTTTGGCGGGTGACTTGCCGCACCCGTAGGGGTCTAGGATTTCATTGCACAGGCTATCCACACGACCAGGGGAACGTCGGGTTTCAGCAGCGGCTCTGTGAAACCCGGGGCTTCCAGATATCTGTATTGTTCTGTGATGCTGTACATTTCTGTGATGTTGCATTTTTTTCACGCCTTGAGCGAAATATAATATATTGGTATATATATTAGTAGATGTTGTATATGTTTTACATCCGCGCTAGTCCAGTCCCCGCTCTGCCGTTAGTTAGCTAACCTAACGGGTGATGACGGGACCCAGTGGCGAATGCGGATGGCATATACGTACGTCAGTATATTTTCGTTCTTTGTGGTGTGATTAATTGATGGGACTGCGTTGATTCGGATCAATGCAAGATAAACAAACCTATTCTGATGTTGTTGGAACATTTTTCTAAAAGCTGTTATTGCAAGGACGTTCACTTTTGTTTTGCATCGTGGTATTCATTTGGAATATCCTGCTCCTCAGTCGACGAGGCAAGGGCCGAGATCCCTTCACCGGGAGTGACCCCTTGGACAGAAGTTTGCGTCAGGGCAATAACTTCACTATAGCCGATTACTTTTGCTTTGCATCGTGGTATTCAGTTGGAATATCCTGCACCTCATTCTACGGGGAAAGAGCCGAGATCCCTTCACCGGGAGTGACCTCTTTAGTAAAGGTTTTCGTCACTATATTTTATAAAAAGGCTATGCAGTTCCTTCAACGATATCAAGTTCATTACGTTAAAGGTTTTTCGCCAAAAACCATTCGTAGCCCTCCGTCATTTCCTACAGGTATTATTTAGTATTCGTGCTGCGTTTGTTGACCTAGTCAAGACGTAGTGTTCGGTAGCTGAGTGGTACTTGTTTGTTGCATAAGTGGGATTGGTTAGGACAGTCGTGCGGCCTTGTTGACCTAGTCAATGGCACGTACGGGTGGGTTTAATGCAATCCAGAATAATGACGGGTTGAACTTGACTGGCGGTTTATGGTTTGTTGACCTAGTCAAGGTCATAAACCGCTTCGGGTAAAAATCACATCGGGAGTTTCAAAAGAACTGAAACTTGCCAGGCATGCGCATACCTTCTGGAGTGTGGTGACGTGAGTGGATTCCTTCACGTTATCATGCGATGATAGTTGGATCCCGATTCCACTGATGAGTTGGTTTACTCCTCGGGTGATCCCGACTAATTCTTCTTTCAGGTTTGGAGGAGAATTTGAGGTACAGTGGGAGGTTTCCAGATTAGATAAAGTGATAACCATTCTGATCTAGGTTAGAGTGCACGCTGAGTGTTTCTTTTCTCTCTCTCTGGCAGCGACCATTGACCCGACCCTAAGACTATGACTCAGTGACCAAGTTGACCGAACCTTCTTAACACAGGCTTTTGGATTGTCAGAGTTGCAGACCTCATTGCCACTCCTACTTTTACCCTTTTCTCCAGGACACCCCGTATTACTACGAACGTCCACTTCCATTGGACAAAACCATCGTATGGTTAGATACGAACTCGAAGGAATTCGAGGATGGTTTCCGGTTCTGGAGAAAACGGATAGGATTATTCAGTTGTCTTTTCCCTTTTACCTTCTCTCAAGTTGTGAGTACTCCTTGGTTTAGGAGATAGTACACCTATTACGCAAATTGGATAGTCTTCTTCCAAACCTTAGGCTGGTGCCAACCGGTAGGGAATGAAGAAAACCAATTAGCATAACGATGGTGTGCAGAAGGTATTAAGTTAAGACAAAGCAAGGGATTAGTAGGAGGGCAAAGTAAATTGCGACTGATATTCACGACCAAACCAAGTATTTCTTCGCCAATCCTAAATCACCTTTGTATTTCTCCAGGACACTCCGTATCACTACGAAGATCCACAGTTTATTGGATACTCCATCGTATGGTTATATACGAACTCGAAAGGAACTTGTTCCAATTCGGGGATGGATTCTGGTTCAGGAGAAATAGGAATAAAGTACATTCAGGTGTCTTTTATCTTCACCTTCTCTCGCGGTGCGAGTGTTCCTAGGATTAGGACAGTACACCCTCTATGCTTATTGGATAGTCTTCTTCCAAACCATAGGCTGGTGCCGAACGGTAGGGAAGGAAGAAAACCATTTGGCCTAATGGGGTGTACAGAAGGTAATGACTAAAGACATATAAAGGGATTTGGAGAAGTGGAAAAGAATTATACGGTTACAGTTGTGAATCTGGATAATGGAAGAGGCATTACTAGGAATACCAGGATACCCCAACGAAACATTTCAATGTTTCAGTTTCACCGTGTACTGTTAATAGAAAACTGATTTCCCGATTAGACACTTGCTCCAGGGTATGTATTTACCAGGTATGATTCTCACATCTGTATGGTTTTACAGATGCTGAGTGGGAGTAAGTTATTGGGAATAGGGTGATCATCCTCATTGTGATATTTGAGAAGATCATCTGGGCTGTTTGCCGGTCGGCAAATATTTGGTTTTGAATATCCGCTGTTGTGCACCAATTTCAAGTTGATATATCTGTACGTCTATTTTCATAGAGTGAGATATACCTTTTGATATTATGTCGATGACATTTATCTATATCAGTGGATGGTTAGGTAAGGAGCATTAAACAGCGGTGTAATTCTTCTTAACCATAAGTACAGTTTTCAACCTACGACGCACGGTGAAAAAGTTGTTAGACTCAGCGGACTTATACAGAGTATTGTATGTTGTCCAGTGTCCATTAGGACAGAGGGGTTGGTCATCATACTATATTCTGTTTACTTTTAACTTCTCTAGTTCTTAGACATGTGTTTCGTAGGAACACAGGGTCTAAGTTTTGAGGAGTTATAGGTATTTGAATAGAGTAGAGAACCAGGTGTAGCAAGTATCGGGATTCTTCAAAGTGATCGAAGATGTAGATACTTGTGTATGGTGTTCAGTTAATAGTAATGATTAAGAGAACTAGCTTCTCTTTCAGATTACTCATAATTGGAAACATTCCTAAGTTGAGTAACGCTGATCGGCCTCCTTCCATTTAGTTGACATGCACTGGAGACAGCTGCATGATTTGAATCTGGTTCAATTAAATCAGTGCCTCTGTTTCTATATTGGATATAGAACAGTTCATATCTTAACGATGTTAAGGTACGGGGAGTTGTCCGGCTTATGCTTAAAACCAGACACTGGACAACTCAAGGCACGTTTCTGTAATGGTTGTTTGTGGGTTGACCCAGGCTATGACGAGGGTTGATTTTCTACCATCTGGCAGATCAATAGATATATTGTTCTAGACTAGCCACAGTTTTATTAAAAATGGATTTTTTTCAAAAACAGTAGTGGGAGTATGGTAGAACTGGAAGTGATTCCAGAACCGCAAACGATTACTGAAGATTTGATAAGGAACCTAAAGATTCAATCTGATTTGACATTCCATTGGCCACTCCGCAGATAAGGTGGGTAACTTCAGGCACCCGAGAGGTACTCCGGTAGCCTCAAGGACGGTGACATGGAAGTTCTTGTTTACCCACACTTGCCATTGTTGTTGTTCCAGGCTGCGAGACCCGGCAGGAGGATGAGTATAGCGTCGTTCTAAACTAGCTTTGGAAGTGCACGTCTATATGACTCTGCCAGAGGGTTGTCGTAGTCAGTGGGAGCAGCGGAAACATTGGTGGACATCAGGCTTATGTCTACTTATAGACTAAAGCAGATGTAGCGGAGATAGATCATCTATTTCTGATGTGACAGTCATAGGTTTGACGTCATCAGAATAGGGGATGGATCTGTTGAGAAGGTAGTAGGAAGTGACACTCCTATACTACGATCGGTTATACTTTGGTCGTCACACAGTGTTTTCTCCATACAGGACTTGGATATTATATCAGACATTCTGGTTACTAGATCTATGGTTTTAGATCTAGATTTGGGTAGTTTCCCAATCTAGGTACCTTGACAGCATTCTATGAGTATTTAGAATGGACGACTCCTGGCACGGTAGTACACCTGCAGGTAATGGAGTCACCCTCTCTAAAGGTGTCTTACAGACTAAAGGGGAGAGGGATACGCGTGATTGATAGATCACTTGCTTAGGTAATTGAGTCAATCATGAGATGTCAAGTACCACACCAGATGTTGTTCTTGCAGTAGATGCAATAAGTTGATATTAATCCAATCCTGGAGAAACGGTCGGAAGCAGCTTTAGAACATAAGTTGGTGTTCTAGGGATATGATAACGGCAGCCTCCTTTTAGGAGACGATTATCATTCCAGGCTTCCAAGGTGACATGGACGACAAGGAGGTTGTCAGAGTTATAGTTTTCCCTTCTGACGAGGGGCAGTATTTTGGACAGGTGGTCTAAGGCAATACTGAGGGTGGCATGGCGCAGGATACTGATTAAATTCAGTTGACGATACAGTCTAAGAAGTTTGGATTTGGAGTTCATTTATGAGCTAGGTCCCATCAGACATCCAGACATTCTAAGACAGGTATTGCTCATTTCGGGAGATGGCTTTCTCCGCGAACTTGAGATATAGAGAGACATAGAAAGAAACATCACAGCGGATCCACTCACTGAGGCTATTCCTCGAACGCAATAGTTTCGCAAACGGGTTTTGTGAGACTGACTAGTAGAGGAGTTGGGTGTTCGGTATCACACGGGCTGTGAGTATGCGGCATCGCAATAATTAGCCTTGAGTGCAAGTGGGAGATTGTTGGAGATAGTGCCCTCAGAGTCAATTATTGGATCACAGGTACGTGATTGCAATGATTGAGGGAGGACCTATCCCGGTAGGACAGTCTTACTCGAGATGATAGTATGCTATCTGGTTTATCTTTATCATCGTGTACTGCTTTAAGTGACCTGACATGTCGCTATTACACGTTGATAGAGCCCCTAGGATTCTTGCTTGACCACCAGCAGTATGATGGCGATCATATACGTGGGAGCTGGTAGTCTACAAGCACATCCTTAAAAGGTCCCTAGTCGTGGGAGTTTCGAGACAGGGCATCGATTCTCCGGAGTAGACTAGTGTATACAGTCGAGACCCCGACGAGGGGCGGTAGCCGGTCTCACAAGCCACTGGTGTCAGTTGGTTCACCTAAGATGTATGCAGGTGCTCATTGGGTTATGAGTACACCGGACAGGACTCGCCGGGAACCTGCTAGTTGGTCTTATACCAGACGTCAGATAGCAGTTCCCTGGTGACATGTGTACAGGTTAGTTCATCGACCTGAGGATCGTCATTTGTCTCGTGTGAGTTCCCACTGTGCTTTGATTACTACCCTACCACGGCTCAAAGGAGTCATGCAAACAGGTTTTAGTTGGGTACAGTCCCGAGCCACATGGAGGCAGTGAGCGGATCTTCAGGGGTTCGTCTCTCCCGGTATTGGGGGTGAGGTCGCGCTGTGTCTAGGAGAGCCATTACGCAAAGCCCTCGGCCGAGGCAGAAGATTTACTGGTAGGTATTCCAGTAGTATCTCAGGGCGTTCTGGGCTACACTCCGACACGACTTGTACCGCTTTTGGGGGTCTGACTTTTACCAATCCCCTAGGCCCGACATGCGATACTCATAGACGAACGGACCGGACTGTACGGATATTGTCACTGACAGGCTCAGTAGGGTGTCAGGATGAGTTCGCTTATCGACGTCCTTTTTGGTCAATAGCTGGTGGCCCGTCACGTATTGGCTAATACCTCTGACGTGCTAGTGGTTAAATCCACAGCCATAGTATTGACGAGTCTTTAGAGTCCACCACACTTTCAGTTACTCAAGCTTTCGGGCGAAACGCTGTAGAGGCCGTATGGAGATATGGCAGGGTCCGATCAGATACGTGCGGTATTGCACGGATCAGGATCGGACGGATATTACTAGCCGGCTTTGGTTTAAGCCGGTACTAGTTTAGTACAGTGTAGATTTTGTCTCATTGCATTTGTATCCGGTCGGAATACAGATGCGGGTGTGTATGCACAGTATGGGGTTTTCCTGTAATTTATTATGGGACCAGTTTTCTGGAGTTGCCAGTTTGCATTCCGTTCCGGCCGGTTTTCCTTTGTTCTTTCCCGGCCGGACTTTTCTGATGGAGGGGGTTATTTGCAGTTTTGCAAATAACACTTTGTGGAGGACTTATTTGCATAAGGGTTGATATGATAAGCATATTTGCTTTTCATGCATTTATTATGATAAGAATGGATTTGAAATGGATTTGAGGTTTGATGTTGATTTTGTGATCATTGTGTTTAGGATGTGGTCACCACTTGCTTTACACTACACTCACCTCCCTTCTTGCTTCATATTGTTTTTCCTCCACCATTTCAAAAGAGAGATAAGTTTTTTTTGCATGGTTGAAAGAAGAAGAAGAGAGAGTTCATTCTAGTGATGTGAGGATTTCTTCATCCCATCTTCTTCTTGCTAGAAAATTGAAAGCACCAATTTTCTTCACCTCTTCCTCCATCCATCAATGGCAACAACATAACCCCAATAGAGACATACCCTCTACACTACACATTCTACAGCATATCTTGAGCATGTCGAGTTGCCGGCTTCATGCCCGAGTTGCCTCGGTATTGAGGCGGAGCCCGTAAAAGACGCAGGCGATGTGGTGCCCTTTCCGACGAGGAGGCGACGATATGGAGACTACACTTTCCGCGGGAGATCGGGACGATGACGAGAAGACCGGAGGACTCGGATCACTCGGTATACTTCTCACCCTATCTCTTGATTGCTAGCATTAGGTTAATAGTTACGATCCGGGTTTTCTTTGTCCGCGGTAGCGCCGGTTTCCGAGTAAGGAAAAAAATTTGATTCCGCTTTTTGGCCTCGAGTACGAGGCCGGGGCGCTGCCGTGGCGCAACAGCGATAAGCAAATGTACCGAAAGGACATGTGAACGTTGTTTTGTCTTGGTCCTTTTCGACGATGGGAATCTGGTTATAGCCGGGGTAGCCATCCAGAAAGCAGTAGTACTCGTGTCCAGCCAATCGTTCAAACATTTGGCCAATAAAAGGTAGTGGAAAGTGGTCTTTCCGTGTTGCAGCATTGAGTTTTCTATAATCAATGCACACTCCCCACCCAGTTTGAGTGCGAGTAGAGATTAACTCATTTTCCTGGTTGGTGATGACTGTTATGCCCGACTTTTTGGGGACAACATGTATCGAGCTGACCCACTGACTAGCAGAGATAGGGTAAATGATACCACTATCAAGACATTTTACGATCTCTTTTTTCACAGCCTCCTTCATGACTGGATTGAGTCGTCTTTGTGGATCCCTAGCTGGCTTGGCATCATCCATCATATGAATGTGATGTTCAACGATCAAGGGACTAATCCCCTTTATGTCCTCTATAGTCCAGCCAAAAGCTTGCAGATTTCTCTGCAAGACCGTCAGAAAGGCTTTCTCTTGCTCTGAAGCTAGAGAAGCCGAGATGATGATATGTAGGGTCTCGTTCTCACCTAAGTAAGCATACTTGAGGTAAGATGGAAACGGATTGAGTTCGAGCATTGGAGGTGAAACGATTGAGGGAAAAATCGGCGAAAATGTCTCGAACTCGAAGGATTCTAACAAAGGCTCAAAACGAGTGTACGCGACCGAGTCGGATGGTTCAGCTAACTCATCCGAAAATTTAAAGGATTCAAGCTCGGGTGGAGACAATTCAAGATCGTTCAAGAAAGTGAAACACTCATAATCACTGTCGGGAGAAGTATCAGATTCAAGGAGGAATGCACTAGTGGCGTCAAGATTGCTGTGATCGAACAGAAATTTCTCGAACTCACAGTCCTCGGGGACGATCTCCTGGATCGAACAGACGTCTAGTATATGAGCATTAGGCTCGGAGGGCTCATTCCCCAACCTAAAAATGTTGAGTTCAATTGTCATGTTTCCAAAAGATAGGTTCATCGAACCATTTCGACAATTGATCACAACATTCGAGGTTGCAAGGAATGGACGACCGAGTATCACCGGAATTTGATTCCGAGGGTTAGCAACAGGTTGTGTGTCTAGAACAATGAAATCAACGGGGAATATGAAGTCCCCTACCTTTATTAACACATCCTCTAGCTCACCCCTATGATGGGTGATAGATCGGTCGGCCATTTGGAGAGTACAGTATGTGGGTTTCAGCTCTCCTATACCTAGTTGTTCATATACCGAATACGGAAGCAGGTTAACACGAGAACCAAGATCCAAAAGTGCGCGGTTGATGTTCTTATCCCCAATACTTATTGAAATCGTAGGACAGTCAGGGTCCTTTCGTTTTTGAGGTAAAGCTTGGGTAAGAGCATCACTCACGGCACTAGCTAAGAAAACCTTCTTGGGTACCTGTGATTTCCTCTTCTTAGTGCACAAGTCCTTCAAGATTTTCGCGTAGGAATGGACGTGTTGGATTGCATCCAAGAAGGGAATGTTAATGTTAACCTGTTTAAACAACTCCACGATCTTTTCCATGTGTGGATTTTGTTTATTGGACCTCAACCGGTTTGGAAATGGAATGTTTTGGAAATTGGTTGAGTCCAATGCTTATGGAGGGGATTGTGGAGTTGGAACGGATCCCAGTGCTGGTTTTTTCGTGGAGTGAGATGTGCGTCCGTTCGAAGTAGCAGAAGAAGTAGAGAATTGTGAAGACTGGAGAAAAGGCTCAAAAGACGAAGAAGAAGAAGAAGAAGAAGAAGAAGCGGCCGAGGTGTCTTCATCTGTGCCAACATTGTTATGCAACATCCTTCCAGATCTCAACGTAGTCACGGCACTCACATTATGGTTTTGTTGTTCAAGAGCAACATGTGCATTATGTGGTTGACCAGTATTTGGGAGTGGTTGAGATGGAAGTTTCCCCTTCTCTTGCTCGCTTAAAGCTGCATTTAGTTGTGCAATCTGGGCTTCAATGGTTTTAATGCTTTGCCCTTGCACATCAGTGTGTTTCACCAAAGACTGAATGGAAGACTGAATGTTGGCATCTGATTGTGTCGATTGCTTTACAAATGCCTCCAGACTTCGTTCTAGCGAGGAAACCTTATCATTGTTTGACGGAAAAAAATTGTTTTGAGGAAAAGAATTGTTGGGTGCAAAATTATTCGTCGGATTTTGAAAAGGTTGGGGTTGGAAAGGTTGCTGATATTGATTTTGAGCTTGTTGTTGAGGAGGAGGAGGCCTTTGGAAGTTGTTGTGGCCTTGAAATTGTTGTTGGTTTTGATTACTGGCGAAATTGGGGTGGTTCCTCCAACCAGGATTGTAAGTGGAAGAGTATGGATAATTTCTTTGTCTTTGCTGAAATGCAGCATTGACCTGATCCTGTCCTTGAGCAAGTGGGTTGTAAGGACACTCTTCGGTCAGATAGGATGAGTCTGAACAACAAGCGCAGATGGTACGAGGGGAAGAGCAAGGGCAGCTATGAAAATTTGCTCTCAATTGGTTCTAGTTTCCGTGTGATCGCATCCATTTCGGCTTTCATTGCAATTGAGATATCAAGTTGATGAACACCTGCCTTAGACTGACCGGAAGAAGTAGTAGATGAAGTGTTAGTTCTGGTGCTTTCCCACTGAAGCGTTGGCTCCGCGAGATCGTCGAAAAATTGTCAAGCTTCCTCGTCAGACTTGGATAGGAAGTAGCCTTGACAAATGGTTTCCAGCAACTGCTTAGTTGCTGGGTTCAGTCCTTCGTATAAGGTCTGGCAAAGTTGCCATCTCTCAATACCGTGATGAGGGCACTGAACAAGAAGGTCTTTGTATCGGTCAAAGCACTTCCAAAAAGGTTCAGCAGGAAGCTGGGAAAATTGGTTTATTTCATTTCATATTCTCACGGTTTTATGATTTGGGTACAACTTTTTAAGAAATGCTTTTACAAACTCATCCCAACTGGTTATGGAATGCGACGCGGTGCTATACAGTCACTTTTCAGCTAGGTCACATAGAGTGAAAGGAATGACTGATAGCCGTATAGTATCGTCGGACAGTTGGGTTGTCTTCATCATTGCACAGACGTTCTGGAACTTGTTGATGAAGATATAGGCATCTTCGGATTCCAGTCCGTGAAATTTAGGCAACATGTTGATGAAGTAGGGCTTAATTTCGAAATTATCCCCATTTGCCGGCCGAAGTGAAAGACATGTAGGAAGTGCAGAGCGGGTGGGATAGAAACGATCCAGGAGCGCGATTCGCTGTGGCGTTTCAACAGGAGGTGGTTGCGGGTTATTCACACCCAGTTGAGATGGAATCAGTCTTGAGGTAGGTAAAAGGGTTTTAGGATTGAATCCTACCATCTCAGAAGATGAAGATGAAAGTGAAGATGTATGAACAGAATTCCGGTCAACATCGGAGTTGGCCGGAAAAGGTAAGGATGAAATAGGTGTGGAGGGATTTTCGACGTCGGAGTCGATCGCGTAGTCGGTAGCGACTAACGAAACACGGACTAGGCGGGCACTATTGTCCCGAGTCCAACCGGACATACACTAAATGAGTTTAGTATAGTCAAAGTGTAGAATGTGAGAGTAAGAAAATGTCAATGAAGAAAATGCGGATGAAAGGTGGGTGAAATGGGATTCTAGCGACAAAAGGTAAGTTTTTATAAAAGTTTTTGTTTTTTTTTATAAATTTTTTTTAGAAAGAGTTTTTGCAAGAATGTGTACGGACTTACTTCAAACAATCACAGTTAAGACATGCACAATCAAATCTAGAGCTACGATCTTATAAGTCCACTAGACTGCTCCTAACTGTTCCAAAGTGACAAGTTGTGAGATAACCCTCAAATCGTCTCTTCACTGCCAATTGTGGCCAGGTAAGCACAAAAGAAGAAAGGAGGGTTCCGCTCATGAATCACCGTGAGACGGGCCTTTTAAAATTACTTTTCTCACTTGTCTAGCCTAGGCACCACAAAATCAAGTTTAGATAAACGATTGAATGCCCACAACCTTCCTCTGTCCTAATGAGCATGACAGTCCTTAGTTGGCCGAGTCTAGATATTTTTTAATTAAACTCAAGGGTGATGCATATGCTTTTAGTGATTTTTGGCGACTTAGGAAGGGTGATGAAATCCCCACCCAATCATAATTGGTGTTATAGACCCTTAGATTCCGTATTAATTATGCAAAGCAGTAACACACCAAAAAAACAATTGCAAATTTTTTTTATTTGGCAGCGCAAAGAATCCTGCACAAAAACAATTTATTGGAGAGGAGAAATAGAATTTTGCAAAGAAACCTGTAAGAAAACTATTTCAGTGGAGTGCAGAGGAGAGGAAAGGAGAAAAGATATACTTACAGAGAAAATTGGGTGCTGACGTCACCAGTTGACCGTGGTTCCGCGGTTTGAACAGTTGGTTTGGATCTTCTGACTTTTTCCCTGTGCTGAGTTAATTCTCCTCTATCTTTTTAGATCCCCTGATTCTGGATTTGTTCACTGAGTTTTCTCCAGAATTGAAACAGAGTTTGCTCCAAGCCTGCACACTTGCACAAAAACTAATCAAAAATAACAAGATGATTTTTTTTGGTTTTTGGTTTTTCAATTTTTATAATTTTATATTTTTTAATTAACCCGAAATTACACAAAGAATTAAACTACCGTCTCTCCGGCAACGACGCCATTTGATTGTTAGAGATTTTTTGTGTTTAATTTTACTGCAATCAAGACGGTGTTGCTTGGTAGCTAACCGGTTGAGTACGGGTCGATCCGCAGGGAGATGGAATCTTTTTCTTTATGTTTTAACGAGTTAAATACAAAAAATTGGTGGTTTTGTTTTAAGATCTACTAATTAGATAAAGGATGATAAAAGACTTGCTAGGGTTAGAATTAGGTTAGTTCGAGTTAGGAAACTCTCACTTTTTTCAATGCCCTATTTAATGTTGGTGTTAAGGTAATCGGCAACAATGGGGATTAGCACGACTAGGAAGGAATTTGCAAGTATAAGCTAGGTTTTCCATGCTTAGTTTCTTCCTTTTGGTCCTTGTCCGTCCGTTCTCGGCTCTTATCTCTAACCTCCAGTTAATTCAACAACAACCTGTCTAACTCACCGCTATCATGTAGGATAGGGTGCCGTAGTGAGCGGATTATGGTTCAATTAAAGGGAGTCTGATTTAAGGTGTTGGGCAAAGAAAAGAGTGAGAGAGATTTCCTTCTCTCAAACTTTCCTTCTCCTGCCCTAACAAGTGAGAAGATTACTCACCCATTAAAAGATATAAATAAAAAAGGAAGGTAGAAAGAAATTAAGTTGAGAGGAATTTACAACTAGCTATTCGAGATCTCACCTTGGCAAGGATCTTACTCAAGCAACATCGTTGTTTAAGGATAAATAAAATAGAGAAAACAAAAGAATAACCCAAATAAAATAAGCGACTAAATTAACAAAATAAAAATGCAGAAATTAAATAACAAGCAAGACAAATAAAGAACTCTCTTTTTATTAAAGAACGCTCATAGCTCGCTACAATTTTCACAGGAAAGAACAGAATTAAATCTAAAAATTCTAAACTAAAGAACAGAATTAAATCTAAAAATTCTAAACTAAAGAAGGTACACATTATTTGGCTTTGAGCTCTTCTATTTATAGATAGGAAGGTGAAACCCTATGTTACATTCTGGGCTAAATCTGAGATTACAAAACTACCACAAAAGAGCCAGGTCAACGCGGAGCTTCTACTGCCACCGACACGCCGCGGAACCGCGGCAGATATGCCATTTGGTGGATTTGTTGGATCATTTTTTCAGGTCTTCTTTCTGTTGCTTTTATCTTCTATTTGGTACACTTGGTTTCTCAAAAGCACTTCTGTTCTCTTCCGGATATTCAGCAATGGACTTTTGCCTTGAACTCCGTATTGAAGTCTTGGATCTTGTGCCGCCCTTGTACTTTGTGCATTGAAATGACCAACGATTTGCCATTTTGTCCCTTGAACTGGTAGGCGGTGATTGAAAGAGATTTTTAAATCAAAGAATTATTTAACCGCAATTAAGAACGGCGTCGCTTGGTAGCTAGCCGGTGAGTACGGGTCGGTCCACAGGGATTTTGTGTATTCTCTAATTGTTCTAACGAGTTAATTCCGATTGTTGTCGAATCGATTATCACTAAAAACCTAATTACCTAAACTAGGGCAAATAATTAAAAGTTATAACTAGGGCAGATAAATAAAATCTATACTAGGGCAGGAAAATAAATTTATACTAGGGCAGGAAAATAAATTTAACTAGGGCAAGATAAAGAAAACTTACTATAATTTTTATTTGATGCACTCTTCATACATTGCAAAAATTTATAGATCTGAATTTTGATAAAATTAAATGAGGCACAAGAAGAGGCATACCCTAAAAAAAGTTTTAGGGCTTCTATTTATAGATTCATAGAAACCCTAGGGTTACAATCGAGTCATGTCTGCTATTACAATTTTACCCCCTAAGAAAAAGAACTAGTCAACGCATCGTCAGTCGCCAAAATTTTGTCCACTGATACGGGCTTAGCACGGCCGCGGATCCGCGGCCAAGAGCAAGGTTTGGCCGCGGTTCCGCGGCCAAGTAGGGGCTTCATTAGCTCAGTTTTCTAGGTGTCCTTCTGTTGCATTTTTCCTTCTATTTTCTTCAGTTGTTTTCTCATATTGGCTTCTAGATTTCTTCCAGATCTCCACAGTGAATAATTGTAGTGGACTTTTACCGTTGCTTCATGACGAAGTCTTGAACCTTGCGCTGCCTTTATTCTTTGTGAAATTGTCCATTGATCTTCGTTTAGTCTTCAAATTGTAGGCATGATCAGTATCTTTCCATTTGTTGGTCGTAGTCTCACTTTTGTATCGTCTTTTCATCATTTTCACTGTTTTTATTCCGAGAACCTGTAACCTGCAACTATGTAGCAGACATGGATCAAAAGCACCGTTTATTTGTAAAATGAATAAGAATGGGGAATATAATAATGCAAAATTCTGGTATGAACAAATACCCCCAAACTTATCTTTTGCTCGTCCTCGAGCAAACCTAGTTTTATTCTCAACAAAATCCTAACCTCACTTTCGCAGGGAATCGCGATTGCACTGAGCTTGTGCAACAAGCCGTTAAACCTCTAGGTGTCCCTAGTAGGAGGAGTGTTGTCTCCTGAGGGTTTTCAGTGGATACTACCCACAAAATCCTATCAATTCGGCCTATTAACTTTTATTTTCAAATTAGGTCTTCCAACAAGGAATTCTATTATCTTTAACTCATAAATTATCCACCCGTATTCTTCACGCTTCCTTATCATTTATCTTAAGATTATATATGTTTTGTAGACTTACTTAGCTTTTAGCATCTTTTAAGTTTTCCTTTTAGGGTTCTATCTCAACTTAGGAATTTTTATCATCTCTATTAAAGATACAAGTCCTATTTTTCATTCCTATCTCTTATCTAAACCCCAATCACATACCCCTACGTGTGTGTATATATCACCCCTACACTTGGAAATTCAAATCAAGTTATTATACTCTTGTCCATCATCCAAAGTACTTTTCAATTGGTGAATTTTTAGATGAAATTGCTCACACATTCTTTATGCGACCGTTAATACTTCTTGAGATACTAACGTCCGATTACAAAATGTGTTTGCACATTAAAGCGTAATTTCTAGTCTTGTAACACCTAAGGCTTTAGCAGTGACTCCCAAACCAGTTGATCTAAGACACTAAGTGATAAGGCACCCTCGCAAATATTTTTTCTATTAATGCAGCCTTAAGTAATTACAAAAACCAGTGTTCATTTTTTTATCTCTTTATTGACACTTGTATTTTTATTTTATTTTCCTTCATACTAAGGACTTTTAGACAAGAGCATTTCAAGGTCTCTTCTACTATTCCAAGTTTCAAGGTTCGTGTTTGTGCAAATTGTAGGGTATATATTTTCAGAATTTAGACTTAAGTTTAGGAATTATTTTTCAGACTCATACTTTAATAAAAATATCAATACTCTTCCTTTATTTTGACTTAGGCCAAGAAGTGAACTCGAAATTTGGCTATTTCTAAATATACTACAAAGACATATACTTTCTACCGTTAAATTTTAAGAAAGATTATTTTTAGGGTTTTTAATTTATTAAGTCTAATATCTAGTTAACCTTTTTGTCAAACTTAAGTCAATTATAGCCAAAATTGAATGTTTCAATTTTTATAATTTTTAAAAATTTTCAATTTTTATGGGTTTTTAAAATAAATATGCAAATGCAAAAATGTACATATGAATGCGAAGGAAGAAGGCTTACCGAGCATACCCCCAAACTTAAACTTAACAGTGTCCTCACTGTCATGCTATACCAAGAGGGTCAAAATGTCGGCACTCCCCTGTTTATTAATTTATAACAATTTTTTTATTGTTAAAAGAAAAACAAAAATATATATATATACAAAAAGCCGCCCCCCCAAACTTAAGTGAGACAGTGTTTCCACTGTTTTAAACGTTAAAGTTCAGAGTTAGGAAGGAGAAAAATCAAACTATACAAGGCCTTACACAGGCCAAAGGTTAGCACCAACTATTCAAAAATTCTATCGTGATAATGGTAGGGTTGGTGGAAGAATGGAGTGTAGAGAAAGGAGTTGAGAAACACACGAGACCGTATGGGAAGAAGGGTGGAATATGGTCTCGGTGGAGGAGAAGAATGGCGGAAAAGAGAAAGAAGTGTAGCACGAACTTGAGGGTGTAAATTGAGTGAATAAATTAACATAAATTGTGATGACCGATGTGTTAAAAGAGATTGTGCTAATCTATCAACCCGTCGAAAAATGGGGTCAAATCCCTCAAGGTTCGCAAGAAAACATGGGTACGTTGAACTTGGTAAACCAAACATTGAACATGGAAGCACGACAGATTCTTGCGCGGTCGAAACGATGGAAAGGACGAAGGGGAGTGATTTAAGGATAGTCTTATTCTCACCTAAGTAATCTGTCTCGAACTCAAAGGATTCCATCAATGGTTCGAAATGACTGTAAGCAACCAAGTCTTATGGTTCAACTAACTCATCTGAAAATTCAAAGGACTCAAACTCGGACGGTGAGTCTTCAAAATCGTCCGCAAAAGTGAAACACTCGTAATCGATATCGGCTGTGAGAACTGTGTCAGATTCAAAGAGGAACGCACTAGTGGCGTCCAAACTGCTGTGATCGAACAGAAATTTTTCAAGCTCACAGTCCTCCTACGTGATCTTTTGCATGGTCGGAATGATGGAAAGGAGAGAGGGTGATTTAGGAAGTATAACAGTTAAAGGTTCAGGAGGATGAATTGGAAAATCCGACACATCAAACAAAACGGGTTCATCCTCAATACTATCCTCTATACTCTCCTCAATACTATCCTCATAATTCTCCTCAAAAGTTTTCTCATCCATGCAATTATCATCAAAATTAAGACGCATATGAAGTTCGGGAGAAACATTTAATGACTCGAGATGATGAATTGGAGATAAAATTTCAGTCAAATCTACTGGTTCATCATCCAAAATATTCCCGGCGTCAATATCCTCAATCAAGTGAAAATCAATTTTTTCAGACACATCATCAAAAGCATGGATATTTATCAATGCAGGTTCTAGAGTGGAGGTGTAAAGTTCAAAAGGATTAGCTGTGGTTTCACTCGAAAGGGACTCTTCACAATCTGGCAAATCAAGCACTACAAAGTCGCACAACTCATTAAATGTTTTATTTTCAATTGATGAATCATTTGGGATACTTGTTTGAAAACTGGAGTTGTGGAATTCAATTGGTAATGGGTAGGTTTAATTTGGAAGGGTGCACAGCTCACTCTCTCCTCTCAAATTCGCAATCTGTCCAACCGTCTCATCATACATTGGAAGATTTGGAGCTAGTTGGAAACTAGCTACCGGTTCATTAGGTTGCATAAGGGCGGCAATGGACGCATCCACATTCCTCATCATTTGGTTTGTCGCTACCATATAGGCTTCCAACGACTGTTCCAAACTAGACATGGGTTGTGAAGGGGTTTCAGTAAAAGATTCAAAGTTGCTTGGATTTTGGAATCTCCCAAATGGCTGTGTAAAAGCAATGTCTAGGGAAGGTGTGAAAGTTGGGTAGGACTGGTAGGAATTGAATGGTTGGACAGGAGTAGGATCAACATTTGGATAAAAAGGTGAATGGACTTGTTGATCCCTAGAACTGGATGTGTGGAGAGGAGTGAAAGATCGGCTACGAGATTGTTCAATATGCTCAACAATAGACATGGGTTTTGGAGTTACAATAGGACTTGAAAAAGGAGTATCAACGTAAGAAGGTGGTGAAGGTTGCCACGGTTGATACAAAGTGGGTTGCGGAGTCCAATTGTTTCTCCTAGACGCTTCTATTCGATCTTTCAAAGAAATTTTGGGCATGGAGGGGTCGTCCGTAAATCGACCAAAACAATTCGCGTAGGAAGCAAAGTTTGGTTCAGGGTACCAAAGTTCGGCGAGGGTTTTGTGAGGTGGGGTACCCATGATGTAAGAAGGAGATGAAAAAGAAGGTGGTTGTAAGTGGGGTGCACGGATTTCTTAGCGACAAAATTTGCAAGTCTTTTTTTGTTGTAATTTTTTTTTCCTTTTTGTGTTTTTTTATGGAGCTTTTTGCAAAAAGATTTTCGATAAAAGGCTTAGACACACGTTCAATCAACCACAAATTAATGCACAATCAGGCCTAGATCTAGGGTCACCTAGGTCAGCTAGACAGCTCCTAACTGCTCCAAAGGGCAAGAAATAGGACCTCAAACCGCCTCTTCACCGCCAATTGTGGCCAAGTAAGTGCTAGGTAAGTTGGAGTCTCTCCACCACGTAAGTACTGGGCCTAATTAAGTAACCACTTGCCTTAGACACACTTGCCTAGACACCACATAGTCAGGTTAGGATCAACGGTCGATGCCTAAAACTAGTCTTTTGTCCTATTGAGTGTGAAGTTCTTAGGGCTGAGTCTAATCTTTTTTAATTAAATGATGGTCAATGCAATATGCCTTATGTGATTCTGGGGTCCTGGGAAGGGTGATGAAATCCCCACCCAATCTGGATTGGTGTTCAAGCCCCTTAAAGTCAATTTAAATATGCAAAGCAGTAAACACAATCAAACACTTGCAAACAATTTTTTAGCGCAGCGCAAAGAATCCTGCACAAGATCAAGTTATTGGAAAGGGGAGAAATTTTTTTTTTTAGCGCAAAGAATCCTGCAGGAAAATTTTACAGAGGGGATATCAGGGGGTTCAGAGGAGGAGAGAGAAAACTTATAGTGATTTTTCCAAACGATGACGTCACCAGAGCGCCGCGGTTCCGCCGTCGAAACGCACCTTTGACCGCGGTTCCGCGGTTGACTTGATGACTCGGTCCTCCAAATTTCTTCTGTTGTCTGTTGTGATATTCCTCTGTTTATTCAGATTTGATATTTGTTGTTTTGATATCTGGATTCCAGATCTGAATTTGTTCTTCGATCCTGCACAATTCGAACAAAAATACCCTTCACAAAATAACAAGATGATAAATTTTTATATTTTTTATTTTTTTCATTTTTTTATGATTTTTTTGATTTATATTAACCCGAAATTACAAAAAGAAAATAACACGCCATCCCCGGCAACGACGCCATTTGATTGAAAGAGATTTTTAGATCAAAGAATTATTTAACCGCAATCAAGAACGGCGTCGCTTGGTAGCTAGCCGGTGAGTACGGGTCGGTCCACAGGGATTTTTTGTATTCTCTAATTGTTCTAACGAGTTAATTCCGATTGTTGTCGAATCGATTATCACTAAAAACCTAATTACCTAAACTAGGGCAAATAATTAAAAGTTATAACTAGGGCAGATAAATAAAATCTATACTATGGAAGGAAAATAAATCTATACTAGGGCAGGAATATAAATTTAACTAGGGAAAGATAAAGAAAACTTACTCTAAATTTTATTTGATGCACTCTTCATACATTGCAGAAATTTACAGATCTGAATTTTGATAAAATGAAATGAGGCACAAGAAGAGGCATACCCCAAAAAAAGTTTTAGGGCTTCTATTTATAGATTCATAGAAACCCTAGGGTTACAATCGAGTCACGTCTGCTATTACAATTTTATCCCCTAAGAAAAAGAACTAGTCAATGCACCACCAGCCGCCAAAATTTTTTCCACTGATACGGGCTTAGCACGGCCGCGGATCCGCGGCCAAGAGCAAGGTTTGGCCGCGGTTCCGCGGCCAAGTAGGGGCTTCATCGGCTCATTTTTCTTGGTGTTCTTCTGTTACATTTTTCCTTCTATTTTCTTCAGTTGTTTTCTCATATTGGCTTCTATATTTCTTCCAGATCTCCACAGTGAATAATTGTAATGGACTTTTACCGTTGCTTCATGACGAAGTCTTGAACCATACGCTGCCTTTGTGCTTTGTGAAATTGTCCATTGATCTTCGTTTAGTCTTCAAATTGTAGGCATGATCAAGATCTTTCTATTTGTTGGCCGTAGTCTCACTTTTGTATCGTCTTTTCATCATTTTCACTGTTTTTATTCCGAGAACCTGTAACCTGCAACTATGTAGCAGACATGGATCAAAAGCACCTATTTATTTGTAAAATGAAAAAGAATGGGGAATATAATAATGAAAAATTCTGGTATGAACCGGCGGCATCATACGGATGGTTAGCGGAGATCAGTATTCATCTGTTGTTGGTCGTAGTCCCGCATTTGTTGCGTCTTTTCATGAATTTCACTGTAAAGAACTGAGAACTTGTAACCTGCAAATATTTACCAAACGTGGATCAAAAGTACCTACTTATATGCAATGTGATTAAGAATGGGCGATATAAAAATGCAAAAATCTGATATGAATAACCTGCAACAAAAGACAGATTACACGGTCGCGATGAATAGCCAAACCCCACCCTAAACCCCTACGGGTGCGGCAAACTACCCACCAAGTACCCGAAGTGAAACAGTCTCCCTCAACAACGTGAGTAGGACACTTAGCACTTCAAAGTACTCGGTAGTTTGTGCACCCCATCTTGGGTTTATCCTAAGAGTAAGAAACGGTAAATGAAATAATACAGCGGTGGCTACAACCTCAACCCGGCTGTGCCCCGCGAAATAATATTACAACAAATTACAATTTACATCGAATGAAAGATAAAAAAACCTCATCTCACATCCCCGGCTATTCATCCACGACAATCCAACAAGTTTATATTCACAAACCAATAACATAGACATGTGCAACCCCAACTAACCGACATATATCAATTAGCGGAAGTTTACGAACACATTAAACAGAACTTGTAACATTAAACAATATCAAACTGCGACTTCGAAACACCCGGTATTTGCCACAGTAAAGAATTTATAGTAAAATCAAAATTAGCAAAAACAAACAACTCCTGAAGCCCTAAATTAAAGTCAAAAAGCCACACACCAAAAACGAAGCATTTCCTCCCTACTATGGCCGAGCTCGCCGGACATTTGGCCAATGTGGTTGGCCCAGTTTTCGAGGAATTGTCCCGTTTTTGTTCTGTGTTCTTTTTACAGTTTAAATAGCACTCTGTACTTGTTTAAATAATTTTCAGAGCCCAATAAAAAATTGACAGAAACTTGAATCTAGGGTTCGATGTTTTCGGGTCGTTTCGGTTTCGTGGTTTAACTTTTGTTTAAACTGCTAGCTATGGTTTAGTAGGCTCTGATACCACTGTAAGTCCATGTCACGCACCCCACGGGTTCGCGAGGAGGTGGAATATATGAAAAATGATTATCAAAGCTTCATAACACGGACTTGAGCACACGGATCGCGTCTAAACCATTACTAGCAAACTGTATGAGGTTTAACTACTCGGTCTTGAAGTTATACCTCACGTTACAAGTCCTCCGGGTCTTCATCGTTGTCCTCCTCATCATCGTAGGCTCCAAGGATCGTAACGGATCGCGGCTACCTCGACGGCCTCCTCGAGTCAAAGACGATCCACCCGAGAGTCTATAATCCGAGCTCCTATCTTGAATCTGAGATAACTGCGGCCTCTAGTTTGCTAAGCTAGAAGTCCTAGATGGTGTAGAGTATTTAGATGGATTACTTTGTCTCTTTAAACCCTAGGATCCTCAACACATGAGAGCTTTTAGGGTTTGAGGAAGAAGATGAAGACTTGAGGAGAGAGAAGGTGTATGTGATAATGTTAATGAATTATTCTCATGCTTGAATAATTATGAAGCATACAAATATCTCTTGATAAATATCTAGAAAATATCTTGTAAGCTTCATTTAATTCAAAGGGTGAATCACCTCATGAGTCATGGTTCATTTAATGAAAACCTGATTGGTCGTCTAAGTTGTGATGAAATGTAAAGTGTTCACAATCAAAGAAATTTATACCGCAATCAATTAACGGTGTCGATGTAGCGCGTTAATGAATACGGATCGTCCACTGAGATGTGTGTTTTGATCGATCTTGTTTTAGATGAGTCGAAATGAAAATATAAAAGAAAATGCAAGAAAGTTGATTCAAGATTTGTATGATTTGATTTTAAGAAACATCAAGAAAATAGAGATCTAGAATCAAGAAATGTTCCAATCACATTGATTTATCAAGATAATGAAGAATAGCTTATAGGATTCGATTGAGTTAATAGTTAATGATGAATATAATAATTCCTAATCTTATCTATTGATAATTTGTAGCTAGATTGATGATGATGAATGACGATTAGGGATCTATTGAAGAAACTAGGGTTTCTCCTTCTATCCCTTGTCTTTTCAATCATGATCATTCGGATCTAGCCTCTAGCAAAGAAAATCATCAATCATTTGATCCCTAATTTGCAACGAAATTCACAAGAATGTGATCTCGATCCAAATTAGGTCATTGATGATTCTTTTTCCTAGAGTTCACAAATCTCATAACACTTAAAACTATTATTAAGATTTGATCATCATTAGATCTATCAATTCTCTCGAATCCTCCACAAGCGGAGAATTTACTCAAGCATCATGAAAATAAATAAATCAAAGATCAAGAAATTTCACAACGCAAGAATGTAAAGAAAACAAGAATTTCAATTATCACCTTTATTAAATCGATGACTAATTACGCATTCCCTCAATTCGAGGTTACAAGATGTTTCTCTTGATCGCTCCTTTTGAAGAGGTAACTATATTCGTCGAATTTCGCTCTGCTCGATCTCCGTGGGTCGCGGATCGTCGTGGATCTCTTGCTCGGATGAAGATTGGCTTCGCGGATAAAGGATCGATGGTTGCTTGCTTGATTTGCTTCTCAAAATGATCTTGATTTGGCTTTGGAAATGGATTTGGGCTAGGGTTTTGGTATCAAGTTGTGTCACTCAACTTGAATTTGAATTTTGGCTCCAAATGTGTAACTAACTCACCACTAATTGTCTAACCCCAAAACCCTAGATCTAGATCTCTTTTTATAACCATCTCATTTGAATCTTCCCTCCAAAGCTAGGTTGTTAGAGAGAGCCTTCTAGAATGAGTTTGTTAGAGAGAATATTCTAGAATGAGGTTGTTGGAAGGAATATTCTAGAGTGAGTTTGTTATGCAGAGCCTTGTGGAAGAAGCCACATGGTAATTGATAGTCTTCTGGAAGCTAGGGTTGTTACAGGGAATATTCCAGAGGATTCTGGAGCGCCAAAGAGTTAACCAGGCCGTGGAACCGTGGGACTCCGCCTAGTTCGGCCGCGGATCCACGGCCATATTGTAGGTTCTCTGCATCATTTTCTGGGGTTATCTTGCTGTTGGTCTTTGGGTTATTCTCTGATGCCTGGAATCTGATATTTCTTTCTTGGTTGCTGCCAGATATCAAGTCTTGGACTTGATGCAATTTATCTGCACTTTTGTGATTCCGGCTCTTTGACCTGAAGGAGTTTCTGCACACAATCTTGATAAACGTGTTGAGATATACAAAATCATGCGTGTAGTAATAAACACTCAATTTCCCTCTAGAATGTCAATTATAACTATAACACGTGTTATTTGGTATTTTACTGATGAATTCGTAATCCGTGTTATATTTACAATAAACATCCTTATATGATTGATAAAAGTAGGGAAATTAACGTGTTGAGAATGCAATATTTTCGACTGATCAAATTCCCCCAAACTTAATTTTGGTCGTCTCGAGCAAACATCTTTTATTCAAGAGAAGGAGAAAATATAAGAAAAAGAAAAACTAGCTAGCACACTTTCGTAGGCAACACGATTGCACTGAGCATGTGCAACAAGCCTTTAAACCTTTAGGTGTCCCTGGTAGGAGGAGTGTTTTCTCCTGAGGGTTTACAGCGGATTGCACCCACAAAATCCCATAATAAAAGGAAGACTGTGAAAGTTACATGTAAAGATAAGAATTGTAAAATAAAAACTTTGAAAATTAGAGTTTCCAACTACACTAGCTTTTCGATTGTCATGAGCCCTATCTTAATAGTCATGAAAAGATGTTAGAAATCACATCATCCGTCAATAAAACGTCGTCTTTATTCTTCATTCCTACCTTTTGTAAGTGCACGGCGGCGCCCCGGCCGTCAATCCGACGTCGGAATGCGGAAGCGATGCTTAACTTTAAATTTTCAAACCGGCACCACCGCGTACTATAAACCCGGATCGTGCCATTAAACTAGTCCTAGCTAACTACAAGATGGGGAAGAGAGATATACCGAGCGATCTGTGTCCTTCAGTATTCTCATCGTCGTCCCGACCTCCCCGCGGAATCTCCGGTCTCCACCAAGTCGCCGGGAGGGCACCACGTCGCCTGCTTCTTTTACGGGCTCCCACCTCTGGACCGAGGCAACTCGGGCACGAAGTTGGCGAGCCGGCGTGCCCAAGGTTTGCTGTAGAATCGTGTAGAGAACTATGTGTCTCATGGGGTTCATTGAGGTTGCCATTTGGTGGAGGAAATGAAGTGAGCTTGTGGAGATTGAACTTGTGGGATTTTACAAAGCTAGAAGAACAAAAATCCCACACCAAACATATTGGGACAGCCCCCACATTAGAATGGCCGGCCTCATGAGGTGGGAGTGGAGAGAATGAGAGAGGGAGTGAGTGAGCCAATAATGCAAGAGGGAATCAAATGATATCATAAAAAGAAAATGATCACAAACACAAACCCACACTCCACCAACCTCATCATCTCAACACAAAGTCAAGCCATCATGAAAGAAGAAGTCAAATGGTCAAGGGATGGTGCAACCATCATGATCTAATAATATGCAAAGACCCCCTTCCAAATTGCTTATTTGCACAAATGCAAATAAGCCTTCCTCCACCAATCTTCGGCCAATGAAAGATACAAAGAAATATGGCCGAAACGGAAAGCAAACTGGCAACTCCAGAAAACTGATCCCGTAATAAATTACAGAAAAACCCCGATACTGTGTATACACACCTGCATCTGTATTCCGACTGAATACAAATGCAATGAGACAAAATCTACACTGTACTATACTAGGATCCGGCTTAAACCAAAGCCGGCTAGTATTATCCGTCCGATCCTGATCCGTACAATACCATACATATCTGATCGAACCCTGCAATATATCCATACGGCCTCTAGTACTAACCGTCCGATCCTGATCCGTGCAATACCGCACGTATCTGATCGAACCCTGCCATATCTACATACGGCCTCTACAGCGTTTCACCCGAAACTTGAGTAACTGAATGTGGGGGACTCTAAAAACTCGTCAATACTATGGCTGTGGATTTAACCACTAGCACATCAGAGGTATTAGCCATATGTGACGGGCTACCAGCTATTGACCAAAAGGGACGTCGATGAGCGAACTCATCCTGACACCCTACTGAACCTGTCAGTGACAATATCCGTACAGTTCGGTCCGTTCGTCTATGAGCATCGCATGGCGGGCCTAGGGGTTGGTAAAAGTCAGACCCCCAAAAGCGGTACATGTCGTGTCGGAGTGTAGCCCAGAACACCCTGAGATACTACTGGAATACCTACCAGTAAATCTCTTGTCTTGGCCAAGGACTTCGTGTAATGGCTCTCCTAGACACAACGCGACCTCACCCCCAATTCCGGGAGAGACGAACCCCTGAAGATCCGCTCACTGCCTCCATGTGGCTCGGGACTGTACCCAACTAAAACCTGTTTGCACGTCTCCTTTGAGCGTGGTAGGGTAGTAATCAAAGTACAGTGGGAACTCACACGAGACAAATGACGATCCCCAGGTCGATGAACTAACCTGTACACATGTCACCAGGGAACTGCTATCTGACATCAGGTATAAGACCAACTAGCATGTTCCCGGCGAGTCATGTCCGGTGTACTCATAACCCAATGAGCACCTGTATACATCTTAGATGAACCTACTGACACCAGTGGCTTGTGAGACCGGCCACCGCCCCTCGTCAGGGTCTCGACTGTATACACTAGTCTACTCTGGAGAATCGATGCCCTGTCTCGAAACTCCCACGACTAGGGACCTTTTAAGGATGTGCTTATAGACTACCAGCTCCCACGTATATGATCGCCCTCATACTGCTGGCAGTCAAGAAAGAATCCTAGGGGCTTTACCAACGTGTAATAGCGACCTGTTAGGTCACCTAAAGCAGTACACGATGATAAAGATAAACCAGATAGCATACTATCATCTCGAGTAAGACTGTCCTACAGGGATAGGTCCTCCCTCAATCATTGCAATCACGTGCCTGTGATCCAATAATTGACTCTGAGGGCACTATCTCCAACACCTTTCTTCCAAACATTGATTATATACCCATACGTGTGTGTAAAAGACATCCCTACACTCGGAGAATTCAATTCAAGCTATCATACTCTTGACCATCTACCTCAGTACTTTTTAATTGGTGAATATTTAGATGGAATTGCTCACACATTTTTCATGCGACCGTTAATACTTCTTGAGGTACTAACCGACCGATTACTCATGTGCTTGCTGATTAGGTGTATTCAATATTTTCGTCGGCTAGCAACACCTAAGGCTTAGCAGTGACTCCCAAACCAGTTGGTCTAAGGCACTAGGTGATGAAGCACCCTCGCTATATTTTTTTATTGCTGCCTTGGTGATAACAAAAACAGTGTTCATTTTTCTTTTCACCATTTTATCTTTTACTTTCCATTTATTATTTCCTTCATATCTTGGCTTTTAGACAAGAGCATTTCAAGGTATCCTCTACTATCCCGAGTTTCAAGACGTGTGTAAGTGCGTATAGTAGGGTATCAACGTTCAAATGTTTGGCTTCCAAAATAGCAACTATTTTTCAGACTTATTTTTATCCTCAGATTAGTGACTTCTTTCATCTTACTAACCCTTGGGACAACGGCTCATAACTACTTATTACTAGTCTCGTTTAAGAAAACTTCTAATTTTCTTGGTTTTCTTAAATTTTTTCGATCTTTTAGATTTAATTTTTCACTATCTAATCTTTGATTATCTTATTTACATACAAAAAAAAATTCTTTAATTTTTTTTTATTATATGTTTTGTGCTTATGCATGATGGAAAGTGATGTGCAAATAAGCACAAACCTCCCCCAAACTTGTTTTCAACAGTGTCCTCACTGTTGTCTTCTGCTAAAGCTCAAAAACCTGTAGGCTTGGGAGGACATTTATTAACGGGGGCAATACATATGATCGTGAAAATCCTCCCCCAAACTTATTTTTGGCTCATAATTTTGAGGACAATAGTTATTTTCAAGAGCCAAAAATACACCCCCCCCCCTCAAACATGAGTTAGACAATATTAAGCATTTTAAGAGGGGGTGAGTCATTTGGTCAAAATAAGACTTTAAACATACCAAAAATTAATACCAACCATTCAAAGATTTTATCAGTGTGGCGTATAGGTCGGTGGAAGAACATATTGTATTGAGTCAGGAAAAAGTGGGGAAGAGATAAGTGGTGGTCTGGAAAGAGTTTGAGTTTTAAATTATAGAAATGAAAGAATGAGAATGAATGTGAATGATTAGGAAGAAGGAGTGGTGGCGGTTCAACTTCTATAGGTGAAGGTTGATCAATCGTAAAATCTGTGTTGTTTAGGAATGCAAGTTCGTCAGCAAAAAGTTCTTCAAAACTTTCATCAATGGTGTGATCAAACATTTTGCTGTCAATAAGTGTTGTGCCAGAATTTATCATACTTGATTCGTCAAAAATTATGGAGGTAGAAGACTCAAAAGACTCATCTACCTCATTTCCAAAAATATCCAAATCAAGTTGACTTTCTGGTATTATTGAACTTGAATTAACGGATTGTGATTCATCAACACTCACTATCATTACCGGAACAGAAGAAGAACCAGAGAGAGTGGAAGATGAAATGGGTAAACAAATTGGTATGTCGAGTATTGCTGAACCAGATGTGGAAGATGGAGGCTGAATTTCGGTCTGATCTTCGGTTATACGATTATCATCAACTTCAAGACGCATTTGGGGTTCGGGAAGAATTAAAGGCTCAAGATGACGACCACAAGGAAGTGAAAGGATCTGATGAATTGGTGGGACAAACTCATCCAAAATTTCGGGTTCATCAATCAATATATTTCCAACATCAATCACCTCATTCAAGTGAAGGTTAAAATTCTCAAACACCTCATTTAAATTATGGTTTTCAATCAATTTTGGTTCAAGAATGGAGGTGTAAAGATTACAAGGATTTGGTATGGTTTCACTCGAAATGGACCCTTCACAGTCGGGTAAATCAAACAATGCATTATTACACAACTTCTCATACATTCTATCGTCAATTGGTGAATCTTTTGGTGTACTCGATGAATCTGTGAAACTAGAGTTGTGGGTTTCAGTTTAGAAAGGGAAGGTTTGATTAGGAAGGGTGTATAATTCTGTCTCACTACCCAAATTCTTACTTTGTCCTATGCCCGTATTATATACTGAAAAATTTTGGGCTGGTTTGAAATTATTTTCTTGCATCCACTCTGTCATTTCCTTCCTAAATTGGTTCGACAATTTCAGAAAATTTTCTAATGTCTGTTCCAGACTAGACTTGGGTCGATAAAGGGTTTCAGTATAAGATTTAAATTCCTGTGGATACTTAAAACTCCCAAATGACTTATTAGAAATACTGTCTAGAGAAGGTGGAAAGGTCGGACTGGATTGATAGGAATAGAATGGTTGCGAAAATTGGGTAAGAGTTGGGTCAACATTGTGATAAGAAGAATATTGATATTGGTTGGTCGGTTGGCTATTGGACATCATACATGCCATAAACCGATTATGAAATTCTTCTTTAGAAAGTGGAGGTGATGGTTGATATTGGTCCGGGTTGAAACTTTGGCCTTTAGCCCTAACTATATGCTCAGCAATGGACATGCGTCTAGGGGCATCCTCACTCGGAGTATCAACTGAAACTGATGTAGAGTTAGGATATATTTGATATTGGTCCGGATTGAAACTTTGGCATTTAGCCCTAGCTATATGCTAAACAATGGACATGCGTCTAGGGGCATCCTCACTTGGAGTATCAACTGAAACGAATGTAGAATTGGGATACGGTTGATAAGACCTGGACTGAGGTGGCCAACTGTTTCTACCCGCTTGTTCTATCCAATCTCTTAAGGACATGGGAGAGTCGGACGGTATACCGAAGGGATTACGAAAACAAGAAATATCTGGTTGTGGACAGCAAAACTCGGCAAGAGTTCTTCTGTTTGGGTACCCATTATAAGAAGAGAAGAAGGGGAAAAGGGTAAAAAGGGGAGAAAATAATTGGTTTGTTTAGAAAAAGGACGGATTTATGAAAATTCACACAAACATGCACGAGCAACCCTATATCTAATGGTTACCTAGGTCAAGTTTCTAGACCGCTCCTAGATTTCCAGAAGACAAATCGCAGGATAAATCCTCTACTGCCTCTTTGCCCCTTCTATGGCCAGGTAAGTGGGAGGTTCTCCACTACATAAGTAGTGAGCCTAATTAAATAACCACTTGCCTTAGACACACTTGCCTTAGACACCACAAAAGAAACGCGGATAAGCAATAGATTATCCATGACCTCCTTCTGTCCTAATTGAGCGTGACGGTCCTTAGAGTCTTGTCTAGATTTCTTTTAATTAATGAGGGTGATACGGATGCAAGTTTGTGATTTCCGGGGCTTAGGAAGAGTAATGAAATCCCTACCTAATCTGAATTTGGTCTTTGCCCCTTAATTTCCATATTAAAATATGCAAACAACCAATTTCAAGAATCGCAACAATTTTATTTTTTAGCGGCGCTGAATTTTGCAAAGAATCCTGCAAGAAATTGATTATTGGACAAGATCAGAGAAGAGAAGAGAGCACAGAGAATATACCACAGAAGTTTGGAACAGTGAACCACCTAAACGGCGGTGGAACCGCCGCAAAAACACCTCATCGGCCGCGGATCCGTGGTGGAAAGGAGGGATTAGGGTTTCAAAATTTTCCTGTAGCTTCTTGTACTCCTCTGGAATCTGTAGAACTTCTCTGAATCTTGACCTCACTGCTGAAATGATTCCAGATTCCCTCGCGAAAATTCAAACACTAAACATTAAGCACTTGAAACGATTCTTGGATAAAAATTTGATGAAATAATAATTTTTCAACTCAAATAACAAAAACGAACAAAATAGCACACATCCCCGGCAACGGCGCCATTTGATTGATCGTCTAAGTTGTGATGAAATGTAAAGTGTTCACAATCAAAGAAATTTATACCGCAATCAATTAACGATGTCGATGTAGCGCGTTAATGAATACGGATCGTCCACTGAGATGTGTGTTTTGATCGATCTTGTTTTAGATGAGTCGAAATGAAAATATAAAAGAAAATACAAGAAAGTTGATTCAAGATTTGTATGATTTGATTTTAAGAAACATCAAGAAAATAGAGATCTAGAATCAAGAATCAAGAAATGTCCCAATCACTTTGATTTATCAAGATAATGAAGAATAGTTTGTAGGATTCGATTGAGTTAATAGCTAATGATGAATCTAATAATTCATAATCTTATCTATTGATAATTTGTAGCTAAATTGATGATGATAAATGAAGATTAGGGATCTATTGAAAAAACTAGGGTTTCTCCTTCTATCCCTTGTCTTTTCAATCATGATCATTCAGATCTAACCTCTATCAAAGAAAATCATCAATCATTTGATCTCTAATTTGCAACGAAATTCGAAAGAATGTGATCTCGATCCAAATTAGGTTATTGATGATTCTTTTTCCTAGAGTTCACAAATCTCATAAGACTTAAAACTAGTATTAAGATTTGATCATCATTAGATCTATCAATTCTCTCGAATCCTCCACAAGCGGAGAATTTACTCAAGCATCATGAAAATAAATAAATCAAAGATCAAGAAATTTCACAACGCAAGAATGTAAAGAAAACAAGAATTTCAATTATCACCTTTATTAAATCGACGACTAATTACATATTCTCTCAATTCGAGGTTACAAGATGTTGCTCTCGGGGTGGTTGGTCTTTAGGTTATTCTCTGATGCCTGGAATCTGATATTTCTTTCTTGGTTGCTGCCAGATATCAAGTCTTGGACTTGATGCAATTTATCTGCACTTTTGTGATTCCGGCTCTTTGACCTGAAGGAGTTTCTGCACACAATCTTGATAAACGTGTTGAGATATACAAAATCATGCGTGTAGTAATAAACACTCAATTTCCCTCTACAATGTCAATTATAACTATAACACGTGTTATTTGGTATTTTACAGATGAATTCGTAATCCGTGTTATATTTATAATAAATACCCTTATATGATTGATAAAAGTAGGAAAATTGACGTGTTGAGAATGCAATATTTTTGACTGATCAAAACCTACACCTCATCTCTTCCTCCTCATTTCCTTCTAGAAGATTCCCGACAAATTACGAGACTTCCCCTCACATCCGTATTTACGAAAAACACGGATAAACTGAGACTAAATAAATCCATCAGTATAATAATATAATCCGGCTTAAACCAAAGCCCACTAGTATTATCTTCCCAATCACAGTACGTGCACAAGTGTATGTAAGTGATCGCGGCCCTGCCGTAAAACCATACAGCCTCTACACCTTTTTCCCGGTGCAGGGAAACTCTCTGTGTGGGACTCTAAAGACTCGATACTACACTGGCAGTGGGTTTAACTACAGGTCTCAAGCGGTACTAGCTGTACGTAACGGTCCCCAGGTAGACGTCGATAAAAAGGCCGATGAGGTAACTCATCCGAACTCCTACTGAGGCTGTATGTGACAATCTCCGTACAGTCCGGTCTGTTCGTCTAAGAGTATCGCATATCGGGCCTAGGGGGATGGTGAACGTCAGACCCGTAATAGTGGTATAAGTCATGTCGGAGTGTAGCCCATAACACCCTGAGAAACTACTGGAACAACTACCAGTAAATCTCACTTGCCGTGGCCACGGACCTTTGAGTAATGGCTCTCCAACATGGTGCGATATCAACCCCCAATGCCGGGAGAGACGAATCATGTCTAACCGCCTATCACGCCCCACCCCCAATACAGAGAGTATTGTCCGTTCTGGCCGAAGCCGCACGGTTTTTCCCTTTAGAACAAACCGGACCCGACCAGGGGCCACTTCCCAGGAGGTCACCCATCCCAAGACTTCCCTGGACCGAGCACGCTTAACTACGGAGTTCTCAAGCTCCTGTAGTTCCGGTTCACTTAAAAGGCGTCTCTGTATTGAAGAGTGGTATCATTTCATTTATAGTACAGATCTACCCCCTTTCGGAATGTATTCTGAAGAGTCCCCATTGTTCTACAGTGGGTCCCACGGACTCAAGAGGTGGCCCCCACGGATTCAAGAGGTGGCCCCCGCCCACTTAACACGACACTTGGCGTGGCACTTTGTTCCGTGTGGCACTTTGCTCCGTGAGCAAGAACCGGGTCCCGACATTCTCCCCACCTTTGAACAATGGTTCGTCCTCGAACCACAGACCTACTATTGAGGGACCAGCTCTGATACCATTCTGTCACGCCCCACCCCCAATACAGAGAGTATTGTCCGCTCTGGCCGAAGCCGCACGGTTTTTCCCTTTAGAGCAAACCGGACCCGACCAGGGGCCACTTCCCAGGAGGTCACCCATCCCAAGACTTCCCTGGACCGAGCATGCTTAACTACGGAGTTCTCAAGCTCCTGTAGTTCCGATTCACTTAAAAGGCGCCTCTGTATTGAAGAGTGGTATCATTTCATTTATAGTACAGATCTACCCCATTTCGGAATGTATTCCGAAGAGTCCCCATTGTTCTACAGTAGGTCCCACAGACTCAAGAGGTGGCCCCCACGGATTCAAGAAGTGCCCCCCGCCCACTTAACACGACACTTGGCGTGGCACTTTGTTCCGTGTGGCACTTTGCTCCGTGAGCAAGAACCGGGTCCCGACACCGCCACTGCTTCAAAGTGCTTCGGAACTGTACCCAACTACTACCTGTTTGCACGACTCTTTTGAGCCGTGGTAGGGTATTGATCAAAGTACAGTGGGAACACACTCGAGGTGAAGTAGTAGTATCAAGTCGACGGACTAAGCTATACTCATGTCACATGGGAACTGCTACCTGACGACGGGTATAATAACCATCGGCAGTTCCCGGCGAGTCCTGTCCAGTGTACCCGTAACCTAACGAGCACCTGTATACTATCTCCAGTACGACGTATTGATGGCTGTGGGACAGACCATCTCCCGACCTGGGATGAGAAACGTATACACCAGTCTACTCCGGAGTATCGATGCCCCGCCTCAATAATCCTACGACCAGGAACCTGTGTAAGGATGTGCTTATAGACTACCCAGCCCCCACTAGTGTGACTACCATCACAACACTGGTAATCAAGCAAAGATCCTAAGGGCTCTACTAATATGTATAAGCGATATGCTAAAAGAAACATACACACATATCTGAGTAGAAACAAACCAAGTAGCATACTACCATTTTTAGCAAGACTGTCAATACAACTGTGAATATCCCAAGCATCCATTAGTAATATACAAACCAATATGATACACTAATGGCCTCTAAGGCATATACACTAACAACATCAACGTGAATGTTACGTTCGCAAACTCGTCTAAAAGAACATATAGCAATTAGACGGGTTATACCGATCAAATGACATTCACGGTCGCATATGCTAATCTAAGTAATGATAATTGTTAAACAGTGTTAAAATAGCGAGTTCGAAATACTCCGTAATGCCCCAATACTTATGATATCTGAAAAACCATTCTGGGAAAAAATAAAAAAAGTCTTGAAACCCTAAATCCAAGAGTTATAGAGCACCCTGCAGTTGTTTAAAAAAAATTCAGAGGACATTTAAAATTTAACAGAAACTTGAATTCTAGATTTCGTGTTTTGGAGTTATTTCGGTTTCATTATTTTAAACGTTGTTTAAACTGTTAGTTTAGGCTTTATGGATGGCTCTGATACCATGTTGGGTTACCCTAATGCCCTATCCATCATTCATGGCCGTTTGCGGAACAAAAATTTTTCTACCAAAATAAAAACGGCGCTAGAACAACCTATTAAACCGGATCTTTCCATAAACCTAACTAGCTAAACTAAGAGAGTTAACTACTATGAAAAGAAATTTCACCAAATGATCCAAGTCCTTCGGTCTTCTTTCCTCATTGTTCGCTCCAAGTGGCCATCATGATCACGCTTGATCTTCTTTGTTGGCTCCTTCGGTTCTCCGCGATCAATTTTGCTCTTCGGTCCTCCTTTGTCGTAGATGATCCATCCGAGGGATGTGATCCATGACTCTAGCTCCACACTAAATGTCAAGTGGAGCAACTAGAGATCTTGGGTTGCTAATTCAAGAAGTTTAGGATGTAGTGTGGGGTTCTAAGTGACTTTCTATCTCTATCTTGCCTCCTCTCTTGTTTTTCAACACATAAGAGTGTGAGAGAAGGAAGATGAAGAAGGTGGTGAAGCTCAAGAAAAGGAGGAGGAGGTGAAGCAAAAATGATGAGATCAAATGAAAAATGAGCAAGCATGTAAGAGAAAATAGGTAGCCAATGGTTTTGTAAAACAATTTCCATCAATATAATATGTCAACCATGCTTCAATAGTTGCCACAAATGAATTAATAATTCATTTGTCAACTATTGAAGCCTTGGCTCTCACCATACCCCCCTATTTCAATTTACACATCATTTCCATTTATCAAATAAATGGAAAAAGACTAATGAAGTGTCTACCTTCTAAAATATTATCCGTAATAAAATACGGATTACAGTCTACTGTATATACATACCTGCATTCGGATAAAAACACGAATGCCCAAAGAGATAGAATAACACGAAGAACATAATACTAGAATATACATATCGAAATACATATATGCAAATTATTAAATCAATACCTGATTTAATAATCCGACTCAATCCCGAGCCGGCTAGTATTATCAACTGTCCGATCGAAAGTACGGGTACAAAGTATATCAATCGATCGGAACCCTGCACATATCCAATACAGCTACTACATCATTTCGTCTGAATCAGGAAAATTCTCTGTGTGGGACTCTAAAGACTCGACAGTACGTCTACAGTGAGTTACTGGATAAATCCATAACCACAAGCATGTCAGCGGCACTGGCTGTACGTAAGGGCTACCTGGGTACCTGTCGAAAAGGAAGGCCGACGAGCAAACTCATTCGGATCCCTACCGAGCCTATCCGTAATAATCTCCGTACAGTCCGGTCTCTTCGTCTGAGAGTATTGCATACTGGGTCTAGGGGGTGGTAAACGTCAGACCCTAATAACCCGATAATTCATGCTGATTTAACTCAGGACCAATCCGGGAAACTACTGATCAACCTATCAGTAAATTCTAATTGCCTTGGCCAAGGTCTTATGGTCCTAACCAATCGAACACAGTGCGATATCGACTCCCTATACCGGGAGAGACGAATTCTCGATAATCGTTCACTGCTTCCATGTGGCTCAGGACTGTACCCAACCAAAACATATTTGCATGACTCAGTAGAGCCGTGGTAAGATAATGATCAAAGCACAGTGGGAACTCACACAAGAAAAATGACGATCTCAGGTCTAAAGACTAACCTGTACTCATGTCACCTGAGAACTTCCATCTGACGATAGGTATATTACCATCTAGAAGTTCTCGGCGAGTCCGTCCAGTGTACTCGCCCCCAGTAAGCACCTGTATACGATCTTAGGTGCAAAAGACCAATAGTTGCGGGACCGTACCATCGCCCCTCGTCGGGGTCTAGAAACGTATACACTAGTCTACTCCGGAATATCGATGCCCAGTCTCGATACTCCCACGACTAGGGACCTTTTAAGGATGTGCTTACCAACTACCCAGCTTCCACAAATATGATCTCCATTACAACGCAGGTAGTCTAGCAATGATCTTACGGGCTTTATAAACATGTATGAATGATACATAATAGAAAGTAAAACATATGCACATATTAAGATAAAGAAAAACCAGATAGTATACTATCATATCGAGCAAGACTGTCCTGTACATATATATGTCCAAGCATCCACATGTATGCATATACAATAATGGCCATATGGAGGCATATGTTTACTGGCGACGAGTACACTGGACGGAAGCATACATATCCAACACTAGGGACATTTAAGGATGTGCTTATAGACCACCCAGCTCCCACGTATATGACCGCCATAATAATACTGGTAGTCAAGTAAGAATCTTATGGGCTCTATCAACATATAATAGTGATCTGTAATACCACATAAAGTATGTACATGATGATAAAGACAAACCAGATAGCATACTTTCATCTTGAGTAAGACTGTTCTATCTATAAAGGTCCTTCCTCAATATTCGCAATCGCGTGCCTGCGATTCAATAATTGACTTGAGGGCACTGTAGCCAACAAATTAATGGTTCAGATAAAATATTACTTTCTTTCTCTTTCCTTGTGCTCCATGCCACTTCCAAGCCCCAGAGGGCATGAAGAGAAATCTTGAAGTAGGAACTCCACATAGTATCCACATCAGTATATAGAAGTAACTATAAATATCACTTCTTGTCAAAACAAACACTTGAAGTTTCGGAAGTAAGCTTACTTCCGGTACTCCAATACTACTTCGGGCCTGTTTGGTTGTCGAAAGTACCGGAAGAACAGGTAATAGTGAAGTAGCTTACAAAAAAGTTATTATGGAAGTAGACCTAAATTTACTTTTAGTGTTTGTTTGTAAGTTTTTTGAAGAATGAAGTACAAAGTGAAGCAATTTCATATGTTTCTTTTAAAAACAAATAAAAAAAAGTTTTTTCTAGTAGTATTATATCATTACTTTATGAAAGTAATAAGGAGAAGCATTAAATAATGTATACTTTTCTTATTTCTTGTGCTTCATGATAACTTCCTATCCAAAATGAGGGAAATGAAATCTTGGAAATAACCATACCACAAATTGAGGATCTACCTGATCATCCAGTAATTTCCCATCTCTAATTCCGTCAAAATAAACGCATGAATTTTTCTAACTTGAGAATAAATTTGGAATTTCAAAATAAATATTAGTTTAAAAACATGTATAAAACATGCTTTTTAACATTCAAAAGGAACTAGTAAATTGAAGAAATATAAAAGAGCAATAAAAAACTTATGGAAAGCATCAAGGAGTAATATGTATCATAGAGAGCACAAACAAATTCGGTGCGGGGGAGGGCTTTTTTAATTTCTCGTCCATGAACACTCTTATACCGAATGCAACTATAGTCTAATGATAAACCCTTTTTGCATAGAGCCGCAAAATGTTCAGGGTTTAATTCCCATTTGCATCATGAGGCCATGTCATATTATTAATTATCGAGACATAAATAAATCAAACATCCTCGTACCGAGAGGCCGTTCCTACGAATACCAAATATCTATCAATACAATTTCGAATTGAGAAAGAAAAGAAGAAAAACAGATATTGGAGGATACGAAGGGCTACGGCAGCGACATGAAAGGAGATCGAGGGTTGGATTACACGTCGCCTTCACCCCACCCACGTGTCTCGTAGAACAGTACTAATAATAGCAACACCCCCAGCACCTACTGTCGTCCCTATCGGCATCCTATTCGCCCACGTGTCCCCTTTGCCGTTCCCTTCTCGAATACCCCTCCCTCTTCCCTCATTTTTCCGTAAAAAGCAACTCTCTTTCTTTCCTTATTTTCTCTCTCCCTGCTGCTTCTCTTGATTAAGCCTACGTGTCCTCTTTTCTCGCGCATAGATGGACACGCTCTCCTCTCCCATTGGTTGTTTCCCCTCTCTCCTCCCGACACCGGCGCCATCCTCCACCTATCACGTGCTCCCGCTCCCCTCCTCCCTCCACGCGTCCTTCATCCCCCTTGACACGTGCTCCCTCTACACGTGTCGGTTCACTCCATCCTTATAAAACTGGCTAGGGTTCTTCTCCTCCTCTGCTCATCCAAAAAAGTAATTAATAAATATTTTTTTAGCAAAAACTTCATCTCTCTCACAAAACAAACCAACCAACCACAAGTGTGGTGGTGATCGTCATGGAGGTAATGGCAAGGTACGGAGGGTACCGCAACGCTGCTGACGAGGCGTGGAAGATGGGCCGGATCATGCTCAAATTCCGGCCCATCGCGCCCAAGCCAGTCACCGGAGGCGCGGCCACCTCCAGGCCCATCGACTCCAAGTCGAGCAAAAGAAAAGGAGGCATGAAGAAAGAAAGCAGAAGGGGAAGGAAACGAGCCAAGAAACCTGTTTTAGAAACAGGGGCATTTTGGGAAGATGATAATAATAAGAAGATTGTCAGTAAAAACGATGGCAATAATATTGTGTTATCTCCTCCTCCTCCTGCGGAGGTGGTTACGTTGCCCCTCATGCCGGTGACGCCGCAGCGAAAAGAGGACGCTCCGGAGACCCCTTCGCCGACCGCTTCCGACGGACACGTGGCGGCAGGCTACTTCGGGCGAGCCACGTGGCAGGCGACCAGCAGCAACGACAGCAGCAGCGGCTGCTCCGCTGGCACCATCGTTGTTGCCCCGCTGCCGGTCCGGCCGGTGGGATCGTGGGTCACCGTCGAGTGCGTGACCGACACGTGGCAGGATGTGGCCGTGCCCACCGACCTCGAGATCGACACGTGCCCGGTGTTCGTGTCGGATCCCACAACCGACAGGGTGACGTGGACGAACGAGGCGTATAGGAGGATGGTGGTGGGGCCTGAGGAGGAGGAGGTGAGGGTGGCGCTTGTGACGAGGGGGATGGTGCCAGCTGGCTTCACGTGTTTCACGTGCAGGGCGCGTGTGAGGTACGCTTGCAGGAAGAGAGGAAAGGTGTCGATGGCGGTGCCCTGCGACGTGTGGCGGCTCGGGGACGGGAGGCTGGCTTGGAGACTTGACGTCAAAGCAGCGCTCAGCCTCGGCGCCATGGGAAGTAGTTAATAGAACGTACGTAGGTAATAAACTAGACGATAAGGGGTTGCAGTGTAAATATGGCTTTTGTGTAAGGGGTGGGTAGTTCTTTGCAAAATGTACAAAGGTCTGGCGTCGGTGGGCCGCGATGGGTGCCCAAGGTGAGGGACACCTGGGTGGTTCGGATAGAGAAGAGGAGCACATGATGAATAGGTCGTTTTTATTTTTTGTTGCATGTAAAGATGCGTACGGATGTAAATATTTTTCTTTTCTTATGTTCTCTTTTTGGTGGTTGTTTGTTAAAACTGATTAAGCAAATGCCAGATATCTTTTTAATTAAAGATAATTTTGTGCTCGTGGATCTAAAGTGAAAGTTATCTATGTTTTTTCTTTCTGTGATTTAAAGTAGGATTTCTTCTTATGCCATCTTGTACCTGTTCGCGCTTAGATGATCAAAATTTGGGTTCAAGACCAATTTTCTATGTTTTCTTCGTTTGCCTACATATTTTTTGGTTTAATGTAGTCTATCTTTTTATTTTTGGTCGCATTGATGGTGTATGTGAAATGATTCAGCTCAATGTGGATCTTGGTTTGCTTTTAGCAAAGTACATTGATGCGTGTAATAACGAACCAAAACCACCGGATCCAGATTCAAGACGACAGACGTCTCGAATCATTGATTCAGACGTCTGTGAGTCCTTCAAGAGCAGCTCCAGATTGTCTTCAGATGTCTGAACGTATGACCTTGCAAAACATGATTTACAGATCGTAGCCAGACATTTGACCCGTTCTGGATCAGACGCCCATACAAGCAATGCATAAGACACAGATCTCAGCCAGACGTCTGCCCCAATATGGGTCAAACGTTTGGCCCTGTTAGATGAGGAAATATATTATGAAAATTTGATTGGAGATTCTTGAGGGATTTAGTTGTAACAATATATTTGATGGATTGTATATGATTGATATGATTGTAACAAATGATTCATATAATATAAATATACAAGAAAAGCCAGAATAGAGAATGAAAGTCGACCTTAACACCACTATGAGGTTTTAGTAGAAGAATCAAGCAAGCTAAATTTTAATTTTTATTAGGTGCAAAGTTAGACTATACAAGATCATTGCTAGAATATTAGGATTTAGTAAAACTAGTAGAAGTGAAAGATGACTATACTCTCGTAGAACGAGTCCTTTACTTCACATGCTCCGTGTAGTAGTCCCACGACTCCACTAGGCTCCACTTGAGATTTTGGACGAGCTTCCTCCGATGACCTTCATGCCGAAGATGATCCACGCGAAGTCCCTCCACCTCAAGCTACCTCTATACTAAACTCTTTAGTGTAGTAAGCATGCTACACTCGATCGCTAGTCAAGTGTAGAATGGTGAAGTAGGGGATGTTAAAATCTTACAAGTTTGTATTCAAGCTTCATGGTTCACATCACATGTGGGGGTTGAAGGTTGAACTAAAGCAATTGAGGAGGAGGAAGAAGCTAGAGAGCAACTATGGGAGCAACTCAAGAAAATGGCTAAGTGTTGAGAATGAGCATAGAATGAATATCAACTCTTGACCCCCAGTCATTCAAGCATGGAATTTGACAATATAAAATTGCAACCATACTTGAATAGCGAGTCAAGATGAATAAACAAATATAAATCCCATGATTGCAAGCATGCTCTCATTTTCTACCCCATTTCTATTTTGCTCAAAAATAGAAATTCAAGCCATGCTTCATTTATATATATATATATATATATATATATATATATATATATATATATATATATATATATATATATTTTGAAGAATAATTAGTGAGCTGATGATATTAGTTAAGATATAATTATATCACATATAATATATATCTCATTATTAAATCAATACTTGATTTAATAATCCGGTTATATCATATATGACCGACCAATATTATTTATCTGTATATCACATTATCAAATCAATACTTAATTCAATAATCTGGTTATATCACATATAACCGAACCGATAACAGATAACTGCCAGATTACAATACGGTATCACATACACGTATTTAATCAGGCCTACACACACATATCATATGTGTGTCCTATTTCGTTTCGCTTGAACAAGGGAACTTCTGTGTGGGACTCTAAAGACTCATCAATACGCCAGCAATAGGTGATGATCATATCAATCACCTACAAGCTGTCAGCGGTACTAGCTTGACGTAACGGATACCCGGGTATTGAGCGATATGAAGATCAACAAGCAAGTTTGTCCATAGTCTCCATGAAGCCTATCAGTAATACTACCGTACAGTCCGGTCTCTTCGTCTAATATGTCGCATATCATGTCTAGGGATGGTAAATGTCAGTCCCCAGTAACGTGACAAGTCATGCCGATATTTGGCCTATAACGGTTCGAGAAACTACTGACAACACTTATTAGTAAATCTCGGCAGCAGCCCTGGCCAGGGACTTCCTGTTATAGCTAATCGAGCATAGCGCAACATCAACCCCCAATACCGGGAGAGACGAAACCCCTCCTATCGCTCATTGCATCCATGCGACTCGAGACTGTACCCAAAATTCACCTGTTTGCACGTCTTCTTTGAGAGTAGTAGGGAGGAAATCAAAGCACAGTGGGAGCCGCACAAGACTCTATGACGATCTCGGATCTACAGACTAACATGTGTCAGTGTCACCAGAGGACTGCTATCTGATGATAGGTATACTACCATATAGGAGTCCTCAGCGAGTCCTGTTCGATGTACCCATTCTCCAATGAGCACATGTGTACAATCTTTGATGTCACACACCAATGGTTGTGGGAATAACTATCGTCCTCTAAGGGACAAGAAATGTACACACTAGTATACTCTGAAATATCGATGCCCTAGTCTCGATATTCTCTCGACTAGGAACTAATTAAAGGATGTACTTTTGGACCACCCTGGCCCCACTAGTATGATATCATCATAATCCTGGTAGTCAAGTACATATCCTAAGGGCTTTATCAACATGTAAGAGACAGACAGTATAAATACCAGTCAACATGTTACGATATAGGTAACCCGATAGCATACTATCATGTCGAGCAAGAAAGTCCTCTATATATATGTCCAAGCATCCACTATATCATCAATAATGACCTCTAGGGCATACATATTACTAACAGAGAAATCAATTCTCTAGGATTCTTGTTCCTCTTAATCTCCTCTTTCTTCCTCTTTCACCAGTACAAAGATGGATTGCACCTATATGGGGAAACAATCCGCAAGGGCAATTAATTTTCCTATAAGGTGTGAAATTTTAGTTTGCCCCTATGGTTTCCACCGCAGGAGAAAATAATACCCCTATGATTCCCACCGCATGGGCATTTACATAAAAAAAATTAACATTTGTAATTGTCTCTATAGTGCTGCAAGAGAAATCCTTACCGTGAACACCGTAGGGATTTCTAAAGAAAAAATAAAATTGAAAATCCCCTTTATCCTTTCTCTACGTCCAACTTTTGCCTTGAATTTTCTCTCCCCAAATTCTTCCCCGCCCCCGCTCCCTAGCCATCCTCCTTGCCTCCTCCTTCGTCGATCGGCCCTTGTCTCCTCCATCCCGAGCCCTCCTCATCTGTAAGTATGTCTTAGCACCCCTATTAGGTTTCAAAAAGCATCAAGTATACAATTTAAAAAAATCTAGAGGTCAAAGTATACTATACAAGAATCGAACAAGAGAATTAGGGTTTTGTAGTAAGAAAACAAGTTCTAAACTAAGTGATGGAGGTTTACAACCTTTGTAGACCAAGTCCTTCACTTCTAAAGCTCCAAGTAGTGGTCCCTAGAACTCTTCATTGACTCCACTTGATGAAAGGAACGAGCTTGCTTGTAGTATTCGATGCCGAAAATGATCCACCTTGAAGTCTCTTTCACTCAAGCTCACTCTTCACTAATCAAGGTATTGGTGAAGCAAACAAGCTAAACTAATGGGCTAAAATAGTGTAGATTGATGAAGTAGGAGATTTGCTCACTAGAAATCTTTTTCTCTTTTCTTTTCTCAACTCAAGAAAATACCTAGAGAAGAGAATGAAGAAGGAGATGAACTTGGATGAGAGAGTAAATTTCAATAAACCGTATGTTGAGTGATAAGATAATGATAAAAAGAATGATAAATATCTAATGAATAAAACAAGAAAAATTAGATGAGTCATGGCTTCTACATACTTCTCCAAGTATCCAAGTAATGACTCATACTTATTTTTCTTTAATTCATTTATATTTATCATTATCTTCACTCCCATGTAATTCTCATACATCCTAGTTTTATATATCATCAATCATGATACAAAATTAAATACATATATAAATATATATCACACACACACACACACATGTATATGAAGAGAAGAAAATATTTAGTGAGCATATATTAGTTAATATATATAAATAATAATATATATAAATATATCAAATATAAATATATATCAAATTATTAAATCAACACTTGATTCAATAATCCGGTTATATAATATATAACCGACCAATATCAAATATATATGTATATCAAAACATTAAATCAACATTTGATTCAATTATCCGGTTATATCATATATAATCGACTAATATTCAATATTCGATATTAAATCAACACTTGATTCAATAATCCGGTCATATCATATATAACCGGCCAATATCAAATATATATACATAAATCAAATTAATGAATCAACACTTGATTCAATAATCCGGTTATATCATATATAACCTAACCGATATCAAATATCGCTAGATTAGAATACGATATCACATACTCGTATTTAATCCAGATCCCGCACATATCTCCATATGTGCCATATTTCATTTCGCTTGAGCTAAGAAACCTCTGTGTGTGACTCTGATGACTCGTCAATACGCCAGCAGTATGTAATGATTATATCAGATACCCACAAGCCGTCAGCAGTACTTGCTGGACGTAATGGCTACCCAGGTATTGAATGAATAGAAGATCAATAAGAAAACTTGTCCAAATTCCCGTAGAGCCTATAAGAAACACTTACCGTGCAGTCCGGTCTCTTCGTCTGATATATCGCATATCGAGTCTAGGGGGTGGAATCGTCAGACGCCAACTAACTTGATAAATCATGCCGATGTGTGGCTTATAACCTTTTGAGAAACTACTGATAACACTTACCAGTAAATCTCATCAGCCATAACCAGAGACATTCTGTTATAGCCAATCGAGCATAGCGCAACATCAACTTCCAATAGCAGGAGAGACAAAACCCCTCCTATCGCTCACTGCCTCTATGTGACTCGGGACTGTACCCAAAATCCACCTGTTTACATGACTCCTTTGAGCCGTGGTAGGGAGGAAATCAAAGAACAGTGGTAACTACATAAGACACTATGACGATTTCGGGTCTACAGACTAACCTATACAAGTGTAACCAGAGAACTGCTATCTGACGATAGGTATGGTACTATTTAGGAGTTCTTGGTGAGTCCTATTCGGTGTACCCATTCTATAATGAGCACCTGCGTACTATCTTTGATGTCAAACACCAATGGTTGTGGGATCAACAATCGCTCCATACAGGGTCAAGAAACGTACAAACTAGTCTACTCTGGAATTTCAATGCTCTGTCTCGATATTCTTTCGACTAGGAACTGTTAAAGGATCTGCTTATGGACTACACAAGCCCCACTAGTACGATCTGCATCATAGTCCTGGTAGTCAGGCTTACATCCAAAGGGCTTTATCAACTTATATCACAGAGACGGTATATTAAAATAAGTATACATGTTAAGATAAAGAGAAACCAGATAGCATACTATCATGTCGAGCAAGAAAGTCCTCTATATATATGTCCAAGTATCCACTATATCATACAATAATGGCCTCTAGGGCATACATATTCCTAACAATCTCCCACTTGTACTAAGGCCAGTTGTTGTAGTATCGCATACCCAACATCCCCAAAAGTCTCTCAAACTGTGTCTGGGGGAGGGCCTTCGTGAGTGGATCTGCCGTGTTGTCCTTCGTATCTTCTCTCCTGACATTGATATCCCGGCGATCAACTATTTTCCGGATCAGGTGATACCGTCTCAGAATATGTCTGGATCACTGATGGGACCGGGGTTCCTTGGCCAAAGCTACAGCTCCATTGTTATCACAATACAAGGGTATTGGATCCTTAATGGATGGAACCACACCAAGTTCAATAATGAACTTCTTCATCCAGACAGTCTCTTTGGCAGCATCGTTGGCAGCGATGTATTCAGCCTCCATCGTCGAGTTTGCTACGGTATCTTGCTTGGAACTCTTCCAACATACCGCCCCTCCATTGAGGGTGAAGACAAAACCCGAGACCGACTTGCTGTCATCCTTATCACTCTGGAAGCTCGAATCGGTAAACCACTCCACTTGGATTTCTCTGTTACCATACACCAAGAACATCTCTTTAGTCCTTCTCAAGTACTTAAGAATATTCTTCACAGCTATCCAATGCTTCTCCCCTCGGTCTGATTGATACCTACTTACCACACTAAGTGCATAAGCTATATCCAGTCTAGTACATAACATCGCGTACATGATAGACCCAACTGCAGAAGCATAGGGTATCATGTGCATGCGAGCCCTCTCTAAATCAGTCTTGGGCGACATCATTTTGGAGAGAGTGATTCCTGAGCAAGCGGGTAAATTACCATGCTTAGAATCTTCCATACTAAACTTCTTTAGTATGGTATCTATGTACCTAGATTGGGACAGTCCCAACATCCTTTTAGATCTTCCCTATAGATCATTATCCCAGGATGTAGGAGGCATCACCCAGACCTTTCATGGAGAACTTTTGTGATAGGAAGAGTTTGACCGAATGCAGCATAGGAACATCATTTCCTATCAAGAGTATGTCATCCACGTACAATACAAGGAAAACAACTTTACTCTGTACAACCCTTTTATATATACAAGGTTCATCCATGTTTTTGATGAAGTCAAACTCTTTGACTGCTACATCAAAACAGATTTTCCAGCTCCGCGATGCCTGCTTTAATCCGTAGATTGATTTAAGCAGCTTGCACACCTTTCTGCTGCTCCCACTGTCTACGAAACCCTCTGGCTGTGTCATATACATACTCTCTTCTAAATCACCATTTAGAAAAGCGGTCTTGACATCCATCTGCTAGATTTCATATTCATGGTATGCAGCAATGGCAAGTAGGATCCCGATGGACTTAAGCATAGCCACTAGAGAAAAGGTTTCATCGTAATCGACACCTGGTCGTTGACGAAAACCATTTGCTACAAGTCTGGCTTTAAAGGTCTCAACCTTTCCATCTATGCCAATTTTCTTCTTAAAGATCCACTTGCTCCCAATTGGTTTTACCCCTTCACGAGAAACTTCCAAAGTCCATACTTTGTTGGTGTACATGGATTCTATCTCAGATCCCATAGTCTCTAGCCATTCACAGAGTCCTCACTTGTGATGGCCTGCTCGAAACTAGTTGGGTCATTATCTTCCATGATGCAATCCTCGCTCCCACCGTCTACGAGAAAACCGTAGTATCTCTCAGGTGGATGAGAAACCCTACTAGATCTGCGGAGTGGCTGAACTTCGTCTAGGACTACTGAATCCTCCGGTTCTACCAAATCATCAGTTGTAGTTTGTGTTTCTGGAACTTCTTCTAGCTCTACCTCATTACAACTAATTTTTTTACAAGAAATTCCTTTTCTAAAAAGATGGCATGCTGAGCAACAAACACCTTTTATTCCTCACTGTGGTAGAATAGATATCCATGTGAATTCTTTGGATATCCCACAAACTTGCAAAGAACTGATCGTGCTTCGAGTTTGTCCGGATTCTGTTTGTTAACATACATAGACCGGACAACCCCATATCTTAACTCGTTTAAGAGATGGTCTATTCCCATACTATATCTCATATGGAGAGGTAGGCACGGATTTGGTTGGAACCTTATTCAATAGGTATGCAGCTGTCTCAAGTGTATAACCCAAAAGGAAATAGGTAACTCAGCAACACTTGTCATAGAGCGCACCATATCTAATAGGGTGCAATTCCACCACTCCGATACTCCATTGTGCTGTGGTATATACGTAGGAGTAAGCTGAGAGAGAATCCTATTCTCTTTTAAATAATCTCAGAATTTCATGCTTAAGTATTCTCCTCCTCGATCAGATCGAAAGATTTTAATACTTTTACCCGTCTGGTTCTCTACTTCGTTCATATATTCCTTGAATTTCTCAAAAGTTTCGGATTTGTGTTTCAATAGGAACACATGTCCGAATATTGAGAGATCGTCGGTGAATGTAATGAAGTATGATGAACCATTCCTGGCATGTGTAGACATAGGAACGCATACATCACTATGTGTCACGACCCGAAAGAGCACGTGACTGGCCCTTGAACCGTATGAAGTCTATAGGACTCCATCTGATCCAAGTAAGCCGAAAGCCCAGAAATCTAAAACCACTTAAGGATAAATAAACAACAAGCAATACACTATACAATGCCGAATGGCGAGGATCAAAATTTAAAAGAAACCCAGATAAGCATAAAAACTGCAACACTACTTAAGCGCGACTCTAAGGTCGAAATAATACATCACTAGTGTCTGAGTCTGAAACAATATACAAGTCTTTGGTTGATGGAATTTCTAGATACAAGGAATAATACAAGTACAACGGCGGGTCTGATAGAAGGAACCCACCTGTCAAGCAAATCACCCGCAAAGGAAAACAGTGTGCCAGAAGTGCCGCTATGGAACCTGTACGGCAAGCCCTGCAAGAACTGTGGCACAACGGGGGTGAGTTGCCAACTCGTGAATAGAAATATCTACAAGCAGAAATTGAAAGCAAGACATAATCCTAGGTCAACAATCAGTAATATAACCACAAGAGTACATCTAAAGTATGATAAGGTGGTAAGGTATCATCTAAATATGTATGTAGTGCCAGGTACTCAGGTAATAACATGTCATCAGTATAAGGTATGTCTGCATGAAGTAAATATGATGAAGTATCAAAGGACATCAATACACATATATTAGCGTCCCATACCACTAATATCGGTGTAAGGGTATATATAACAGCGCCCTCATACCCTGTTATATATACAAATGAAGTATGATCAGTGTAAATCCGGTCTGTATGTGGTCCATGTCTGTGTATGCGTGGAAACCGTCCACCCGTCACCCAATGACAATAAGTATTATGCATGTAAATGTCATAAAGCATATGCATAGAAAATATGAGGATATAACCAAAAGCATGGAACATGAGTGCCTAGCATCGACACTCGAACACATCATGAATAAGTTCGAAGCATAGTAAAGTGACAATGTAACATCTGAACATAAGTGTAGTGCCAAGTACTCGTACCAGTGCCTCACGTAACGATATATCACAATAGGATGTAAGTATGCGGTAAAATGGAAACAGGAGATATCGTGAGTGGAATTATCAGGAAATCAATGTCGAGCATTGACACAAACCATATATCTCAATATCAATGAAACACATATATCATATATCCGACATGTATGCGACATTCATGAAGGTACTCTGTCCGGTACTACTAACATGTGATGCAATGCATTTACAATGAGTGTGGGGTAGGGGAGATATAACATACCATCGACCATAAAGGCCCCGAGCACGTAGGCTCCTCTCCAATCGAGCTCATAGGCTCCGAGCACGTAGGCTCCTCTCCAATCGAGCTCATAGGCTCCGAGCACGTAGGCTCCCATCACATCGAGCTCATAGGCTCCGAGCACATAGGCTCCCATCACATCGAGCTCATAGGCTCCGAGCACATAGGCTCCCATCACATCGAGCTCATAGGCTCCGAGCACATAGGCTCCTCTCCAAATGCTTATGTAGATTTGCATAGATCATCGTGATGATATATTTAAGTATGCGTAAATACATATATATATATTAGCGTCCCATACCACTAATATACATATACTCTAAGGTGCACATATATATTCAAGCGTCCCATACCACTGATATATATATGCAGGAATAAAACAATCTAGAATCATCATATGCAACCATATCACAGTGCGAAATCCATGAATTTAAATATATGCAACAAGAACACTAATATAAGCATGCAACTATGTAAAGGCATGTGCACAAGGAATATGAATCATTAACATATGCAAGCAATGTGAATAGCAGGAATATGTGGACATTGAATAATCGACGTAACATTAAAGAATCTACACCCATGTGTACATGTCGTGCGGTTATACCATTTGAAAAGAGTGACCCGGGTCTAATCTAACACCTACTGTGTAGCTACAGGTCTAAGTATCGGGTAAATCAGGAGGGGTAAGGACACCACCTAATGTCCGAGTCGATACAAACATATATATATACATAAAATAGTCAGTGATTCCGCCTCAATAGTATCGCTTACAATACAGTATATCCTATGACAATCCCCAAGTCATGAGTGCGGATCTATCATCAACATAAAGCTCGTTCGGCAAATCGTCGTACGGCATCCCAATAGCTAGGTACGGGTCAATACCACATTATCTTATCAAGCACCTGGTATTCTTATCATCATAACACATAGTCTGGGATACTGAATCTAATTCTAGTACAAATCGATACCATCTATATAATTATGAATGCGGGGGTAAAACACATGCCCAAGGCCCGCTAAGAGTCACATATCGTATCCCACATACGAATCATATCAAATCACCGATCTCACGGCACCAAGCCCAATATCATCGACTCATCTCCAAAGTCATCCAATATCATCATCAACGCAATGTAAGTATAGTAAATATGCAAGGGTGTGCGTGTGGGTGTGAACCTATTCTAGGGTTCGTGGCTATGAACTACACTAGTTTACTTCTAATCCTAAACTATCCATAAAACACCTAACACAATATCCATGACACACTATAACTATCATATAGTATCTCAACTACGGACTGCGGGGGTGCTATACGTCATCCCCCGACTTCCCCCTGTAGATATAATCTACTCACCTGTATCATCATTTGCGGACATCACCACGCATTTGCTTGTCGTCTCGAAGTCTTCATGGGTACCTACACATCAAATATCATATATGCGCATTAAAACCAAATCCAAGCTAAAACGGCGCATGAAATCCAAAACGATACGATAAGGGAGCCTATAGGTGAGAACCTATGGCACGCCTTCAAAACCACATATAAATCCTCTATATCGTCGTATAAACGCCCAATAGTCGAGGCAAAACACAAACCACCATTTCAGAAATGAAAATACGGAATACGGAAACACGAATCCAAAATAGCAAGTTAGGATATATGTCCCAGATTTCACCCTAGATAGAATCTGTCAAAACTAGAAGTACCCTGGGTCAACACTAGAGGAGCTGGGGCTGTGCACAGAAAACGAGGAAATTCCTCACTGGTCTGGCCGCAATTTGCGGCCAGAATGGAGATTTTGGCGGCCGTACGGATAAGTTGGGGGTTAGGGTTTGGGGTGTTGCCTCTATGGTGCCTGCACATCTCAATTTCCACTCAATATTATTTTAGGGTTCTCGGGGTGATAGCAGATTCAAGTTAACCTGCACAGATTTCACATTTTCCCCGATATCGGTTTCTAAAATCCGTATTTCTGGTTATAGCTTTAGGTTTTGGGTTCCAATTCATGCACTAGGGTGTTTACAAGTCCTCTACTGAGCTCAATTTCACATTACAACTCAAGTTTCTCTCAAACCCTAACTAGGTTTTCATCAAGTCCATAATATCACACAATATCGATATAATCTTAACTTGGGGTTAAAGGAAATGCTACAATTTAGCTAAGGGTTCAGAATTTACCTCACTTGGCAACTCAAGAACTTTCTTGAGTTGCCCTCTAGTGGCCAAATCCATGCTTTCTTGGTCCATCTTGTAGATCTCGATCTTGTGCATCTTTTTTATGAAAGGAGATCGGGGTTTTGGTGTTGTTTTGGATGTGTTTTGGAGCTTGAAGAGGGGAGGGAGAATGAAGAAGAGGCAGCAGCAGCAAGCATGAAGAGGGAGGGGGAAAATGAGAGGAAAACAAATGGCTAAGGGTTTGTCAAAGGTGCCCATACCCTCTTCTCACCAAACCTCCATTTCTTTATTCTTTTCTTTTCTTTTCCTTTTCTTTTTCTCCTAAAACAAATCCTTCTCACTTAAATAGTAAACCCAAAATGAGAAACCATGGTAGAAAGTGCACAAGTGTAGGAAAAATAGTGTGTGCATGTTTTGTTCAAATTTGTTAAAAACCGATTAGCGATTTTTAATCGCGATTAGCACTAAATTAGTGTCAAACTAATCACAAAAACTTAAAAATGTCATAATTCACTAATTTACCCTATTTTATAATTTTCCAAAATTTTTCATAATTTTTCTAACATTTTTCCTATTTATTTGCATTTAATTATATATTTAATATTAAAATAATCAATAAAATAATATTAAATTATAAAAATTCCCAAAATTAATATTTTATACTTTTGGAAATGTTACAATCTACCCCCCTTAAAGAAATTCGGTCCCCGAATTTAACAAATCTAACTATTCGCACCTTCAAAAAGATAGGGATACCTCTTCCTCATCTCGCTCTCGGTCTCCCAAGTGACTTCCTCGCCGCTCTGGCCACGCCAAAGTACCTTGACGGACGGTATCTCTTTCGACCCTAATTTCTTCACTTGCCGATCCAAGATCATCACCGGCTGCTCTGCATAGAAAAGGTCGCGCTCAAGCTGGATCGTCGGGTGCTGAATCGCATGCTAAGGATCATGAAGATATCTGCGGAGCATCGAAACGTAAAGTACGGGGTGCACGTCTGGAAGACTGGGCGGAAGGGCTAATCGATACGCAACCGCACCAACACGCTCGAGGATCTCGAAGGGACCCACATATCTGGGACTAAGCTCTCCCTTCTTCCAAAACCTCATCACGCCCTTCATTGGCGAGACCCTCAAGAAAACACGATTACCAACGGAAAACCCAAGTCTGCGCCGTCGTCGGTCTGCATAAAATTTTTGCCTACCCTGCGCTGCTCTCATCATATCACGAATCAACTGGATCTTCGCTGTCGTCTCCTCAACAATCTGTGGCCCTAAGAGACTGCTCTCACTGAGCTCTGTCCAACAGGTGGGCGACCTGCATCTCCTCCCATAAAGAGCTTCAAACGGTGCCATCGGAATGGTCTCCTGGTAGCTGTTGTTGTAGGAGAACTCTACTAATGGCAAATGATGATCCCAGCTACCTCCGAAGTCTAGTATGCATGCTCTGAGCATGTCTTCGAGAGTCTGAATAGTCCGCTCTGACTGCCCGTCGGTCTGCGGATGGAATGCTGTGCTGAAACTCAAGCGAGTGCCCAAAGCCTCCTGAAGCCTTTGCCATAGCCGGCTGGTAAACTGGGTGCCGCTATCGGACACGATACAAGTCGGAACTCCATGCAGTCGTACAGTCTCATCGATGTAAATCTGGGCATACCGAGCAAATCCGAAAGTCGTCTTCACCGGTAGGATGTGTGTCGCCTTCGTCAAACGATCCACGATCACCCAGATGGAGTCATACCCTCGACTAGTCCTGAGTAGACCCACAATGAAATCCATAGATATTTGTTCCCATCTCCACTCCGGAATGGGTAACAGCTGTAGCTCTCCCGCAGGCCTCTGGTGCTCAGCCTTGACTTGCTGACAAGTCAGGCATCTCGACACAAAATCTGCAATGTCCCTCTTCATACCGTCCCACCAGTAAACACCTCTCATATCATGGTATATCTTGGCGGAACCGGGATGAATACTATATACCGACCGATGTGCCTCCTCAAGAGTCTCGCGTCGTAATCCCTCATCATCTGGTACGCACAGTCTAGTCCCAAATCGTAGTATCCCCTGATCATCGATCACGAACGCGGAAAATCTGCCATGTCCCATCTGTGTCCTGATCTCTGAACAGCGGTCATCACTGTGCTGTGCCTCATGTAGACGGTCAAGCAACTGTGAGCGTGCACGAACATGCGCAACTTGTCATCCAATCGGCGTAAACTTGAACTGTACCCGGCTGTCGCATAAGACCTGTCAATCTGCCGACGACTGCCTCTGCATTGAACTTAAACAGGATAGACTACCCCCGGGCCTCCTGCTCAAGGCATCCGCCACTACATTCGCCCTGCCCGGGTGATACAAGATCGCACAATCGTAGTCCTTCACTAACTCCATCCATCGGCGCTGTCTAAGATTCAGGTCTCGCTGCTGAAATATGTACTTTAATCTCTTGTGGTCAGTGAATATCTGGCACGACTCTCTATACAGATAATGTCGTCAGATCTTGAGTGTGAAGACTACTGCAACCATGCCCTGGAAGGAATCCCACTCAAGGTTTCTCCGATCTTGCCTATGCTGAACTGTACGAAGGCTGGCTTTCTTGCACAACCTCTTCTCACTCAAAAGACACCTGTGTCCTCAGAACAATATTTCCTCAGAAACTGGTCACATCCCAACATCTCTGTAAGCATATCAGGTCTCTAGTCTCGACGGGAAGCAATGACAACTCGTCAGTGTCTCACACGAACCTCTTGTTCCAACTGTCTCTATCGCCGTCCACTATGACGTCACGCCAAGCTATCTACGCATTGCACTGTTCTCGGCCACGGTAAATCCGAAGTCTTTTGCACGGACTCGAAATCGTGTACTCTTTGCCTCATCATTTTGTAGAAGATGTTTGGCCGATCAGGTCCTCGGGAACGCGTCCCAATCATCGGAGGAATACTCAACACTCGTCCGTCCTTGATCAATTCGCAACGCATCTGGTAAGTTCCTTTATCCGAACCTGGTCAACTACCTCGTCGACAATGCCGAACTCTGGCCTGCTGGGTGCACGCAATATGACCACCCCTGGGTCTAGGTCTTCTCGTATCGCATTCCAGAAAGGTCCTGTCGAGATTTCTCTCTCAAATCTCATTCCTGCCGGATTGCCCGGAAGTCATCATCCATCGCTGTAGCAAATTCTTATTCCGGAACGGCTGCATACTTATCGCGCTTCTTTCTGGAAGATATATCCATATACAACGCCTCTGGGTGCGTATCACATCTCTGATGTCAGCGGAGTGGGACGTCATCTCGTCGAAATCTCTTGCGAACTCTTTTCTTCACTCTGCTTCAATGTCGACTGATTCGGACTCATCTCATCGTGGTTACACGAACTGCGCTCCGACGGCTACGCTAGCATCTGGAGTCTCCTAAGCAGTGTCCCATCACGATATCCGAAAGATGTCGAACCATCCGATCGACTCGTCGGATCCTCATAATCCCCCAAGAGATCAACATCTTGAGTACAGTTTAATAGCATCGAGTACATGCCACAGCGTCGGTGGTCCAGCCGTAGAAGGGCAAACCCAAGCCTCACTAATGGCACCGCGGAACTGCCGCAAACCCTAAGGTTCAAAGGCTTTCACACGATCATTAAGTCGAGTTAGGGTTTCATTCTTCTAGAGGGTCCATAGAATCACTTGCATGTCTTTCCGTATACTTTAAACTTGGAAAATGGCTCCTGACATTCGATCATCTCTATCGACTCTCAACGAACCTGCGTGAAGTCGTCTCTAGCTGGAAACAATCTATCTGATGACCTCGCATTGGTAAACGAACGAACCACATGTCCTAGTCATTCATCCTCAGGTGACTAGCGACTCGCTATCATCTCTCTGAGTATATGCTCACGCTGCAATAGCTCCAACCATCTGGGCGACATCTCGTCATTTGCAGCAGCAACTGGCTTATTCGCCTGTACGCCGAACAGTGTCTCAATCCTCCAGGAAAGGCAATACATAGGTAGTCATCTCTGAATCGGTCTGCTCTAGATCTGAGTAAGACTCTCCACACTGGAAATCATCAACTCAACTGGGCCCGCTCCGGTGCATAAATCGGACGAATCACCTTCGTCTCTCAAATCGGGTAGACTAGCTATCACCTGTCGCATATCTGCCTGAAAGCTCCGGCAATCTCAGCTCGTAAGCTCCGAAAGCGACATCCTGTCAATCTCAGCAACAGCTGGTCCATCTGTCTGCACGGTAGGCGACATCACAATCTCTGAGGTATGCTGTACATCAACAGTCCTCTCACAACAGGCAGCTCTAACAATGGCCCGATCATCCGGTGCAAATCCAAGCACTCGCCTCCACTAGAGGTCACAATCACCAACACTAACTCGAGACGTTCCCATGTCACCAGAAAACACAATGGTCGGCCCTCGTACCAAACGAGCTCACACCGGCCGTAATCCTAGCAGCAGCCCAAACTGCGCTCAAACATGGTGACAGGAACCTCAATCGAGTATCAAAAGAGCACATCAATGACAAGAAGGAACAACAGATCCAGAGTGGATTCATGATCATAGAAAGGAACAGCATCAATGAAGGTATGATCATGAAACTAATAGAATCGGGGATCTCAAATGGATGTATAATCCTGGATATAAAGAGAATCACTGATCTCGAAAAATATGCACATCCTAAGGTTCCTTAAGCGGAGTGGCGTGTCGTAAGTATGCCGCGGAACATACCAACGGTACGTCACTCTACTTTAGTCACCTATTCCATCAACCAAGGGTCATCCTACGCGAAGAAAGTTCGGGTCTAATACCCCCTCGACCAAGTCTAAGTTCCGTAAGGTCAAGCCTAAGTTCCGTATATATATAAACGCCCTAGGCCCCACATAGTCAAACTTAGACTCGAACCAAGGTCAACCAAGCGCTCTGATACCAACTTTGTCACGACCCGAAAGAGCACGTGACTGGCCCTTGAACCGTATGAAGTCTATAGGACTCCATCTGATCCAAGTAAGCCGAAAGCCCAGAAATCTAAAACCACTTAAGGATAAATAAACAACAAGCAATACACTATACAATGCCGAATGGCGAGGATCAAAATTTAAAAGAAACCCAGATAAGCATAAAAACTGCAACACTACTTAAGCGCGACTCTAAGGTCGAAATAATACATCACTAGTGTCTGAGTCTGAAACAATATACAAGTCTTTGGTTGATGGAATTTCTAGATACAAGGAATAATACAAGTACAACGGCGGGTCTGATAGAAGGAACCCACCTGTCAAGCAAATCACCCGCAAAGGAAAACAGTGTGCCAGAAGTGCCGCTATGGAACCTGTACGGCAAGCCCTGCAAGAACTGTGGCACAATGGGGGTGAGTTGCCAACTCGTGAATAGAAATATCTACAAGCAGAAATTGAAAGCAAGACATAATCCTAGGTCAGCAATCAGTAATATAACCATAAGAGTACATCTAAAGTATGATAAGGTGGTAAGGTATCATCTAAATATGTATGTAGTGCCAGGTACTCAGGTAATAACATGTCATCAGTATAAGGTATGTCTGCATGAAGTAAATATGATGAAGTATCAAAGGACATCAATACACATATATTAGCGTCCCATACCACTAATATCGGTGTAAGGGTATATATAACAGCGCCCTCATACCCTGTTATATATACAAATGAAGTATGATCAGTGTAAATCCGGTCTGTATGTGGTCCATGTCTGTGTATGCGTGGAAACCGTCCACCCGTCACCCAATGACAATAAGTATTATGCATGTAAATGTCATAAAGCATATGCATAGAAAATATGAGGATATAACCAAAAGCATGGAACATGAGTGCCTAGCATCGACACTCGAACACATCATGAATAAGTTCGAAGCATAGTAAAGTGACAATGTAACATCTGAACATAAGTGTAGTGCCAAGTACTCGTACCAGTGCCTCACGTAACGATATATCACAATAGGATGTAAGTATGCGGTAAAATGGAAACAGGAGATATCGTGAGTGGAATTATCAGGAAATCAATGTCGAGCATTGACACAAACCATATATCTCAATATCAATGAAACACATATATCATATATCCGACATGTATGCGACATTCATGAAGGTACTCTGTCCGGTACTACTAACATGTGATGCAATGCATTTACAATGAGTGTGGGGTAGGAGAGATATAACATACCATCGACCATAAAGGCCCCGAGCACGTAGGCTCCTCTCCAATCGAGCTCATAGGCTCCGAGCACGTAGGCTCCCATCACATCGAGCTCATAGGCTCCGAGCACATAGGCTCCCATCACATCGAGCTCATAGGCTCCGAGCACATAGGCTCCCATCACATCGAGCTCATAGGCTCCGAGCACATAGGCTCCTCTCCAAATGCTTATGTAGATTTGCATAGATCATCGTGATGATATATTTAAGTATGCGTAAATACATATATATATATATTAGCGTCCCATACCACTAATATACATATACTCTAGGGTGCACATATATATTCAAGCGTCCCATACCACTGATATATATATGCAGGAATAAAACAATCTAGAATCATCATATGCAACCATATCACAGTGCGAAATCCATGAATTTAAATATATGCAACAAGAACACTAATATAAGCATGCAACTATGTAAAGGCATGTGCACAAGGAATATGAATCATTAACATATGCAAGCAATGTGAATAGCAGGAATATGTGGACATTGAATAATCGACGTAACATTAAAGAATCTACACCCATGTGTACATGTCGTGCGGTTATACCATTTGAAAAGAGTGACCCGGGTCTAATCTAACACCTACTGTGTAGCTACAGGTCTAAGTATCGGGTAAATCAGGAGGGGTAAGGACACCACCTAATGTCCGAGTCGATACAAACATATATATATACATAAAATAGTCAGTGATTCCGCCTCAATAGTATCGCTTACAATACAGTATATCCTATGACAATCCCCAAGTCATGAGTGCGGATCTATCATCAACATAAAGCTCGTACGGTAAATCGTCGTACGGCATCCCAATAGCTAGGTACGGGTCAATACCACATTATCTTATCAAGCACCTGGTATTCTTATCATCATAACACATAGTCTGGGATACTGAATCTAATTCTAGTACAAATCGATACCATCTATATAATTATGAATGCGGGGGTAAAACACATGCCCAAGGCCCGCTAAGAGTCACATATCGTATCCCACATACGAATCATATCAAATCACCGATCTCACGGCACCAAGCCCAATATCATCGACTCATCTCCAAAGTCATCCAATATCATCATCAACGCAATGTAAGTATAGTAAATATGCAAGGGTGTGCGTGTGGGTGTGAACCTATTCTAGGGTTCGTGGCTATGAACTACACTAGTTTACTTCTAATCCTAAACTATCCATAAAACACCTAACACAATATCCATGACACACTATAACTATCATATAGTATCTCAACTACGGACTGCGGGGGTGCTATACATCATCCCCCGACTTCCCCCTGTAGATATAATCTACTCACCTGTATCATCATTTGCGGACATCACCACGCATTTGCTTGTCGTCTCGAAGTCTTCATGGGTACCTACACATCAAATATCGTATATGCGCATTAAAACCAAATCCAAGCTAAAACGGCGCATGAAATCCAAAACGATACGATAAGGGAGCTTATAGGTGAGAACCTATGGCACGCCTTCAAAACCACATATAAATCCTCTATATCGTCGTATAAACGCCCAATAGTCGAGGCAAAACACAAACCACCATTTCAGAAATGAAAATACGGAATACGGAAACACGAATCCAAAATAGCAAGTTAGGATATATGTCCCAGATTTCACCCTAGATAGAATCTGTCAAAACTAGAAGTACCCTGGGTCAACACTAGAGGAGCTGGGGCTGTGCACAGAAAACGAGGAAATTCCTCACTGGTCTGGCCGCAATTTGCGGCCAGAATGGAGATTTTGGCGGCCGTACGGATAAGTTGGGGGTTAGGGTTTGGGGTGTTGCCTCTATGGTGCCTGCACATCTCAATTTCCACTCAATATTATTTTAGGGTTCTCGGGGTGATAGCAGATTCAAGTTAACCTGCACAGATTTCACATTTTCCCCGATATCGGTTTCTAAAATCCGTATTTCTGGTTATAGCTTCAGGTTTTGGGTTCCAATTTATGCACTAGGGTGTTTACAAGTCCTCTACTGAGCTCAATTTCACATTACAACTCAAGTTTCTCTCAAACCCTAACTAGGTTTTCATCAAGTCCATAATATCACACAATATCGATATAATCTTAACTTGGGGTTAAAGGAAATGCTACAATTTAGCTAAGGGTTCAGAATTTACCTCACTTGGCAACTCAAGAACTTTCTTGAGTTGCCCTCTAGTGGCCAAATCCATGCTTTCTTGGTCCATCTTGTAGATCTCGATCTTGTGCATCTTTTTTATGAAAGGAGATCGGGGTTTTGGTGTTGTTTTGGATGTGTTTTGGAGCTTGAAGAGGGGAGGGAGAATGAAGAAGAGGCAGCAGCAGCAAGCATGAAGAGGGAGGGGGAAAATGAGAGGAAAACAAATGGCTAAGGGTTTGTCAAAGGTGCCCATACCCTCTTCTCACCAAACCTCCATTTCTTTATTCTTTTCTTTTCTTTTCCTTTTCTTTTTCTCCTAAAACAAATCCTTCTCACTTAAATAGTAAACCCAAAATGAGAAACCATGGTAGAAAGTGCACAAGTGTAGGAAAAATAGTGTGTGCATGTTTTGTTCAAATTTGTTAAAAACCGATTAGCGATTTTTAATCGCGATTAGCACTAAATTAGTGTCAAACTAATCACAAAAACTTAAAAATGTCATAATTCACTAATTTACCCTATTTTATAATTTTCCAAAATTTTTCATAATTTTTCTAATATTTTTCCTATTTATTTGCATTTAATTATAGATTTAATATTAAAATAATCAATAAAATAATATTAAATTATAAAAATTCCCAAAATTAATATTTTATACTTTTGGAAATGTTACACTATGTATCAGTCCCAAGACTTCAGTAGCTCTTTCTCCGTGTCCCGTAAACGGAGTTTCGGTCATCTTGCTTTTGAGACATGACTGACAAGTTTCATAAGATGTAAATTCGGACGGATTCAAATATCCATTTTTATGCAGCTTGGTTAGTCTTGTCGCATTAATATGACCAAGTCTACAATGCCACAAGAAGGCTTTGTTCATTTCTGAACTTTTCCCCTTGTGTGTGTTATGTATATTTAGAGCTGTATTTTAATTTAGAATGTATATACCATTACACAATGTGCCAAACACAATCAACATTTGATTTAGGAAAATGTTCATAACATTTTTCTCTAATGCAAAATTATATCTTTCTTTATCTAATAAAGAAACTGATATTATATTGCACATCATCGACGGTACGTAATAACAGTCGTTCAAAATCAATGTATTACCATTTGGTAATACAAGGTGATATTCGCCGACAGCTTCAGCAGCAACAATTGCTCCGTTCCCTACTTTGAGAAACATATCACCCTTTCCCAGTTCTCTACTTCTTTTTAACCCTTATAACTGATTACAAATATAGGATCCTGATCCGGTATCTAATACGCAGGACATAGAGCATACTGAGAAACAGTTCTCAATAACTAACACACCCGAAAAAGAAGCATCAAAATGCACATTCTTTGTTCGGGTTGCGTGGGAATCCTTGCATTTCCTTATCCTTGACCAGACTTATGACAGTTGTTATAAGATAGAGCGGAACTAATGTTCCCAGCCCAGTATAATAACCGGGTTCGGTCAATACATCCATATTATTACCTTGATTAAGGCGTAATATGGTCGCTACCTGTAGAGAGAAAAAGAAAGAAGAAAACACTTTAGTGTGCGCTCTTGCAAGATTAGACTGGTTATTATCTTATCTAATCAGGATGGCTCCCACTGTTTTTATCAAATCTTCCTTCAAACTCTAAAAGGTAAGATTAGCTGGGATTAATTACATCCTACAAGTTCGCCAATCGGTCAGCCAGGAAGGTGTGGTACTCCGAGGGAGTCTCTCCATGCTTTCGCATTGAACTAATTAAATAATCTCGTTTCCGCAGGGGCATAACCCTCGTTAACACCTTTCTTTGACACCAGCTGGGTTAACTAATTATAAAGTGGAAAACTCTCCAGGAGTAACACTTATTCGCAGTGGGTATCGGGATCCAACTATCATATAGAAGGTCTGCAATCTCATTGTAAATTTCAACACTTGAAATTCCCAATATCTATTTTTACCTCTAGCGACTTATGAACTTAACTATGGTCAACAAATCATAAGCGCTAGTCAAGTTCAACCCGTCATTTCGTGATTGAATTAAACCCACCCGCACGACCCTTAACTATGGTCAACAAGGCCGTACGACTAACCTAATCCAATCGCATCAATATGCGGCAGATAAGCACTAATCAGCTATCGCACACTACGCCTTGACTATGATCAACAAACGCAGCACGAATAGATATGGTGCGCTCTATGATGAGCATTGCTGAGTTGCCTATTTCCTTCTGGGGGTATGCGCTTGAGACAGACATACACCTATTGAATATGGTGCCTACCAAATCAGTGCCTACCACTCCATATGAGATATGGAAGGGGAAGAGACCATCTCTTAATTATGTTAAGATATGGGGTTGTCCGGCCTATGTCAAAAGGCACAATCCGGACAAACTCAAGGCAAGGTCTGTCCTGTGCAAGTTTGTAGGATATCCAAAAAACTCATAAGGGTATATCTTCTACCACACTGAGGAACAAAAGGTGTTTGTTTCTTGACACGCCACCTTTTTAGAAAAGGAATTTCTTGCAAAGGAAATTAGTGGCGAGGAGGTAGAACTGGAAGAAGTTCCAACAATACGAACTACAACAGAAGATTTGGTAGAGCCAGAGGATTCAGTAGTTCCCGACGAACCTCATCCGCTCCGCCGATCTAGTAGGGTTCATCATCCACCTGAGAGATACTACGGTTTTTTCATCGATGGTGGGAGCGAGGATTGCATCATGGAAGATGATGACCCAACTAGCTTCGAGCAGGCCATCATGAGTGAGGACTCGATGAAATGGCTGGATGCAATGCGATCTGAGATGGAATCCATGTACACCAACAAAGTATAGACTTTGGAAGTTGCTCCTAAAGGGGTAAAATCTATTGGGAGCAAATGGATCTTTAAGAAGAAACTTGGTGTAGATGGAAAAGTTGAGACTTTCAAAGCTAGACTGTTGCAAAGGGTTTTTGTCAATGACCAGGTGTGGATTATGACGAAACCTTTTCTCCAGTGGCTATGCTTAAGTCCATCCGGATCTTACTTGCCATTGCTGCATACCATGACTACGAAATCTGGCAAATGGATATTAAGACCGCCTTTCTAAATGGTGATTTAGAAGATTATGTACATGACTCAGCCAGAGGGCTTCATAGACATTGGGAGCAGCGGGAAGGTGTGCAAGCTGCTTAAATCTATCTATGGGTTAAAGCAAGCATCGCAGAGCTGGAACATCTATTTTGATGACGTAATCAAAGAGTTTGACTTCGTCAAAAATATAGATGAACCTTGTATATACAAGAAGGTGGCAGAGAGTAAGGTTTTCTTCCCCGTATTGTACGTGGGTGACATGCGCTTGATAGGAAATGATGTTCCTATGCTGCACTCGGTCAAGCTCTTCTTATCACAACGATTCTTAATGAAAGATTTTGGTGATGCCTCCTACATCTTGGGGATTAAGTGTAAGTCTACGCTAGCGCCCCGGCAGTCTACAGACGCCAAATGCGGAACAAAAACTTTTTAACTGGCGCTATCGTATACTTTAACCCGGATCTGCCATTATTGCTAAACTAACAAACTGTAAAGAGTGTAGAAAGGTTGTACCGAACGATCCGAGTCCTTCGTTCTTCAACCATCATCCCACGCTCCGTTGCGGCTGCTCCGATCTCGTCGATCTCCGATCTCCTCGTCGAGGTGGCACCACATGATCGGTTCTTTAAACGGGCTCCCGCCTCTGACTCGAGGCAACTCGATCGTCAAGTTTGCCAAAAGAGACGACCAAGAATGATGTAGAGAATGAGTAGATGACTTTGTCTCACTTCGTCCAAATCCGTGGACGATCGGTAAATGAAGTTGCCGAAGGAATCGGGTGATGGAATGAAATGAACTGTAAAATTCCATACACCCCGAATACTATCATAATCTTTTCTAGCAAAATGAAACTCAAGTGAGTGAGTAAGAGGAGAGAGAGGGGGCCGGCCTCTTATAGTGAAGAGGGAGGTGACCGTAGGAGAGGGGGGGTAACCATATGATAAATATCATATGTGAACACAAAACAAATATCTTGCATAAAGATCTTAAGATAAACAAGAATGTTTAGAAATCAAAGCATGAGTCACTCGACACCTCACCCAATCTAGAACCTTCTAGAACCTTCTAGAAGCATGACTCACTCTCATCCAAGAAAAGATAAATCCGTCTTTAACCGAATGTTAAAAGACGGCTGATAGAAAACTGGAAACTGGCAACTTCCAAAAGTGATCCTGAAACGACTTTCAGGATAACCCCGAAACTGTATAAATATACCCGCATTTGTATTACGACCGAATACAAATGCAACTGAGACAAAGATATTATACCTACTCAATATAATACTCGGATCCGGCTTAAACTAAAGCCGACCAGTATCATCTGTCCGAAAATCGACACGTGCGTAAACGCACGTGCATTTTCCGAACCCTGCCATAAAACCATACGGCCTCTACAACGTTTCGCCCGAACTTGGGAAACTGTCTGTGGGGGACTCTAATGACTCGTCAGCACCCTGGCAGTGGGTTTAACCACAAACCGTCAGCGGCACTAGCAATGCGTAACGGCTGCCCATGGACTGACCTCAAGGGATGCCGATGAGCGCACTCATCCGGAAAACCCTACTGAGCCTAACAGTGACAATGTATATACAGTCCGGTCCGTTCGTCAATGAGTATCGCATATCTGCCTAGGGGGCTAGCAACGTCAGACCCCCAATAGCAGTATAAGTCATGTCGGAGTGAAGCCCAATACACCTTGAGATACTACTGGAGTACCTACCAGTAAATCTCCTACCATGGCCATGGATTTGTGTAATGGCTCTCCTAGACACAGCACGACCTCGCCCCCAATACCGGGAGAGACGAATCCCCTGCCGATCCGCTCACGTGCCTCCATATGGCTCGGGACTGTACCCAAAAGCTACCTGTTTGCACGACTCCTTTGAGCCGTGGTAGGGTAGAAATCAAAGCACAGTGGGAACTCACACGAGACAAATGACGACCTCAGGTCGATGAACTAACCTGTACACATGTCACCAGGGAACTGCTATCTGACGATAGGTATAGTACTAACTAGCAGATTCCCGGCGAGTCCTGTCCGGTGTACTCATAACCCAATGAGCACCTGTATACATCTTAGGTGATCCAACTGACACCAGTGGCTTGTGAGACCGGCCACCGCCCCTCGTCGGGGTCTCGACTGTACACACTAGTCTACTCCGGAGTATCGATGCCCTGTCTCGAAACTCCCACGACTAGGGACCACAATTAAGGATATGCATATAAACTACCCAACTCTCACGTATATGATCGCCATCATACTGTTGGTAGTAAAGCAAGATCCTAAGGGCTCTATCAAAGTGTAACATGCAATCAGTCACCTGAACATATACACGACTGATAAAGGTAAACCAGATAGCATACTATCATTTCGAGTAAGACTGTCCTACCGGGATAGGTCCTCCGCAATCATTGCAATCACGTACCTGCGATCCAATAATTGACTATGAGGGCACTATCTCCAACATTAAGATCTATAGAGAAAGATCTAAAAGGATACTGGGATTGTCCCAATCCAGGTACATTGACACCATACTAAAGAGATTTCGTATGGAAGAATCCAAGCATGGGAATTTACCCATGATCTCAGGACTCACTCTCTCCAAAGAGATGTCTGCCAAGACTGATTTGGAGAGAGCTCGCATGCAAGGGATACCCTATGCTTCGGCAGTAGGCTCTATCATGTATACGATATTGTGTACCAGACCCGATGTAGCATACTCACTAAGTGTAGCAGGTATCAAGCAGATCCTGGAGAGAATCACTGGACAGCTGTGAAGAACATTCTCAAGTACTTGAGAAGGACTAAAGAGATGTTCTTAGTGTATGGTAAAGGAGAACTCCAAGTGGAGTCCTTTACCGATTCGAGCTTCAAGAGTGATAATGACGACTCTAAGTCGGTCTCGGGATTTGTCTTTACCCTCAATGGAGGGACGGTATGTTGGAAGAGTTCCAAACAGGAAACCGTTCAAACTCAACGATGGAGGCTGAATACATCGCTGCCAACGATGTTGCCAAAGAGGCTGTCTGAATAAAGAAGTTCATTGCCGAACTTGGTGTGGTTCCGTCCATCGAGCATCTAATACCTTTGTATTGCGATAACAATGGAGCAGTGGTTTTGGCCAAGGAACCCAGGTCCTATCAGCGATCCAGGTATATTCTGAGGCGGTATCACCTGATCCGGGAGATAGTTGATCGCCGGGAGATCGAGGTCAGGAGAGTAGACACGAAGGATAACACTGCGGATCCATCACGAAGGCCATTCCCCAGAAACAGTTTGAGAGACTCTTTGGGATGTTGGGTATGAGATACTACAATAGCTGGCCTTAGTGCAAGTGGGAGATTGTTAGTTATATGTATGCCCTAGAGGCCATTGTTGTACATATGTGTAAGTGCACGGCGGCGCCCCGGCTGTCAATCCGAGGCCAAAATGCGGAAGCGATACCTTTCTTTAACTTTTAAAACCGGCACCACCGCGCACTATAAACCCGGATCGGGCCATTAACCTACTCCTAGCTAACTAGAGAAGGGGTAGAGAGATATACCGAGCGATCCGTGTCCTTCGATCTTCTCGTCGTCGTCCCGATCTCCCCGTGGAATCTCCGTTCTTCATCTCCTCGTCGGAAGGGCACCACGTCGCCGGGTTCTTTTACGGGCTCCCACCTCTGGACCGAGGCAACTCGGGCACGAAGTTGGCGAGTCGACGTGTCCAAGAATACTGTAGATGAAGTGTAGGATGGTTTGTCTCTTGGGGTTACTCGAAGTTGCCTTTCGGTGGAGGAATGAGATGATAGCATTTTGAGATGAACTTGGGGATTTTTGCAAGCATGAAGAGAACAAAAATCCCCACACCAAATTTTGGACAGCCCCCAACAAAATGTGGCCGGCCCCTTTATCATGAAAAAAAATGAGAGAGGAGAAAAAACAAGGGGGGAGGGAGGCAAACATACATGAAAGAGAGAGAAAAAGGTGATGATTAGGAATCATCATCACAACCAAGTCTCACACTTATAAACCCATCATCAAACCCATGCCATCACAAAAGTCAAGGCATGATGAAGTCAATGGATGGTGCACCATCATGAAACCATCATGATGCAAAAGTCTTCTCAATTGTTAATTGCACAATTGTAAATAACCCCCTCCACCAAATTTTAGCCAAAGAAAGGAAACAAAGGAAAATGGCCGAAACGGAATGCAAACTGGCAACTTCAAAAAACTGATCCCGTAATAGATTACAGGAAAACCCCGCGACTGTATATACATACCCGCATTTGTATTCTGACCGAATACAAATGCAATGAGACAAAATCTACACTGTACAATACTAGGATCTGGCTTAAACCAAAGCCCGCTAGTATTATCCGTCCGATCATGATCCGTGCAATACCACACGTATATGATCGAACCCTGCTATATCTCCATACGGTCTCTACAGCGTTTCCCCCGAAACTTGAGAAAACGGTCTGTGGGGGACTCTAAAGACTTGTCAATCTCTTGGCTGTGATTTAACCACTAGCACATCAGAGGTATTAGCCATACGTAACGGGCTATCAGGTATTGACCAAAAGGGACGTCGATGAGCGAACTTATCCTGACACCCTACTGAGCCTGTCAGTGACAATATCCGTACAGTCCGGTCCGTTCTTCTATGAGCATCGCATGGCGGGGCCTAGGGGGTTAGTAAAAGTCAGACCCCCAAAAGGGGTACAAGTCGTGTCGGAGTGTAGCCCAGAACACGCTGAGATGCTACTGGAATACGTACCAGTAAATCTTCTGCCTTGGCCAAGGACTTTGTCACGCCCCGCTTCCCAGAGTACGCAAGATTGGGCGCGTGACATAGCCAACCATGCTACCTGTGGGTAGGAAGTATCCATCCACAGTCACATTACGGCTGTAGAGATATCAAGAACAAGATAAATAAACTATCTAACACATGTCTAAATCCATAATAACAAGAGTCAATGAAAAATAAGTGCGGAAGCAAATGATCCAATACAATAAATAAAAAGGTACGTCCCATAATGCGGGCTCACATCTGGAAATGAAATGCAATAAATAACTAGTCACTACAGAACTCACAAATCAGCCTGCTGGCTGAAGTACTCCTGCTCGGTCGGCGACAGTGGTAAAGAATCTGGGCCATGCAAAACCCAGACGTCAGCGCGTCATGTCAACCAATAATATAATATGAACATGGTAATAAGCAATGCAGGGATAAACATGAATAAAGCAATAATATGAAACAACAGTGCAGGGTAATGTGCAGTGGGTAACTAAACTGTTCTATCAGGTTTTCTATTCTAAAGTCTTTGAAACCAGGTAAGGTAATCCTCATCGTAACTCGTCGGTAGTTATTCCGTAACGCCCGGAAAGACGGCAAACAATAGGTATTCCGTAACGCCCGGAAAGACGGCAAATAATAGGTATTCCGTAACGCCCGGAAAAATGGCAAACAATAGGATATTCCGTAACGCCCGGAAAAACGGCAAACAATAGGGTATTCCGTAACGCCCGGAAAAACGGCAAACAATAGGGTATTCCGTAACGCCCGGAAAAACGGCAAACAATAGGGTATTCCGTAACGCCCGGAAAAACGGCAAACAATAGGGTAGCCCTTGGAGTTACGTTCGGTTACAATACTGATTTCCCCATACCCCAAGTTATATGTGTAAGTCAAGTCAGGTATCCCGTAATCAAGAAACTAATGCCAACACAGGATCAGGTAAACAGGTGTGTCTGGATAGACAACAGGAATGGTCCATGAGGACCCAAAGTCAGGTTTGTTGGCATTAGGCATGAGATCAGGTAACAGGTCAGGTCATGGTACAACAGGTTGAGTGGGTAGTAAAGGGTACCATGTCCGGTGCATCGGTATGTATATGTGTCATGTGTATCAAGGTAGGGTTAATATGTAATGCAATCGAGGGTGTGCTCATAACAGGTATAATCGAAAAAGGAATAACAGCAGGAAATAAAGTAAACAACAATAACAGTTCATTTAATCACAATGGTGCATTAATATGGTGCAGTTGTATTATCATATTAACAGGTTCGAGCACCCTTGGGGTGCAATAATCACAAGGTAGTGCAATATCAATATCAGAGAGTAATGAAGCCATAAGTGTACGGCCATCGACCTTTAAATAGCAATATGATTAACTGGTAATTTTGTCATTAGCTTTACAGTGGCAAAATACGGTTTAGGTTACTGTATCATGATATATATCATATTTCGTTCAAAAGAGAAAAGTAACAACACTAGTTAATCTCTGCAGGTTTTATGAGTCAAGCTCACTTAATTAGTATAACATAGCATGTAGCAAGTAATACTTGCCTCGACGGTTTCGTAAACCGGAAAACACGAACGTAGCATCGGCGGAAAGCACGCGACGGCTGCACGGGCCACGGATCGAGTCCAAACAACGAACAGCGGGACCCCACGGACCGGAGTACTTCGCTGGAGAGTCGGGTCAAGTCGTCGGCACGGCCGGAATCCGGCGAAATGTCAAAATGGCGACGAAGTTAGCAAAAAAACAAAGCAAAGCAAGGATCGACCAGAGAGGGGATACATGAAGGGAGATGGTGAAGAGAGGCTTACAGGGATAGGAAGGGGGCAACCGCGACGGGTTCGACGACGATGGGGCGCCGGCGAGGCAGCGGCGGCGGCAGCCTTGGCTGTAGGTTGCAGGAGGAGGAGGGATGGCGAGAAGGGGAGGAGCTGGCTTGGTCTGGTTTGTAGGGGGGAGAGGAGGTGGTCGGCGGTGCGCTGGCGACGACGACGAAGGTCGACGGCGGCGTTCTCCGGCGAACCAGAGAAGTTGCTAGGGTTCCGGTTAGGGTTTGGGCTTGGGTTAGGCTCGGTGTAAAGGGCTTGGGTTAGATCTCGTCTTCTCGCTCCCAAGTGGATTCTCCATGCAATCGATTACCCCAAGAAACTAGCACAAGAGGGATAACCTTGTTCTTAAGAACCTTTTCCCTTTGATCCTTGATTTCAACTGGTCGCTCCTCAAAAGTTAGGTCCTCCCATACAGTCAACTCCGAATGATCCAAGACGTGGGTTTCATCTCGAACATACCTCCGTAGTTGAGATACATGAAACACGTCGTGTACACCCGCCAAGGACTGTGGATCGCCAAACGGTACGCTGCCTCTCCAACACGCTCCAATATCTCGAAGGGTCCAACGAATCGAGGACTAAGCTTTCCCCGACTCCCAAAGCGAATCACCTCTCTAGTCGGTGATATCTTCAGGAATACCAAATCGCCCACGGCGAACTCTAGAGGTCTTGTTGACGTGTCGGCCCAACTTTTCTGTCTGTCTTGAGCTGCCTTCATATGCTTCCTGATTGTATTCATCTTCTCGACTGTCTGTATCACCAAATCTGGTCCTAGAAACCTTCGTTCACCAACATCATCCCAACAAACAGGTGAACGGCACTTATGACCATACAACGCTTCAAACGGAGCCATCTGAATAGTCGCTTGGAGGCTATCGTTGTACGAAAACTCCACCAAGTGTAGGTGTTCCTCCCAAGAACCTTTGAAGTCCAACATGCATGCTCTCAACATATCTTCAAGAGTCTGGATCGTTCTCTCCGACTGCCCATCAGTTTGAGGATGATAAGCTATGCTAAACTTCAATCGAGTCCCCAAACTTTCTTGTAAACTCCTCCAGAAGTGTGACAAGAACCGAGTGTCCCGATCGGACACGATGCTCACCGGTACTCCATGCAATCTTACAATCTCCTGCATGTACCGCTCTGCCAAAGTCTCCGTCGATTGACCAACCCGAAAAGGAATAAAGTGAGCCACCTTGGTCAATCGATCGACAATCACCCATACTGCATTGTTACCCTTTGGACTCCGCGGTAAAGCCGTCACGAAGTCCATGGTTATATGTTCCCACTTCCACTGAGGAATCGGAAGTGGTTGCAACAAACCAGCAGCCCTTTGGTGTTCAGCCTTGACTTGCTGACACACCAAGCACTTAGCTACGAAGCGAGCAATCTCCCGTTTCATACCTTCCCACCAGAAGTGCTGTCGAATATCTCGGTACATCTTTGTCCCTCCTGGATGTATAGAGTAAGCTGAACTGTGTGCCTCCTTCATAAGCTCTTCACTCACATCCCCTTTTGGCACACACACACGGCTACCATACCTCAACGAACCATCTTCGTGGATCAGTAAATCGGTTCGTAGTCCGGCTTCAACCTGCTCTCGAAACTTTTGCAGTCTAGGATCCTGCGATTGTGCCGCTCTAATCTTCTCAACTAAGGACGACTGTACTCGCAACTGCATCAACTGTCCCGTAGCATGTGGTAGCACAACCTCCAAGTCAAATCTCCGAAAATCCGCAATGATCTCCCTCTGTGCAGTCAATACCTGAATCGCTGGTAACCGACTAAGTGCATCCGGCACGACGTTAACCTTTCCCGGATGGTACTTAAGATCAAGGTCATAGTCGGCCATCAGCTCCAATCATCTGCGTTGCCTCATGTTCAACTCCCTCTGAGTGAACACATACTTCAAACTCTTGTGATCTGCAAAAACTTTGACTTCCTCGCCCAAAAGGTAGTGTCTCCAAATCTTCAAGGCGAAGATCACGGCCGCAAGCTCCAAGTCATGAGTCGGATAATTCTTCTCATGAGTTTTCAGTTGTCTCGATGCGTAAGCTACGACCTTCCCATTCTGCATCAAAACACATCCCAATCCTTTTCCAGATGCGTCGCTGTGAATCACCAGTCCTCCTGAATTGTCTGGTACGGTCAGGATAGGGGCGGTTATCAACTTCTGCTTCAACGTCTCAAAGGCCAATGCACATCCATCCGTCCAAACAAAAGGTACCTCCTTGCGCGTAAGCTTGGTTAACGGCTCTGCCAAACGAGCGAAGTTCTCCACAAATCTCCTGTAGTATCCGGCCAAGCCAAGGAAACTTCTTATCTCAGTCACATTTCTTGGAATAGGCCAATCTCGAACTGCTGCAATCTACCCTGGATCGACGGCGATTCCATCGCCAGACACAACATGCCCCGAAAATTTCACTCCCTCCAGCCAAAACTCACACTTACTCATTTTCGCATAAAGCTTCTCCTGTCTCAACATCTGCAGGACCTGATGATATCCGGATCGCAAATCCAGTTTCGAGAATACTCTCGCGCCACTAAGCTGCTCAACAAGTTCTCCAATGCAAGGGATCGGGTACTTGTCCTTAATAGTCACCCGGTTTAATTCTCGATAATCAATGCACATCCTTCTCGTGCCATCCTTCTTCTTTACTAAAAGAATTGGAGCTCCCCAAGGCGAGTTGCTGCTTCGAATCCAACCCTTCTCAAGTAATTCACCAACTTGCTTCTTAACTTCTTCTAATTCCACCGGTGCCATCGGATAATAAGCTTTAGGTACTGGCGCTGCACCAGGAATAAGGTCAATCGCGACTCCACGTCTCGCTTCGGCGGTAAGCCCGATATATCTTTACTACGTCCATGAAATCGCGAACTACCACCGGTTCTCCACAAATCTTCAACTTCCATGGCTGCAAGAATACTGTGTGTCGGCCTAGCCTTAAACTCGATTGGCCCGACAGAACTGCTTCCTTACCGCAACTGCTGTCTGCATCGTTGGCCGCAAAAGGTCCAGCGAGACTACTGAGTCTCGTCCATTCTGCTGCATGCACGTCCACGGTTGCTCCATTCTGCCTTAGTCCGATGAACTTCTCTTCCTTTTCCTCCCGTGCAGTCCGCGGGAAGAATTTCTCCAGGAAGCTTTTAGAGAAGTCCGCCCAACTGATCGGCTTGGGCAAGCGGGTCTCCTCCACAAGCCATCACTCTCGGCGTAATCCACTAGCTGAATGTGCACCACATCAACTCCTTTGTCCTCTGGAATCTGTGCCGTAATCAGCAAATTCTCCGTGTCACTAGCCACTGCTCGGCTGGCAACGGCTCCTCCAGACCAGTGAAAGTAGACGGACCCAAAAGTCTGAAATCTGCCACAGTCCCTACTCGTTCGACTGGTCTAGTTCCATCGTTGTTTACAGACTGCTGAACGATCTGCAAACCTTCCTGAAATGAGTCTGCTTGCTGCTGGATCAGCTCAATTTGCCTCTTCTGATTTTCCAACATCCCACGTATCACTCCCAACATGGCGGCTTCATCTACGCGCCTCTGATACGTCTTCAACTTCTTACCTGCCATCATCCTGAACTCAAAACACCCAACATTAGCATGATGATAGATTCTGAATATGGATCAAGGCTAGAACTCCAAGATACTTAAATAGAGTACCGCATTGTAGCTATGCCGCGGTATCATAGCCGCAATTACTTAACTCCACCCAAGTCGCCCAAGTCCTAGGGATAACAAGAAATCAGGTTTTCGAGTCGACATGCAAAGTAAGTTTGCACGTCGTAAAAGATATAATCCGGAAAAATGTGATTCAAGAATGGTAAAACGGTCAAGGTGGCAGGACATGTTTCCTAAACACGGGTATTCTGATTCGTGTATTGGGTACAATACCCAACTACAAAGAATCAACCCAACTAACCTATGGCTCTGATACCAAAAGAACCATGTCACGCCCCGCTTCCCAGAGTACGCAAGATTGGGCGCGTGACATAGCCAACCATGCTACCTATGGGTAGGAAGTATCCATCCACAGTCACATTACGGCTGTAGAGATATCAAGAACAAGATAAATAAACTATCTAACACATGTCCAAATCCATAATAACAAGAGTCAATGAAAAATAAGTGCGGAAGCAAATGATCCAATACAATAAATAGAAAGGTACGTCCCATAATGCGGGCTCACATCTGGAAATGAAATGCAATAAATAACTAGTCACTACAGAGCTCACAAATCAGCCTGCTGGCTGAAGTACTCCTGCTCGGTCGGCGACAGTGGTAAAGAATCTGGGCCATGCAAAACCCAGACGTCAGCGCGTCATGTCAACCAATAATATAATATGAACATGGTAATAAGCAATGCAGGGATAAACATGAATAAAGCAATAATATGAAACAACAGTGCAGGGTAATGTGCAGTGGGTAACTAAACTGTTCTATCAGGTTTTCTATTCTAAAGTCTTTGAAACCAGGTAAGGTAATCCTCATCGTAACTCGTCGGTAGTTATTCCGTAACGCCCGGAAAGACTGCAAATAATAGGTATTCCGTAACGCCCGGAAAGAGGGCAAACAATAGGTATTCCGTAACGCCCGGAAAAACGGAAAACAATAGGGTATTCCGTAACGCCCGGAAAAACGACAAACAATAGGGTATTCCGTAACGCCCGGAAAAACGGCAAACAATAGGGTGGCCCTTGGAGTTACGTTCGGTTACAATACTGATTTCCCCATACCCCAAGTTATATGTGTAAGTCAAGTCAGGTATCCCGTAATCAAGAAACTAATGCCAACACAGGATCAGGTAAACAGGTGTGTCTGGATAGACAACAGGAATGGTCCATGAGGACCCAAAGTCAGGTTTGTTGGCATTAGGCATGAGATCAGGTAACAGGTCAGGTCATGGTACAACAGGTTGAGTGGGTAGTGAAGGGTACCATGTCCGGTGCATCGGTATGTATATGTGTCATGTGTATCAAGGTAGGGTTAATATGTAACGCAATCGAGGGTGTGCTCATAACAGGTATAATCGAATAAGGAATAACAACAGGAAATAAAGTAAACAACAATAACAGTTCATTTAATCACAATGGTGCATTAATATGGTGCAGTTGTATTATCATATTAACATGTTCGAGCACCCTTGGGGTGCAATAATCACAAGGTAGTGCAATATCAATATCAGAGAGTAATGAAGCCATAAGTGTACGGCCATCGACCTTTAAATAGCAATATGATTAACTGGTAATTTTGTCATTAGGGTTACAGTGGCAAAATACGGTTTAGGTTACTGTATCATGATATATATCATATTTCGTTCAAAAGAGAAAAGTAACAACACTAGTTAATCTCTGCAGGTTTTATGAGTCAAGCACACTTAATTAGTATAACATAGCATGTAGAAAGTAATACTTGCCTCGACGGTTTCGCAAACCGGAAAACACGAACGTAGCATCGGCGGAAAGCACGTGACAGCTGCACGGGCCACGGATCGAGTCCAAACAACAAACAGCGGGACCCCACGGACCGGAGTACTTCGCTGGAGAGTCGGGTCAAGTCGTCGGCACGGCCGGAATCCGGCGAAATGTCAAAATGGAGACGAAGTTAGCAAAAAAACAAAGCAAAGCAAGGATCGACCAGAGAGGGGATACATGAAGGGAGATGGTGAAGAGAGGCTTACAGGGATAGCAATGGGGCAACCGCGACGGGTTCGACGACGAAGGGGCGCCGGCGAGGCGGCGGCGGCGGCAGCGGCGGCAGCCTTGGCTGTAGGTTGCAGGAGGAGGAGGGATGGTGAGAAGGGGAGGAGCTGGCTTGGTCTGGTTTGTAGGGGGGAGAGGAGGTGGTCGGCGGTGCGCTGGCGACGACGACGAAGGTCGACGGCGATGTTCTCCGGCGAACCAGAGAAGTTGCTAGGGTTCCGGTTAGGGTTTGGGCTTGGGTTAGGCTCGGTGTAAAGGGGTGCATGGGATGAAGTAATGGTGGTTGAGTCGGGAAGAGGGCGAAAGGAGGAAGATGAAAGAGTCGTCGACGATGAGGGCCGTCGACGGTGAGGTGCAGGCGGTGGAGGTTCTGGGATCGGGGAAAGGTCGGAGTTTGCAGGGAAAGCTCGTTTTGAGGAGGTGGGGCAGTGTCGGTGGTGTTGAGGAGGCTCCAAGGATGATGGGTGTCGAGGAGGAGATGCAGTGGGTGTTGGGAGGTCGTCGACGACGAGGTCTACAGGGAGGTGGTCGTGACGGCTCGAGGCAGAGAGGACGGGGTGGTGAGAAAGTGGAGGAGGTTACGATGGAAGTGCTGGGGTGATGGTGGCGAGGTCGTGGGGAGGTCGGCGGCGAGGCTGCGGCAGTTAGGGCAAGGCTAGGGTTGGGTTCGCGTCGGGTTCTCGTGGTTTTCTGGAAAGGAAGACGACGCGAGAAAAAATAAATATGGGGTGGAGAGAGAGAGATTAAAGGGTGAGAGAGAGATAAAGGTAGAGAGAGAGAGAGATTATAGGATGAGAGATAGAGAGACGGGGAGAGAGAGAGATTAGAGAGAGATTGTTATAGTGGGGCCCACGAGGGATAAAATCCCTCGTGATTGGCTGAGAAGGAATTTCGTGGGTAAAAATAAAAGATTTAAAAAGGATTTTCTAAACTAATAGTAACAAAGAATATATATATATATAGTTTTAATATATTTAATTAAATGGGCATTTTGGCGCTAAATTAAACATTTCCAAATCGCGCCCGGGTTGCGCCCAAATATTTGAAATTCAAATAATAGGATTTTAAGCGAGTTCCAAATTTTAAAATAGGATGTCTTATGATTAAAATGCATGCCTCCAAGTCGGACACTTGCACGCGCGCGTAGCCGTCCAAACTCGCCCGTTTCACCGAACGGGATGAAATCTCGACGCGCGGACACTACCACGCGACTAGTGGTGACGAGTAGGCCAATATGGATATTTTTAATTTCATTTTAGGTGTTAAAATTTGTTATAGGCAAAAATGACTTAGCCGGTTAAAATTTTGCAACAAGAACCAAACAAGAAAGATAATTGAAATGAGCAATGTCTAACACTCAACCAGTAACAGAAATAGTATTATTGGGCTCGGGTGTTACAGACTTCGTGTAAGGGCTCTCCTAGACACAACGCGACCTCACCCCCAATACCGGGAGAGACGAACCCGTGAAAATCCGCTCACTGCCTCCATGTGGCTCGGGACTGTACCCAACTAAAACCTGTTTGCACGTCTCCTTTGAGCATGGTAGGGTAGTAATCAAAGTACAGTGGGAACTCATACGAGACAAATGACGATCTCAGGTCGATGAACTAACATGTACACATGTCACCAGGGAACTGCTATCTGACGTCAGATATAAGACCAACTAGCATGTTCCCGGCGAGTCCTGTCCGGTGTACTTATAACCCAATGAGCACCTGTATACATCTTAGATGAACCAACCGACACCAATGGCTTATGAGACCGGCCACCGCCCCTCGTCGGGGTCTCGACTGTATACACTAGTCTACTCTGGAGTATCGATGCCCTGTCTCGAAACTCCCTCGACTAGGGACCTTTTAAGGATGTGCTTATAGACCCTAGCTCACACGTATATGATTGCCCTCATACTGCTGGCAGTCAAGCAAGAATCCTATGGGCTCTATCAATGCGCAATAGTGACCTGTAAGGTCACCTAAAGCAGCACATGATGATAAACATAAACCAGATAGCATACTATCATCTTGAGTAAGACTGTCCTACTGGGATAGGTCCTCCCTCAATCATTGTAATCACGTGCCTGTGATCCAATAATTGACTCTGAGGGCATTATCTCCAAAAATCTCTCACTTGCACTCAAGACTAATTATTGCGATATCGCATACTCACAGCTCGTGTGATACCGAACACCCAACTCCTCTACTAATCAGTCTCACAAAACCCGTTTGCGAAACTAATGTGTTCGAGGAATAGCCTCAGTAAGTGGATCCGCTCAGATGTTTCTTTCTATGTCTCTCTTAATCTCAAGTTCGCGGAGAAAACCATCTTCCGAAATGAGCAATACCTATCTTAGAATATGTCTGGATATCTGATGGAACCTAGTTCATAAATGAACTCCAAATCCAAACTTCTTAGACTGTATCGTCAACTGAAACCAATCAGTATCCTGTGCCATGCCTCCCTCAGTATCCGCTTGGACCACCTGTCCAAAATACTGCCCCTCATCAGAGGGAAAACTATAACTCTGACAGTCACTCTGTCATCCAGGTCACCTTGGAAGCCTGGAATGATAACTGTCTCCCGAAGGAGGCTGCCGTCATCAAATCCCTAGAACATCCACTTATGTTCTAAAACTGCTTCCGAATGCTTCTCCAGGATTGGATTAATATCAACTTATCGCATCTACTGTAAAAAAAACATCTGGTGTGGTACTTGACATCTCATGATTGACTCAATTGCCTAAGCAAGTGATCTGCCAATCATGCACATCCCTCTCCCCTTTAGTCTGTAAGACACCTTTAGATAGGGTAACTCCATCACCTGCAGGTACACTACCGTGCCAGGAGTCGTCCATTCTAAAACACCTTTAGAATGCTGTCTAAGTACCCAGATTTGGACACTTCCCAAATCTAGATCTAAAACCATAGATCTAGTAACCAGAATGTCTGATATAATATCCAAGTCCCATGTGTAGAAAACACTGTGTAACAACCAAAATATAACCGATCGTAGTAGAGGAATTTCACTTCTTGCTCTGTGTATGTCATCCAAATACCAGGACATCACACCCTACTACCTTCTCAACAGATCCATCCCCTATTCTGACGAAGTCAAACCTATGACTGTCACATCAGAAACAGATGATCTATCTCCGCTATATCTGCTTTAGTCTATAAATAGACTTAAGCTACTTGTCCACCAATGCTTCCGCTTCTCCCACTGACTACGACAACCCTCTGGCAGAGTCATATACACGTGCACTTCTAAAGCTAGTTTAGAACGACGCTATACTCATCCTCCTACCGGGTCTCACAGTCTGGAACAACAGCAAAGGCAAGCCTGGGTAAACAAGAACCTCCCTGCCACCGTCCTTGAGGCTACCGGAGTATCTCTCGGGTGCCTGAGGTTACCTACCGTATCTGCGGAGTGGCCAATGGAATGTCAAACCAGATTGAATCTTTAGGTTCTTATCAAATCTTCAGTAATCGTTTGCGGTTCTGGAATCACTTCCAGTTCTACCATACTCCTACTATTGTTTTCTGAAAAAAATCCATTTTATTTAAAACTGTGGCGAGTCTAAAACAATATCACTATTGATCTTCCAGATGGTAGAAAGTCAACCCTCGTCATAGCCTGGGTCAACCCACAAACAGCCATTACAGAAACGTGTCTTGAGTTATCCAGAGTCTGGTTTTAAGCATAAGCCGGACAACTCCCCGTACCTTAACATCGTTAAGATATGAACTGTTCTATATCCAATATAGAAGCAGAGGCACTGATTTAATTGGAACCAGATTCAAATCATGCAGCTGTCTCCAGTGCATGTCAACTAAATGGAAGGAGGCCGATCAGCGTTACTCAACTTAGGAGTACTTCCAATTATGAGTAACCTGAAAGAGAAGCGAGTTCTCTTAACCATTACTATCAACTGAATACCATACACAAGTATCTACATATTCGATCACCTTGAAGAATCCTGATACTTGCAATACCTGGTTCTCTACTTTATTCATATACCTATAACTTCTCAAATCTTGGACCCTGTGTTTCTACGAAACACCTGTCTAAAAACCAGAGAAGTCATAAGTAAACCGAATATAGTACGAGGACCATCCCCTCTATCCTAATGGACATTGTACAATATACAATACTCTGTATAAGTACCCTGAGTCTAATAACTCATTCCCTGTGTGTCGTAGGTTGAAAACTGTACTATGGTTATGAAAAATTACACCGCTGTTTAATGCTCCTTACCTAACCATCCACTGATATAGGTAAATGTCATAGACATAATTTCAAAAAGGTATATCTCACTCTATAAAAATAGATGTACAGATATATCAATTTGAAATTGGTGCATAACAACGGATATTCAAAACCAAATATTTGCCGTCCGGCAAACAACCCAGGTGACTTCCTCAAATATCACCAATTACAACGAATTCCGATATAATGAGGACAATCACCTAATTCCCAATAACTTACTCCCACTCATCATCTGTAAAACCATACAGATGTGAGAATCAAGCCTGGTAAATACATACCCTGGAGCAAGTGTCTAATTGGGAAATCAGTTTTCGTTTAACAGTACACAGTGAAACTGAAACATTGAAATGTTTCGTAGGGGTATCCTGGTATTCCTAGTAATGCCTCTTCCATTATCCAGATTCACAACTGTAACCGTATATTTCTATGCCATCTCTCCACATCCCTTCATATGTCTTTAGTCATTACCTTCTGTATACCCTCTTAGGCTAAATGGTTTCTTCCTTCCCTACCGTTCGGCACCAGCCTATGGTTTGGAAGAAGACTATCCAATAAGCGTAATGGGTGTACTGTCCCAATCCTAGGAACACTCGCAATGCGAGAGAAGGTGAAGATAAAAGACAACCGAATAAACCTTATTCTTATTTCTCCTGAACCAGAGTCCATCCCCGAACTGGAACAAGTTCCTTTCGAGTTCGTATATAACCATACGATGGAGTATCCAATAAACTGTGGATCTTCGTAGTGATACGGAGTGTTCTGGAGAAATACAAAGGTGATTTAGGATTGGCGAAGAAATACTTGGTTTGGTCGTGAATAGCAGTCGCAATTTACTTTGCCCTCTTACTAATCCCTTGATATGTCTTTACTTAATACCTTCTGTACACCATCGTTATGCTAATTGGTTTTCTTCATTCCCCACCGTTCGGCACCAGCCTAAGGTTTGGAAGAAGACTATCCAATTTGCGTAATAGGTGTACTATCTTCTAAACCAAGGAGTACTCGCAACCTGAGAAAAGGTAAAAGGAAAAGACAACTGAATAGTCCTATTCGTTTTCTTCAGAACCGGAAACCATCCTCGAATAAATTCTTTCAAGTTCGTAGATAACCATACGATGGTTTTATCCAATGGAAGTGGACGTTCGTAGTAATACGGGGTGTCCTGGAGAAAAGGGTAAAAGTAGGAGTGGAAATGAGGTACGCAACTCTGACAATCCAAAAGCCAGTGTTTGAGAAGGTTCGGTCAATTTTGGTCACTGAGTCATAGTCAAGGGTCGGGTCATGGTCGCTGCCAAAGAGAGAGAGAAAAGAAACACTCAGCGTGCACTCTAACCTAGATCAGAATGGTTACCAATTTATCTAATCAGGAAACCTCCCACTGTAACGTCAAATTCTCCTCCAAACGTGAAAGAAGAATTAGTCGGGATCACCCGAGGAGTAAACCAACTAATCAGTGGGAATCGAGATCCAACTATCATCGCATGATAACGTGACGGAATCCGCTCACGTTATCACACTCCAAAAGGTATGCGCATATCTGGTAAGTTTCAGTTTCTTTAGAAACTCCCGATGTGATTTTTGCCCCATGCTCTTATGACCTTGACTTTGGCCAACAAATCATAAGTCACATGTCAAATTCTACCCGTCATTCTCCAGGTTAATTTGAACCCACCCGTACCTACCCTTGACTTTGGCCAACAAGGCAGTACGACTGTCCTAAACCAACGCATCTATGTATGCTGCATATGAATACCCAATATCTACCAAACACTGTGCCTTGACTTTGGCCAACAAACACAGCTTGAATACTATTGACTATCCATATGAAACGACGGAGGGCTACGAATGGTTTTTGGCGAAAAACCTTTAACGTAATGAACTTGATATCGTTGAAGGAACCGGATAGCTTTATAAAAATATAGTGACGAAAACCTTTGCTAAAGAGGTCACTCCCGGTGAAGGGATCTCGGCTCTTTCCCCGTAGAATGAGGTGCAGGATATTCCAACTGAATACCACGATGCAAAGCAAAAGTAAACGACTATAGTGAAGTTATCGCCCTGACGCAAATTTCTGTCCAAGGGGTCACTCCCGGTGAAGGGATCTCGACCCTTGCCTCGTCGACTGAGGTGCTGGATATTCATAACCGAATACCACCGTGCAAAACAAAAGTGAACGTACTTGCAATAACAGCTTTTTGAAAAATGTTCTAACAACATCAGAATAGGTTTGTTTAGCTTGCATTGATCCGAATCAATGCAGTCCCATCAATTGATCACACCACAAAGAACGAAAATAATGATGTACGTATATGTCATCCGCATTCGCCACTGGGTCCCGTCATTACCCGTTAGGTTACTTAACTAACGACAGAGCGGGGACTGGACTAGCGCGGATGCAAAACATATACAACATCTACTAGTATATATATCAATATATAATATTCGCTCAAGGCGTGATAAAATGCAACATCACAGAAATGTAATAAGCATCACAGAATAATACAGATATCTGGGATCCCCGGGTTTCATAGAGCCGCTACTGAAACCCGACGTTCCCCTGGTCGTGTGGATAGCCTGTGCAATGAAATCCTAGACCCCTAACGGGCGCAGCAAGTTACCCGCCAAAACCTGAAGCGAGCTAGCCCCCTTCAGCAACGTGAATGGACCACCCAGCACTTCACGGAATCCGGTAACTTGAGCACCCCTCCTGGGTCAACCTGTACCCCCTACGAGTGCGGCGAATAGCCCGATAATTCTAGAGTAAAGCCCCCTCCGTCTCAAAGCCATGAGATGCAGGCTCGTTGCCCTCTAGAACCCGGCTATCCGTGCACCCCTCTGCGGGGTAATCCTAGTACAGAAAGTAAAATATACATACAACGGGTACATCGACCTCAGCCCGGTCGTGCCTCAAAAGAATAATATACAAACAGGCAGTGACGGCAGTCCACATGTCGGACGCTCGCCCCGTAATATCAAATGTACATAATAAACCAAACTGTACTAACATTGCATCCAGGCTATCCCCCACGACCAATCCGCAACATCACAGCACAACACAGAACATCAACGTGAATGTCACGTTCGCAAATCTATCTAAAAGGGCTATAGCAGTTAGACAAGATTTACCGATCAAATGACATTCACGGTCGCAGATATAATGTGTTTTTGCGCTTCCCGGAAGTCTAACAGGACTTTCCGGGGCGCAAAACGAGGGGTCCGAATTTTTGTCGTTGACCGGAAACATGTTTAAAATTTTCGATCGATCAAATTTACCGAAGTGGGCCCCAAGCATTACTGAAGCACTCAAAGAAAATCTGGGCCCAAACAGAACATTCCAAAAACCCCATTTTCAACTCAGAAGCTCTCTGTAAAATTTTGGTGCATTGAACAGTAAAAGTGGCGGCGGAATCGCGGCCGAAGCATGGGTTTGGCCGCGGTTCCGCGGTGGAATAGTGAGTTCACGCGACCAAATTTTCACAGAATGCTTAGAATTCCCTGCACGTATTTCTGCAATGTACTGAAAAAATTTTAGAGCCAAAAAAAAATTCGACAGAAAACTGATGCATGAAAAACACGGTTTTTGGAAAATCCGATCGATCGAACTTGTAAACATGCTAGAGCAAGCTAGACTAGGTTAATGGCGTGGCTATGATACCAGTGTAAGTGCAAGGCGGCGCCCCGGCTGTCAATCCGAGGCCAAAATGCAAAAACGATACTTTTCTTTAACTTTTAAAACCGGCACCACCGCGCACTATAAACCCGGATCGGGCCATTAACCTACTCCTAGCTAACTAGAGAAGGGGTAGAGAGATATACCGAGCGATCCGTGTCCTTCGGTCTTCTCGTCGTCGTCCCGATCTCCCCGCGGAATCTCCGGTCTTCATCCCCTCGTCGGAAGGGCACCACATCGCCGGGTTCTTTTACGGGCTCCCACCTCTGGACCGAGGCAACTCGGGCACGAAGTTGGCGAGTCGACGTGTCCAAGAATACTGTAGATAAAGTGTAGGATGGTTAGTCTCTTGGGGTTACTCGAAGTTGCCTTTTGGTGGAGGAATGAGATGATAGCATTTTGAGATGAACTTGGGGATTTTTGCAAGCATGAAGAGAACAAAAATCCCCACACCAAATTTTGGACAGCCCCCAACAAAATGTGGCCGGCCCCTTTATCATGAAAAAAAATGAGAGAGGAGAAAAAACAAGGGGGGAGGGAGGCAAACATACATGAAAGAGAGAGAAAAAGGTGATGATTAGGAATCATCATCACAACCAAGTCTCACACTCATAAACCCATCATCAAACCCATGTCATCACAAAAGTCAAGGCATGATGAAGTCAAATGAAGTCACCATCATGAAACCATCATGATGCAAAAGTCTTCTCAATTGTTAATTGCACAATTGCAAATAACCCCCTCCACCAAATTTCAGCCAAAGAAAGGAAACAAAGGAAAATGGCCGAAACGGAATGCAAACTGACAACTTCAAAAAACTGATCCCGTAATAGATTACAGGAAAACCCCGCGACTGTATATACATACCTGCATTTGTATTCTGACCGAATACAAATGCAATGAGACAAAATCTACACTGTACAATACTAGGATCCGGCTTAAACCAAAGCCCGCTAGTATTATCCGTCCGATCATGATCCGTGCAATACCACACGTATATGATCGAACCCTGCCATATCTCCATACGGCCTCTACAGCGTTTCGCCCGAAACTTGAGAAAACGGTCTGTGGGGGACTCTAAAGACTCGTCAATCCCTTGGCTGTGGATTTAACCACTAGCATGTCAGAGGTATTAGCCATACGTAACGGGCTACCAGGTATTGACCAAAAGGGACGTCGATGAGCGAACTCATCCTGACACCCTACTGAGCCTGTCAGTGATAATATCCGTACAGTCCGGTCCGTTCGTCTATGAGCATCGCATGGCGGGCCTAGGGGGTTGGTAAAAGTCAGACCCCTACAAGCGGTACAAGTCGTGTCGGAGTATAGCCCAGAACACCCTGAGATACTACTGGAATACGTACCAGTAAATCTCCTGCCTTGGCCAAGGACTTCGTGTAAGGGCTCTCCTAGACACAGCGCGACCTCACCCCCAATACCGGGAGAGATGAACCCCTGAAGATCCGCTCACTGCCTCCATGTGGCTCGGGACTGTACCCAACTAAAACCTATTTGCACGTATCCTTTGAGCATGGTAGGGTAGTAATCAAAGTACAGTGGGAACTCACACGAGACAAATGACGATCTCAGGTCGATGAACTAACCTGTACACATGTCACCAGGAAACTGCTATCTGACGTCAGGTATAAGACCAACTAGTATGTTCCCGGCGAGTCCTGTCCGGTGTATTCATAACCCAATGAGCACCTGTATACATCTTAGGTGAACCAACTGACACCAGTGGGTTGTGAGACCGGCCACCGCCCCTCGTCGGGGTCTCGACTATATACACTAGTCTACTCTGGAGTATCGATGCCCTGTCTCGAAACTCCCTCGACTAGGGACCTTTTAAGGATGTGCTTATAGATTCCAGCTCACACGTATATGATCGCCCTCATACTGCTGGCAGTCAAGCAAGAATCTTAGGGGCTCTATCAACGCGCAATAGTGACCTGTAAGGTCACCTAAAGCAGTACACGATGATAAAGATAAACCAGATAGCATACTATCATCTTGAGTAAGACTGTCCTACTGGGATAGGTCCTCCCTCAATCATTGCAATCACGTGCCTGTGATCCAATAATTGACTCTGAGGGCATTATCTCCAACAATATGATGTATATTATAATAGATGCTTGGACATATATAGAGAGGACTTTCTTGCTCGTCATGATAGTATGCTATCTGGTTGCTCTTTATCTTAACATGTTGACTTATATCAAAACACTATATTGTGATCATATGTTGATAAAGCCCTTAGGATGACTACTTAACTACTGGGACTATGATGGAGATCATACTAGTGGGGCCTGGGTAGTCACAAGTACATCCTATAATTGTTCCTAGTCGAGGGTGTATTGAGACAGGGCATCGATACTCCAGAGTAGACTAATGTATACGTATCTTGACCCATATGATGGGCGATGGATGGTGCTACATCCATTGGTGTTTGACATCAAGGATAGTATACGAGTGTTCGGTGGAGACTGGGTACACTGAACGAACTCGCCGAGAACTCCTTGTTGGTATTATACCTATCGTCAGATAGCAGTTCTCTGGTGACACTGGTACAGGTTAGTCTGTATACCCGAGATCATCATAGAGTATTGTGTGATTCCCACTGTGCTTTGATTTCCACCTTACCATGTTCAAGAGAACGTGCAAAACGGTGGCTTTTGGGTACAGTCCCGAATCACATAGATGCAATGAGCGATAGGAGGGGTTTCGTCTCTTCCGGTATTGGGGGTTGATGTTAGGCTGTGCTCGATTGGCCAAAACTGGAAATCCCTGGTCAGGGTTGCTGAGATTTACTGGTAAGAGTTATCAGTAGTTTCTCGAACCGTTATGGACCTCACATCAGCACGACTTATCGGTTACTGGGGTCTGACGTTTACCACCCCTAGACTAGATATGCAACATATCAGACGAAGAGACCGTACTGTACGGTAGTGTTACTGACAGGCTTTACAGGAGTTAGAGCAGACTTACTTGTTGATCTTCTGATCACTCAATACCCAGGTGGCCGTTACGTTTAGCTGACCTCTTGCGGCTTGTTGATGTTTGATATGATCATCACCTACTGCCAGCGTATTGACGAGTCATTAGAGTCCTACATAAAGGTTTCCTGGCTCAGGAGAAATGAAGTAGGAGCGCATATGCGATATGTGCGGGATCGAGATTGATACAAGTATGTGATACCGTATTCTATTATCACGATATATGATATCGGCCGGTTATATGTGATATAGCCGGGTTATCGGATCAAGTGTTGATTCTATGAAATGATATATATTATTATATGCTCACTTAAGTATTTATTATTCTCACTTATGATACATTTAACATATATGTGATATATGGTTATTGTATTGTTTTCTTTTGTTACATAAATATTATATATGTGATATATAATATTGTGACATGCTTGGTTACACATGCAACATGTATGTATGAGACTCATACCATGTAAGGGTTTATGTTATGGTTCATTTATTATTAAGTAATCACAAATTAGTGGATTTAATCAAAGCTAGAAGCTTGGAGAAGCTTGTAGATAAGTATTGACTTAGTCCACTCTTTTGTTTTTATTTAAGATATTTTATGACCTAACCATTAACCCCTTACCATGGTTGACTCTCTACACGAGCTAGGGTTTTTGATAAACTCACCCATGGTTGCATATATAACCAAAGTGAAGATATTTTTCATAATTATCTCATTCATTCATCTTCTTCTTCATCATCTCATTTTAGCTCTCTTGACTTTGAGATCAAGAAGAAAAATAGTGAGAAATTTAATTCTAAAGTGAGCAAAATTCCCACTTCATCATCCTCTTCTATACTAGCCATATAGATTAGTGTGTTAGCTTCACTAATTCCGTACTAGTGAAGAGAGAGCTTGAGTCCGTGTTTCCTCGACGTAGATTATCATAGACTTTGAAGACTTCAAGTAAGGATGCATCATACATCTTATGGAGCCTCTCAAGAGTTCGGGAGCTCGTTGATCGCAGTGAAGGGACCACTACTTGGAGCTTGTGAATTGAAGGAGCGGACTACAAAGGTTGTAATCTCTAATCACTTAGAAGTAAAGTTATTTACTTGGTGTTTCCGTATGAATCTCTAGTTAAAGATCTTGGTTAGGGTAGTTTAAGCATGGTAAAATTTTAATTAGGCATGGATGATGCCACCCGAAACCTTGCTGTTGTGCTTAGGAACCCTACAGCGGACACAAACGCCAAACCAACAAATCGACTCCCACAAGCTACCATGTGTTAGCTTAGCGGGCTAAACATGTGCAGCGACATTCTAGACCACTTCTATGGCTATTAACTATACGAAACACCTAAACGAAAGTCGGATAAATCTGTATCACGCATTATCGAAATGCTTGAATTATAGCAAAACGGTCCCAGATTTCCCTACACAAGAAATTAGAGAAAGTTGCACGTGCGATAAGCCTACACATAGCCCCAGAGAACCCCACGACCAACACACACACATGCTCCCCGCTCTGGCTGCAATTTGTGGCCAGATTGATTAAATCTGCGGCCAAGAAGCAAGGGAAATGGCTCAGGTTTTGGGGATAGGTTCTAGGCCTCTAGACCATCTCTCTGTGATGGCAACTTCTCAAAATAACATCTGGGTCGATAGCAGATTAAAAATAGAACCCTAAGTCTTAACAAAATACGATATTAACACTAAACTAGAACATTAAGGTATATTAGTGAAACTAGTTAACACACGAACTTCCCCTAGAGCCTAATTAAGGGTTTAAGATCATTACCTCACCAAAATTTGGATGAAACCCTAGCCATGCAAGCTCCAAGACTTTTCAAGAGGGTTTAAACATGATTAGATGAGGGTTTAGTGAGGTTTGATGTTGGTTTAGGCTCAAGTGTGAGGTGGGGAAATCTCAACAGGAAAATGTGAGAATGAGAGTTGTGAGATGAGAGATGGCGCTCTCTCTCTCTCTCTCTCTCTCTCTCTCTCTCTGTCTCCATTTAATGCTTCTCATGTCTTCCATGTCTATCACCATGCCTCCATTCTTTATTCTTTTCATTTTTCCTTTCTTTTTTAAAATAATTTTTTTTACTTAAAATAAACAATATATATAATATAATTAAATGGTTAATGTATCATGGCTAGCAAAACATGGTCAACACATTCTTAATGCTAGATTAGCATGCACATGTGTGTGCATGACCATAACAAGTACATAAATAATTAAATAACATATTAATTAATTATAATAAAATATATGAAAAATAATTATTAGTTAAATTTATCAAAAACCCGCATTATATGGCTTACTTAACTCTAATCGCGTTTTTAAGGTGCTACAATTATGCTCCTCTCCTTTAAGCTACTTTGGAATACACAGCGAGTATTTTAACAGTTGCTATTATCAATTAATGTATATTTTTGAATTTAAAATTATAAAAGCATCAAGAGCGAAAAAGAAATACATTTCTTTTTTCTTTTTTGCTTTTTTCTTTTTATCTGCAAAAGTAAAAAGAAAAAATATGGAAATAAGACCTATTCCTTTCTCTATTGGAATAGTAAAGATTTGAACAGTTAGAAACACAAGCAATGCAATGTTGTAATAGTGATATTAGGGTACTTAAATGCTTATCAATTAAAAGCCTGAGCCCCACATACATTTCGTTCTCCTCCTCGTAAATGAAATCTTGGCTAAGGTAACATTTGAATTTCATGATGCAGAACTCAAGTAACGCACATTTGAACTCCTTTGATTGGTTCCCTTGTACCAATCAATTGTGGGCAGGTATTGAAGCTGCCCCCACAAAAATGGGGCATACATCACGTGACAACCCCTTAAAACACAATTGAGCTCATTGTCCTTTGATCCTTTCAAACAAAAATATATCATGAGATCTTACCTAACAGCAAAATCTAAGGAGTCGAGCAACTATGGCCACAAATTAAAGTTAGGAATGCTCTTCTAACTTGAAAAGGACCACAAGGTTAAGATTCGTAAGGAACAATGCTTGTTGGGGTTGCTAGACCACATCATGCGTGGCCAGCTCTCATTTGCCATCAATGCTTTGATTTGGAAAGCACGCTGTGTGAGAAAAGGCATTGAAGACAGTTGTCCATCAAATTAGACATTTGTCAATCAAATCACATTTTAAATTATTTCAAGATGGCTACGTTGGGATTTGTTTTCGCTGATGTACCTTATGTTTCTATTTTTATTTTTATTTTTTTCGTTTTTTCCTTTCTTTCTTTCTCTCGCTGTTTTAATTTGGTTAAATTTTTTTGTTGAAGCAGAGGTGTTAGGTACGGATACTTTACAATGGTTTTAGTCTCCAAAAATAAATCGTTGAGACTGACTCTACAGGGGACTTGTATTCATTCACCTCATAACGTAACTTGGATTCACATTGACCGTATATAAGACTATGTAGGATTTAGTTCGATTTTGTTGAGATGTGTGAATTAAATAGTCTCACGTTGGAAAAGATATAAAAAGTGTAAAACATAAGATGGGCCAAAACTCCATAAGGCTTGAGTTTTATTGATGAAATTCACTTATATTAAAAGCCCGTGTACACTCGTAAAAATAAAATATATAATCGTCCCGCGTTCATGAATATATCTAAATTTAATATAGTATCATAGCTGGGTTGATAACATTTGTAGATTTGTACTTCATGTGTCCCACATTTGAAAAAATAAATATGAGAGATGTATGGGTATAAGATATAAGATGAGACAAAAGCTCAATAAGCCTTGAGTCTTACTGATAGAACCCACTTATATCAAAAATCCGTACACACTCATATCGATATAAGATATAACATTGGACAAATCTCAATAAGGATTGAGTCTTATTGATAGCACCTATTTATATCAAAAACCCGTGTACACTCGTATAAATAAAATATATAGTCACGTGTACTTACTAATATATATAAATTTAATAGATTTCATTAAAAAAATAACTTATGTACGGACATAAGATATTTGTCATTGAGGATGCAAAGTAAAAAATGATACTTTAAGAAATTACAGACAATGAAATATTTTATTTTTTTGATGGCCATGACCAACCAAATTAATCTCCATTTCCCAAGCTTTGCTTACGTACCTAGTTCTTATTGCATGTTCATGTCACGACCCAAAAAGGACACGTGACGGGCTTTTGAATCACGTGAAGTTTATAGGACCCCATCTAATTCAAGCAAGCCAAAAGCCCAGAAATATAATCCATTTTAGGGGAAAAAATAATGGAAGTGCGGTTTTGAAATAAGGTTTACTGAAATCAAACTTATTCTTATATATATACTTAAGTGGTAATATATGAAAACGCTATATTTATATCTAACTTGAAAACTCTTTTTGTCGTTTGAAATTCAGGCAGCACCGCCTTTATAATTTTTAATCCAAAAACGAATACAAGCAATAATATATAAGGCATCCTGAAAAGGGAGCTAGCTCTTCGCCAATTGGCGGAAACAACCACACAAGATAATATAAATATACAACGCCGAAGGGCGAGAATCAAAACTCAGAAAGAAATTGAGAAAACTAAGCATCATTAAGAAAATCCCAACAATAAAGAATAGCAGAGCGAGACTCTATGGCCGAAAGAATATACAAACTATGGTTATCTAAGTCTACTAAAAATACAAGTCTGGTTGATGGAGATTTTAATTAGATACAACTGAAATATTAAAGTACATAAGCAACGGCGGTCACGATGCAAGTGAACTCACCTATCAAAGCAATCATCCGGAAGGAAGTGGTGTGCCAGCGAAGCTGTTATGGAACCTGTATGGCTAAACCTGTAAGAAACTGTGACACAACGGGGGTAAGTTGTCAACTCGTGAGTAGAAAATATCACCGGGTAGAAATCGCATATATGGCGATCTTCTAGGTCATACAGTAAAATACTCAAATATAACACTGAAACATCTAGTAGTGGCGAGGGTAATAATCTACGCATAAGTGTAATATCAAGTACTCGTGTCGGTGCCTCAAGTAGCAACATGTCATATATATGATGTATGAATGCATCAAGAATGAAATCAGAATATATCTGTATGAGAAAGCTTTCTTATCTCAATAAAAATTTTGTATAAAAACTGGAGTATCATCAATGAAATTGACAGAAATCCGTGTCAAATATCGACACAAAATCCTCAAATCCTGGGCTCCGTCAGTCCGGATCAGCCCATATCATCCAATCTCACGACTACAGTCGGTACCCTCCGGATATCCACCGCGCCAAATATCACCAGGAGGTAGTCTGCCCCTGCCAGGTTCATCGTCTACAACTCGAGCTTCTTGCCCCGAAGTATCTTACCGGGTCTACCATGTACCCGAAACGGTTCATTTTACTCTTCGAATCGGGTCTCGAAAACCAACTCAATCAGGAAAACTCATGGTGGACGTCATATACATCATATTACGAGAAAACCGCAACTTGCATTTTTAAAATGATAATAAGTTTATAAAATTCTTACGGTTTTCCCCCAAATCCAGAAATCTCATGGAAAATCCAAAATCACAAAATCAAAAGTTAATAAGCAGTGAATATCGGCATAAAGCCAACAATATTGTATAACATAAAGAATATATAAATACATGGGGTATCTAAGTAAGAAATGCAATATCTAAACTAACATATGAGAGCAAGCCTACTAATAATATGTTAAAACTATCGGCTAGCAGGTTATACCAACGAAGTAACATTTTCTAAAGTGTACGTGATATGACAATTACCGATGATGATGTGTGTGAGCCGGCAAGCAAGTGTACGTGGAACATACGCATCATCGGTAATGGTGCTGGTGCCCTAACAGACGGGATTCATAATAGCTAAAGAAACACATATAATAAATATGCAATGCAATGAGAACAACATAAATATAACAGAAAAGCGAATAGTAAATGTAACATTAAAAAATATACCTATCTGTATACGAGTCATACAGTTTTAGTGTTTTGAAATAGCACGAATCGTAGTTTTTAGAAAAGTAGGGGCTACGGTGTTTTTGAGAAAAGATATGTCCTTTGAAAAATTCGTAGCATCCCTCGGGTTGTCCTATGAAAATACTCACAATTCGTTAGTTTTGAAAATAGGTATGACTCGAGCCTAGTCTAGCATCTATTTAACAACTAAGAGACTAAACTAAGGAACTAGTCGGAAGGAAAAGAAAATCTACATATATTCTGAGTCGATATACTTAGTAGTCGGTGATCCAGCCTTATAGCGTTACTTACTGTATAATACATAGTACGGCATTCTCGAGTCAAGAGTGTAGATCAATCATCTTATACGTCTCGTACGGTAATTTCCATCGTACGGCATCCTCATAATCGAAGGTACGGATCAAAATCATACATAATATCATCATTCGTACAATATCATGATTACGGGTACACTTCTAAAGTCTCGTACATTCAAATATTTTCAACTCACATATTATCGTATGTATGAATACATAGCGCCCAACGATCCATTATAATATCATATCATATATCATATCATGACTCAAACACATATTAAAATCCCACGGCATCATGCCCGATCATATCGACTCATCTCCACATATCACATACTATCCTCATCACCCGTGTATATGTACACACACACACATACACACACACACAAAAACAAGTGTGTGTGTGTGACTACATATAACCTGCGATTTACCACCAAGATAATCATCCTATGGATAGGTCTTTTCTATATCAACCTAATCTAATCTAAGGTCTTTTAAATACCCTATTCGCTAAGTATCCAAATATCGCATCCAACTTACTAATATAGTAATACCCTATTCTACTATTGCGGGGGTGCTATACGCTATCCACCCGACTTCCTCCGTATATATACATCTACTCACCTTGATCCTTATTTGCCGAAGTCAATGACGCTACGCTCTCCTTCTTCGTCCTGAAGTCCCCGCAAAGATACCTACATTTCAACGAATATCGTATCGTAAACGAGAATCAAATACGAAAAATCCGATACGGCATACGAAGGGTATATAGGTTAGAACCTACGGACTACGCATGCAAGAATAGCCAAATAAATTCTCGATGTTGATGTACAAACGTCAAACCACCGAGCTAAAACACAAATACCAAAACAAAAGTCATTCAAAAGTCATAAAACGAAAACAGAAACTCAAGAAAACACCTCCAGATTTTGCCTCAGGTCAAATTAGCCAATTTTGCATATGAGGTAGGTCTAATTTATTGAAAATGGAGCCATGAACCAAGCACGAGGCAATTCCCTCATACCAAGGCCGCAATTTGCGGCCAGAAAGGGATAATTAGCGGCCAGGTAAAGGAGTTAAGGTCTCAGGTCTCTATGGTAGCTTCTAGGTTCCCTGCACGACTTTCTGTAATCGCTAAATAATTTTTAGGGTCCCCGGGTTATAGCAGATCTTCATAACACATCACAAATACCACAAAATCTGATATCTGCAAATTCTAAAATCAATATTTTGGGGTTAAGTCTCTATTTTGGTCCATAATCTTAACACTACAGGGTTTAGTTACTATCTAATCTTCAATTTCACCTTCATACATCAACATATCACCTAAACTCCAACTAGAAATTCTCAAAGATCACTAAAATACACTTAACTAACTCTAAACTACTATAGGATGCTAGGAAAACCAAAAGATTAGCTAAAGACATGGTAGCTCATTTGGCAATTAAGGAAAACCCTAGATAACCCAATCCCAAGTGCTCAAAGTCCAATTTTGATTCCACCATGGGGTTTGTAGTGAGGTAGAGATCATTTTTTGTGAGGGATTAAGGGGTTTTTGTGAGGATTTTGGTGATGGCCATGAGTGGTAGAGGGGATGGAGGGAGATGGGGAAATGAGGTGAAGAAAGTGGGGAGATGAGGAAAAATGAAGAGATGGAAGAGAGCCAAGGAATGATGTAGAAGTTTCTCACTCTCTCTCTCCTACCCTCTCCCATGCCCATACTTCATGGTCCCACCCCCTCTCTCTCTCCAACAAAATATCTTTTCCATTTCCTTTTTATTTTCTCATTTAAAACAAAACAAAACCATGAATAAAATAAATGTAACATGTGGTTTTTGTAACATGATTTGTTGCATGCCACATGCACATAACATACTTAATGCAAAATTAGTAAATGCTAATCAAGTTTAGTAATTAACCGATTTACAAATAAGTATTTAAAAATTTATAAATGCTCATTTCACATAATTTCTTTCAAAATCAACAATTCTTATTAATTTTCCAAACTATCGGTATATAATTATATCATTTCATTAAAACCAATTTCTATATCTTTATATTGTTCATGAATTTAATTATTTTATTTATTTAAAGTCCTAAAATAATATTTTATTTTTCTGAAGGTTACGATTCATTCATTTAGAGTTGTGAAATCCAATGCAAGATCAAACTGTATCCGAAAACAATATTGAAGATTAATGTGTACATTTGTTTAGAGACATGGAGATCAACAGGATTTTTAGAGTTGTCATCTTCCTGTAGTACGATTGTATACTCCGTTTTATCTCTGGTATTTTTTTATATACACTCTGGACTTTTTATATATGCAATAATTTATATGCATGCTCGAATAGATGTAGACATGGGGCGCTGCTGGAATGCTTGCCAAGATCCCGACTGTCTAATTAAAACTAAAATAGTTATAAATAATTGACATATACCTATAAAATAAAAGGATGGAGTTGTGATCAGTCATTATCTTAGCCTAGGGATGTGATATGTCGAGCCTATGAGAGAAGCCCATATGTTAAAAGCCCATGTCATGCAGGCTTCTTAGGGTCGCGCTGGCCATTTGTTAGCTACCTCCAATTAGAAGGGCATCATTTATGGTTGCCATTCTCAAAAGCATACAAATGATTGATATATGGTTTGCCATTCTCAAAAGCATACAAATCACACGCGCACACACACAGATCGATAGAGGAAAGGCTCCATAGGAGGGAATTTTCTCCTATGGCCGTCAGAAAAATGCACCCTCCATGATTTTTTTCGACGATCGGCATACATCACCTCCATCTTTATCATCTAAGACGTGGATACATCAAATTTCATGTGATTATACTATTTTTTTACCGTTGATTTAGTTGGTACAAAATTAATGGTTTACAGACAATAGAACTTTTTACATTGCTAATTCAACGGTAAAAATGTGGTGGAATTACATGAAATTTGGTGTATGCACATCTTAGATGATAACAATGATGATAAAGGGTGCCGATCGTTGGAAAAAATGGTGGAGGCCATAGAAGGGAATTTCTTCCTATGGCGTCGAAAAAATACAGCCTCCATCGTGTTTTCCGACAATCGGCACCCATCATCTTCATCGTTATCATCTAAGATGCGGGTACACCAAATTTCATGTGATTCTACAATCTTTTCACCGTTGATTTAGCAATGTAAAAAGTTCTATTGTTGGTAAACCATTAATTTTGAACCCACTAATTCAACGGTGAAAAAGTTGTAGAATCACATGAAATTTGGTGTACCCATATTTTAGATGATAATGATGAAGATGATGCATTCCGATCGTCGGAAAACACGATGGAGGGTGTGGTTTTCGACGCCAAAGAAGGAAGTCATCTTTCCTCCATTATATATATATATATATATATAATATACACACACACTAGTCCTCTTTTGCACCTGTTATGTATGTGTATAAAATAAATACTTTTAGGGTAAATTGTCAAAAAGCTCAGGCCCGCTCGGGAATTGTCTAAAATCCTCTGTAATTTTTGAAATTGTTTGAAAGGGCCTACAGTTCAAAATCTTTATGAAAAACCTCTTGGTTTTATTTCATTTAGACCTTATATTCTCTCAACTACTTAGATGTTACAGGCAAATGTTTAGAAATCACAGACAACTATTTAGATATTACAAGCGACTGCAATATAACTGCTTAGATGTTACATACAATTGCTTAGATATTACAGGAAACGTGTAGATATTACAGGAAACTGCAATAAATAGGGGGTTTTGATTGGGCCCAGGAGTAGATTTCAAATTTTGAAAATTAGATTTTATGGCTATGTTGAAATAAAGTGATTTAAATTGGAGATTTTTCCTCAACTTTTCTAAACCTTTCTTCATGGAAACAGCTCCATAATAACAGAAGGAAGAAAAAATAAAGAAAAGAGAAAATGTACAATTTTACAAGGATTTATTAGCTTTAACATGTCTACTGTTATCCTTATTTTGCTTATAACGCTTAATTCCAAAGGTGTAGTTCATGTCCATTAATAGATGTTCTATTCGTTTAATGAAAGAATTTAAGAAATAAAAATTCTTTCAAACTATTCTCTTTAATTCATGATATCCACGTCTAATCAACTTAAACTCAAACAAGGATTTATTAGCTTTAACATGTCTACTGTTATCCTTATCTTCCAAACATTGATATTTCTTTTCAAGAAGAAAATGCTATTTCTTAAAAACACACCTTAAACTCAAACTGTTAACTTAAAAACACCTTCTAATCAATTTCCATCCATATTCTGTTAATACAACCGTTAAGGTCTATAAAAGACCAAAATACCCCCCAGGTCATCTTCTTCTTTTCCATTGCCCATTTTTCTACTTCTTTTTCATTCTATTGCTTGCTTCTCTCAATTATTTCTCTCCATGTGTCTGAAACTTTACCTCTCCCATCTCTCAATCCTTGTCTTTGACTTTTCCCTTCAAATCGAGAAAGAAATGAATATGGGTTCGTTTGAGAGGAGAGAAGCGGAAGAAAGAGGCGGTAAGTGATCGTTTTGATATTGGGTAAGGGTTTTGGGCGAGAGCAGAAAAAACTTGAGGAGAAAGAGATGGTATAGTGCAAGGGTAGGTGTTTTGGTCAATTTACTTAGTCTTTAACCCAAGTTAAACAAAAGAAACACATTAATCAACATAAATTTAGCGGATGGTATTTTTCTTTTTAAAGTTCAGGGTTTGTTTTTTTAGAAATATGAATGTTTGAGGGGTGTAAATTAAAAAAATACCCTTAAAACCTATAAAAAAAATCATCACAATTGTTCATCATATGAAATAATCCCTGTCAACTTATTTCACTACTCGATACTGTACGTATTAGCGACAGTGTTAAACGGCCGCTAATACCCCACCAACGGTCGCCAACACTACTACAATAAGGGGTTGTCCCTACGGATAAAGATATCCATAGGGACAACCTTTTATTGCCCCTACGGATTAATCCGTAGGTCTCTATGGTGCCCTACATTTTAATTTAAAAATATTAAAACGCAATTTGTTATTTGGCCCTATGGAGCCGCAAATGAAGGCCCTACAGATTCATCCGTAGGGGCATTATATGGGTTATTTTATAAAAAAAAAGGCCTAGAAATTTCCTCTTTCCCACAACTTCCTCGCTCTCACTCTCCCGCGCACGTCTCGTCGCAACCGCTCGTGCGTCGTCGCCACCGCACTCCCGCGCGCGTCTCGTCGTCCCCGACGTCAACGTCGACTTCCTCATCGATGTCAGGAACTCTCTCGTCGCCGATTGCGTCATCGACCATTTCCGGTCTCCTCCACCTTCGGCCTACAGGTTGGTAAATTTCATATTCTTACTTCTAATTATGCATTTATTTCTGTTTTTGTTGATTATTGGGTTGCTACTTGGGCTAGGGTTAGGGTTCAGGGTTCGGTTAGGGTTTGGGTTCGGTTCAGTTATGTTAGTTATATGTATGCCCTAGAGGCCATTACAGTACATTGGATGTATATTGTAGTGGATGCTGGGACATATATAGGGAGGACTTTCTTGCTCGACATGATAGTATGCTATCTGGTTGCTCTTTACCTTAACGTGTACACAGATTGTCTCTCTATTACATGTTGGTAAAGCTCTTAGGATGTGTACTTGACTACCTGGACTATGATGCGGATCATACTAGTGTGGACATGGTAGTCCATAAGTACATCCTTCAAGGTCCCTAGTCGTGGGTGTATCGAGACGGGGCATCGATATACCAGTGTAGACTAGCGTATACCTTCTCGACCCATACAGATGGGCGATGGATGATCCCATATCCATTGGTTTTTGACATCAGAGATGATATACGGGTGCTCAGTAGAGACTGGGTACACTGGACGGACTCGCCGAGAACTCCTAGATGGTATTATACCTCACGTCAGATGGCAGTTCTCTGGTGACACTGGTATAGAGTAGTCTGTTGACCCGAGATCGTCATAGAGTCTTGTGTGGTTCCCACTGTGTTTTGATTTCCACCTTACCACGTCCAAGAGGGCGTGCAAAACGGTGGTTTTTGGGTACAGTCCCGAATCACATGGAGGCAATGAGCGATAGGAGGGGATTCGTCTCTCCCGGTATAGGGAGTTGATGTTGCACTGTGTTCGATTGGCTATAACCGGAAATCCCTGGCCAGGGTTGCTGAGATTTACTGGTAAGTGTTACCAGTAGTTTCTCGAACTGTTATAGACCTCATATCGACACGATTTATCGAGCTATTGGGGTCTGACGTTTACCACCCCTAGGCAAGAAATGCGACATATCAGACGACGAGACCGGACTGTACGGTAGTGTTACTGGTTGGATTCACTGGAGTGTGAGCGGGCTTGCTCGTCGATCTTCTGATCGCTCAATACCCGGGTGGCCGTTACGTTTAGCAGACCGCTTGCGGCTTGTGGGTGCTTGATATGATCATCATCTGCTACCGGCGTATTGACGAGTCTTTAGAGTCCTACACAGAGGTTTCCTGGCTCAAGCGAAACGAAATAGGAGCGCATATGAGATATGTGCGGGACCGAGAATAATGCATGTATGTGATACCGTATTATATTCTCGGGATGAATGTATCGAATGGTTGTATGTGATATAACCTAGTTATCGATTCAAGCGTTGATTCGATAAGTCGATACATTGAATACTAGTCGGTTATGTTCGACATGACCGGATCATTGAATCAAGTGTTGATTTAATGATTTAATGTATAATTATATATTTGATATATTACTTTGCATTAACTAGTATTGGTTCACTTTAAATGGATTTTCTCACTTTATGTGCACATTGTATATGTGATATACTTTTGTTCACAAGTTTGTATCATGTTTGATGATACATGCTAGTTTGGGTTTGTGTAAAGAATTAAACCATGGTTACTTAAGTGGTTAGGGTTTCATTTCCTTTTCTCATTTATTTATTCTTTATGGAAAATGAAAAGCATAAAGAGAAAAATGGTTGCTAACTTTGTTTGTATTATGAAGCTTCATGAAGCTTTGACTTAGTGACCATTTTGTCTCATGCTTAACCCTAACCATTCCACTTAACCCTAGTCTATTCTCTACACTTGACCATGGTTACATTATGATAAGTATTCTTTTTATTTCCTTTTTGGAAAATACTTATGATAATATTCATCTTCTTCTTCTTCTTCATCACTTGAAGAAAGCTTGCTTCATCAATGGTGATTGATGAAAAAGAGTGAGAAATCCAATTCTAAAGTGAACCCACTTTCTATTTCTTCATCCTCTACCTCTTGCCAAGTAGTATAGGGTGTTTCCTTCACAAGTTTTCATGGCTTGGTGAAGGTGGAGCTTGATCTAGTGATGCCTCGACGTAGATCATCTTCGGCATCGTCGTCGATGACATAGCCCGCTTTTTCTCCGATGAAGCCGACGCAAGAGCCCAAGATCCCATTTGGACAGCGGAGATGACTTCATCACGGAGCCGTGGAGGTGGAGGACCGGATCTACAAAGGTTGTATTTCCGTTCACTTAGTTAATTTGTTAACTAGTTACTTATTTCGCCTAAACGTCTAGCTAACGATCTTGTTAGGGTTTCTCGGCACCGTTAAAATTTGAAATTGGCATGGTTGATGCCTTGTGAGACCTCATTTGTATGCCTAGGAACCTTTCATTGGTATCAGAGCCTAGCTAGAGCTTTAGGCGAAGTCTAGACGGAGTTTGAAGTCCGATCGAACCAAAACCCTAACCCGAAACATGCTCTCTGGACTTTTTCTAAAACTGGGATTTTTCCACATTAAAAATGCTTAAAAAATTCAGCAGGGAATTATAAGAATTACGGTGCAAAATTTGACTCATGAACAGTACAAAGATCGGCGGAACCGCGGCAGAAGCATGCCTTCTGCGGCGGTTCCGCGGCTAATGGATGACATCATCATCCCCTGTTTGCACAGTAACTCCTATTTTATTATGCTGGATTTTCTGGGAATTTTTAATATTTATTCAAGAGTTGAATTTTCTGGGGTTGTTTTGGGGATTCGGTGTTTCGATCGGAGTATCAGATTTTGTCTATGTGGCTTTCCGGATAAATTTTAGAATATGTTAAAAAGTTCGACCGGATATAAATACCCAATTTTTTCCCCTGTCGGGAAATTTCCAAGTGTTGGATTTTTCCGTAGTTTAACGACGTTCTAAGTAGTGCAAGTAACGCGATGGTCCCTCTAGAAGACAACAAACCTTAACTCGATTATGTGACCGTCTTGAACTGCCCTTTGAACCTTCGGGTTTGGGGCAGTACGGCGTGCCACATGTGAGGCGTTGGCTTGACCCTTCTACGGCTGGACCGTTGGTACTGAGGCACAAACTGAATGTTTTTTGACTTGTTTCATGTGTTGAGCTGTATTGGGAAAACTTGGGTGTTCGATTGTTCGATCGGAAAGTTTAACATTTTCTGTTTATCTGGAATGTGATACAATATTTGAAATTCACAAGTAGTTATGAGATAACTGGATGAATGTTATAAACACAGCACTTTAGTCTCACATGATTGGTTGCCACGGAATTTTGATGCGATCAAAAGTCCGTCGCAATCACGTAGCGTACGCGGATATTCGCCGGTAAACTTAATAGACAGCTACACCACATAGCCCCGACCAAGTGACTGTAGGAGAACCCCGTCGCCGAAAGCATCCGTTCGGGTGCTCGCGGCAGCGGTGTTCCGCCTTGGTGCACTTCGTCGACGGTATCGGGGGTGCGGCCGCCTACTAAAGTTTGCGACGAGCATTCGATCAGTTTTTCGGGAATCTTGTTGAATTGCCCGACTTTATATTGAAAAGTGTTTTCGATATTGAGACTAAAATGCGGGGTTTATAATTGTTAGGCATGCGATGTCTAAGTAATTCATTTGAGGTAGGCATGCGATGTCTATAGAGTTTGCGGATTCCAACTGTTGTAGTTTTACACTTTCTTTTCTGTGACCGTAAGTGTAATATGTGATATCGCCGGTTTCGTTGCTATATGTCAACGACAATTGGGATGCGCATATTTACTTACGTTGATGACATGTGATGTTATGTGTTGCTGGATATGTTATATTGGATCGTCGTGTTTGAATAGCCGGGTTTTTTTTTATGTGAGATGAGTGTTTTTTTCATTTTCATTCATGTAAAAACTTGTATGTAATATTTTTTTATTGGGGCACTTCCAGGTAGCGGATGTTGTCACCATTTGTATATTATTTACTTTTCCGCACTAGGATAGACCCAAGGAGGGGAGCACAAGTAACCGGGTTCTGGAGTCCAGTGGGAGACCAACTCGAGGAGTCGAGTCCAGGTCTCCTAACTCTAGAATTGGTAGGGTTGCTTGCCGCTCTCGTAGGGGTCTAGGGGTGTGGGTTTTGGCTATTCATCGCGACCGTGGAATCCGTGTTTTATACTGGCTCGTATTGAAAACACTGACGTCCTAGTATATCCAATATTTCATATGTTTCTTCTGCTGCGATATCTGTGATGTGATCATGTGATGTTCTGTGATAGATACAATATATAGTATATATGATATATTATATAGGCGTTACTTATATTTTACACCCGCGCTAGCCCTGCCCCGCTCTGCCGTTAGTTACCTAACCTAACGGTGCACGAGGGGACATCGAGGCGAATGCGGATGGCATAAGTGTACGTCGTATTTATCTGTGATGTTTAGGTACAAAAATGATGGGACTTCATTAATATGATTAATGAAATAAAAGAAACCTAAGATGTTGTGGAATCGAATTTCAAAATAAAACAGGTAGCTACAGTTCTTGCTTTGCACAGCGGTATATATGATATATCCTGCACCTTATTCGATAAGGAAAGGACCGAGATCCCTTCACCGGGAGTGACTCCTTTAGCAATAACTGGCAGATGCTACAACTCTCGGTTTGTCTTTTGATTGCTCCTATAGTTTCTGCTATGCACAGTGATATATATGATATATCCCGCACCTCATTCGACGAGAAAAGGACCGACGATCCCTTCACCGGGAATGACTCCTTTAGCAAAACTAGAAAAGCCTCAAAGACACTCCATTTCAAAATTCATTCGATCCTACAACGATATCAAGTTCATTACGCAATAGGTTTTCAGAAAAACCTGTCGTAGCCTTCCGTCATTTCAGATAAGTCCTGCTTAGTATTCGTGCTGCGTTTGTTGACCTTATCAAGGCGCAGTGTGCGGTAGCTAACCAGTATTTATCTGCTTATGCATATGATGCAGATTGGGTTAGGATAGTCGTGCGGCCTTGTTGACCTTGTCAAGGGTCGTGCGGGTGGGTTTGATTCAATCAAGAAATGACGGGTTGAACTTGACTTGCGGTCTATGGTTTGTTGACCTTGTCAAGGTCATAGATCGTTCGGGGCAAAATATTATCGGGAATTTCAAGTGTTGAAATTTGCAATGAGATTGCATACCTTCTATGAGATAGTTGGATCCCGATACCCGCTGAGAGTAAGAGTTACTCCTGGGAGAGTTTTACACATTACAATTAGCCGATCAAGTAGGTGTCTAGAAAGGTGTCAACAGGGTTACGCCTCTGGGAAAACGAGGTTTACATTAATTAGGTTCGTGCGAAAGCACGGGGGACCTCCCTCAAAGTACCGACACTGGCCTGGCTGAAAGATTGGCGAACTTGTAGCGTGTAATTAATCCCGGCTAGTCTTTCCTTTTAGGGTTTGAAGGAAGATTTGATAAAAAGCAGTGGGAGCCATCCTGATTAGATAAAATAATAACCAATCTGATCTTGCAAGAGCGCACGCTGAGTGTTTTCTTCTCTCTCTCTCCAGGTAGCGACCATATCACGCCTTAATCAAGATAATAAAACGGATATATTGACCGAACCCGCTTGTTATACTGAGCTGGGGAACGTTGGTCCCGCTCCAACTTATAATTGTTATAAGACAGAGCAGGAAATTGGGGAATACCAGATTTCCCACGCCGCCCAAACGAAGAAAGTGCATATGATGCATCTTTTTCGGGTGTGTTCGTTTTACAGAGAACTGTTTCTCGAATGTCCTTACGTCCTGGGTATATAATACCGGATCAGGATCACGCATATGTAATCTGTTACATGGGCTACAGATAAGTAAAGAACTGAGAACGGGTGATAAGTTTCATGAGGCAGAAAACGGGGCAAGTGTTGCATCCAAGTCTGTTGGTCACTATCACCCTGTATTACAAATACATTGATTCTGAACGAATGTTATTAGATACCAAACCTGATATACAAAATCATATCAGTCTCTTTATTAGTAAAGAAATGATAAAATTTTGTATTGTTGGATAATGTTTTGAACATTTCCTATATCAAAAGTTGATCGGTTCAGGCACGTTATCTAAAAGCATTGATGTTCTAAATCAAACTACAGTTCTTAGTATATAGAACACACACAAGAGGAAGAGTTCAGAAATGAACGAATCCTTCATCAGGTATTGTAGACTAGGTCATATCGATGCGACCCGACTGGCTGAAGTTACATATAGATGCATATTTAAATCAGTTTGAATTTACATCTTGTGAAACTTGCCAGTCATGTCACAAAGATTAGATGACCGTAGCTCTGTTTATTGGAAACAGAGAATGAGTTAGTGAACTCTTGGGATTGATACATGTTGATGTATGTAAGGTCCCCTGTCTACACATACCAAGACTGGTTCTTTTTACTTCATTACATTCTCTGATGATCTTTCGAGATTCAGACCTATGTTCCTGTTGAAACACAAGTCCGAACCTTATAAGATATTCACAGAATATAAGTGAGAAGTAGAGAACCAAAATATGGGTATAAGTATTATGTCCTATGATGAGATCAGGGAGGAGAATACTTGAGCATGGAATTCCTGGACTATTCTAATGGAGAATGAGATTCTCTCTCAGCATTACTCCTCCGAATACACCATAGCACGATGGTATATCGGGGCGGAGCAATCACACCCTATATGATATGGTGTGCTCTATGATGAGTACTACTGAGTTACCTTTTTTCCTATTGGGAGTTATGCACTTGAGAAGTTGCATACCTATTGAATAAGGGTTCCAATCAAATCAGCAGCCTACCGCTTCATATGTGATATGGAAAGGGAAGAGCCCATATCTTAAGTTGGTTAAGATTTGGGGTTGTCCGGCCTATGTCTAAAAGCAAAATCCGGACAAGCTCGAGGCAAGGTCTGTTATGTAGAACTGGAAAGGTTCCAGCTATACAAACTACTGCTGATGATTTGATAGAACCAAAGGATTCAGTAGATTCCAACGAACCTCAGCCTCTCCGCCGATCTAGTAGGGTTCCTCACCCACCTGAGAGTTACTTCGGTTTCTCTATGACAGTGGGAGCGAGGAAGGCATCATGAGATGATGACCCAACTAGTTTCGAGCTGGCCATCAGGAGTGAGACTCTGTAAGAATAGCTGGATGCTTAGCGATCTGAGATGGAATCCTTATACACCAACAAAGTATGGACTTTGGTTGCTATATCTGAAGGGTTAAATCCCCATCAGGAGCAAGTATATCTTGAGAAGATTACTTGGTGTAGATGGAAAAGTTGAGACTTTCAAAGCTAGACTTGTTAAAGGTTTTCGTCATCGACCAGGCGTGGATAATGATGAAACCTTTTCCAGTGCCTATACTTAAGTCCATCCGGATCCTACTTGCCACGGCTACATACCATGACTACGATATCTGGCGGTTGGGTGTCATGACTGCTTTTCTAAAATGATGTTTTAGAAGAGTGTGTCTATAAGTACACAGCCAGAGGGCCTCGTAGACAGTGGGAGTAGCGGAAACGTGAACAAGATGCTTTATAAGATAAAACAGGCATCGCGGAGTTGGAACGTCTGTTTTGATGTAGTAGTCAAAGAGTTTGACTTCATCAAAATGGTAGATGAACCTTGTATAAACAAAAAGGTAGTAGGGAGTATGGTGGTGATCCTCGTAGAGTACGTGGATGACATACTCTTGATAAGAAAGCAGTTTCCTATGCTACGCTCGGTCAATCTCCGCTTATCACATAGATTCTCCATATAGGATCAAAGTAATACCTACTAAATCCTAGGTTATGGATCTATGAGATAGATCTAATTGGATATTAGGACACTCACTAGTTGTAGTGAGAAGGTATCAGTTGATCCTGGGGAGAATCACTGGAAAGGTTCCAGGGTGATAAAGACGATTGAATGTCAGTCGCAGGCATTGTCTTTACCCTCAGTAAAGGGACGGTATGTTGGAAGAGTTCCAAGCTAGATACCGTGACATACTAGATGATAAAGGCTGGATACATCGCTACTTTAGATGCTACAAAAGAGGCTGTCTGGGTGTATATCAGTTCATGAGATGAACTTAGTTCCTCCCATTGTGTGACAATGGAGTTGTGGCTTATGCCATGGAACGTCCATCCCATCAGTGATTCAGACATATTCTAAGGCAGTATCACCTGATCATGGAGATGGCTGATCTCCAAGGTGATCGAGGTTAGGAGAGTAGACTCAGAGGACAACACGGCGGATCCACTCACGAAGGCCTATTCCCAGAGAGAGACTTTTATGGGATGGTTGAGTATGAGATACTACAACCACTGCTACAGATGGCCCTAGTGCAAGTGGGAGATTGTTAGTTATATGTATGCCCTAGAGGCCATTACTGTACATTGGATGTATATTGTAGTGGATGCTGGGACATATATAGGGAGGACTTTCTTGCTCGACATGATAGTATGCTATCTGGTTGCTCTTTACCTTAATGTGTACACAGATTGTCTCTCTATTACATGTTGGTAAAGCCCTTAGGATGTGTACTTGACTACGTGGACTATGATGCGGATCATACTAGTGGGGACATGGTAGTCCATAAGTACTGTTGGAGATAGTGCCCTCATAGTCAATTATTAGATCGCAGGTACGTGATTGCAATGATTGCGGAGGACCTATCCCGGTAGGACAGTCTTACTCGAAATGATAGTATGCTATCTGGTTTGCCTTTATCAGTCGTGTACATGTTCAGGTGACTGATTGCATGTTACACTTTGATAGAGCCCTTAGGATCTTGCTTTACTACCAACAGTATGATGGCGATCATATACGTGAGAGTTGGGTAGTTTATATGCATATCCTTAATTATGGTCCCTAGTCGTGGGAGTTTCGAGACAGGGCATCGATACTCCGGAGTAGACTAGTGTGTACAGTCGAGACCCCGACGAGGGGCGGTGGCCGGTCTCACAAGCCACTGGTGTCAGTTGGATCACCTAAGATGTATACAGGTGCTCATTGGGTTATGAGTACACCGGACAGGACTCGCCGGGAATTTGCTAGTTAGTATTATATCTATCGTCAGATAGCAGTTCCCTGGTGACATGTGTACAGGTTAGTTCATCGACCTGAGGTCGTCATTTGTCTCGTGTGAGTTCCCACTGTGCTTTGATTTCTACCCTACCACGGCTCAAAGGAGTCGTGCAAACAGGTAGTTTTTGGGTACAGTCCCGAGCCATATGGAGGCACGTGAGCGGATCGGCAGGGGATTCGTCTCTCCCGGTATTGGGGGCGAGGTCGTGCAGTGTCTAGGAGAGCCATTACACAAAGTCCATGGCCATGGCAGGAGATTTACTGGTAGGTACTCCAGTAGTATCTCAGGGTGTAATTGGGCTTCACTCCGACACGACTTATACTGCTATTGGGGGTCTGACGTTACTAGCCCCCTAGGCGGATATGCGATACTCATTGACGAACGGACCGGACTGTATATACATTGTCACTGTTAGGCTCAGTAGGGTTTTCGGAGGGGTTCGCTCATCGGTCTCCCTTGAGTTCGCTCCTCGGCCACCCTTGAGGTCAGTCCATGGGCAGCCGTTACGCATTGCTAGTGCCGCTGACGGTTTGTGGTTAAACCCACTGCCAGGGTGCTGACGAGTCATTAGAGTCCCCCACAGACAGTTTCCCAAGTTCGGGCGAAACGTTGTAGAGGCCGTATGGTTTTATGGCAGGATTCAGAAAATGCACGTGCGTTTACGCACGTGTCAGTTTTCGGGCAGATGATACTGGTCGGCTTTGGTTTAAGCCGGATCCGAGTATTATATTGAGTAGGTATAATATCTTTGTCTCAGTTGCATTTGTATTCGGTCGTAATACAAATGCGGGTATATTTATACAGTTTCGGGGTTATCCTGAAAGTTGTTTCAGGATCACTTTTGGAAGTTGCCAGTTTCCAGTTTTCTATCAGCCGTCTTTTAACATTCGGTTAAAGACGGATTTATCTTTTCTTCAGATATGAGTGGGTCATCATTCTAGAAGCTTCTAGAAGTGATGATGAGGCATATGACTCATTAGTGCATTAATGGTTTCATTAAAGGCATGATGAGGTGTTATTAGTGAGTCATTGTTTTCTTTAATGCTTCTTGTTTTGCTTAAGATATTTTGAGTGAGAAGCTTCATACCTTATGGTCACCACTTGCTCCTACGGTCACCTCCCTCTTCTATATTAGTGCACACCCCTCTCTCTCCTCATACTCTCTCTCACTTGATAGTTTTTCATGGTTGGAAAAAAGATTATGATAGATTTGCGGTGTATGGAATTTCACAGTCCATTTCATTCCATCACCCGATTTCCACGGCAACTTCATTAACCGATCGTCCACGGATTTGGACGAAGTGAGACAAAGTCATCTACTCATTCTCTACATCATTCTTGGTCGTCTCTTTTAGCAAACTTGACGATCGAGTTGCCTCGAGTCAGAGGCGGGAGCCCGTTTAAAGAACCGATCATGTGGTGCCACCTCGACGAGGACATCGGAGATCGACGAGATCGGAGCAGCCGCAACGGAGCGTGGGATGATGGTTGAAGAACGAAGGACTCGGATCATTCGGTATAACCATTCTACACTCTTTACAGTTTGTTAGTTTAGCAATAATGGCAGATCCGGGTTAAAGCATACGATAGCGCCAGTTTAAAAGTTTTGTTCCGTATTTTGGCGTCTGTAGACGGCCGGGGCGCTAGCGTAGACTTACAGTGGTATTAGAGCCTAACCATTTTGCTATACTAACTTGTGCTAACGTGTTTAAAACATCGATCCGACCGGAAATCAAAAATCGCAAAAATCGCAATTTCTTATCCCGACAGTTTCTGTTAATTTTAAACGGTCTCAAAATTTATTTCTGGATGTCTTAAAAATCCGTGCAGGGAATTCTAAGAACCACGACCAAATTTGGGGTCGTGATCCCTCCAGGCTGCCGCGGAAGGGCGGCCAAACCCATGGTTTGGCCGCGCAACCGCGGCCACGTGGGGAGCACGTGCTCCCAAATTTGGACAGTGGGTTCTTTGATTGATTTTGGGGTTTTTGGAATATAAAGTTTTGGCCCAGATTTTGTTACTGTTCACCAGTAAGCAGTGGGGCCCACTTTTTGAAATTTGGTCTTTGGTCGATCGAAATTTAAACACGTTAGTTTACAGTGCTTACATTATATCTCCGACCGGGAATGTCATTTGATCGGTAAACCGCGTCTGATTGCTATAGTTCTTTTAGACGGGTTTGCGAACGTAACATTCGCGTTGATGTTCTGTGTTGTGCTGTGATGTTGCGGATTTGTCGTGGTGGATAGCAGTGTGCAATGGTAGTACAGTTTGAGTTTATTTGTACATTTGATATTGCGGGGCGAGCGTCCAACATGTGGACTGCCGTCACTGCCTGTTGTATAATATTCTTTTGGGGCACGACCAGGTTGCGGCCGATGTACCTATTGTACTATTTTTCATTACTGTACTAGGTTTTACCCTGAGACGGAGTGCACGGATAGCCGGGTTCGGGAGGGCAACGGGTCCGCATCTCATGGCTTTGAGAGGCAGAGGGGTCCCACTCTAGAATTGGCAGACTATTCGCCGCACTCGTAGGGGGTACAGGTTGACCCAAGGAGGGGTGCTCAATTTACCGGATTCCGTGAAGTGCCGGGTGTTCCATTCACTATGCTGTGGGGGACTGCCTCGCTTCAGGTTTTGGCGGGTAACTTGCCGCACCCGTAGGGGTCTAGGTTTCATTGCACAGGCTATCCACACGACAGGGGAACGTCGAGTTTCAGCAGCGGCTCTGTGAAACTCGGGGATCCCAGATTATCTGTATTGTTCTATGATGCTTATTACTTTTCTGTAATGTTGCATATTATCACGCCTGGAGCGATTATGTATATTGGTTTATATACTATTAGATGTTGTATATGTTTTACACCCGCGCTAGTCCAGTCCCCGCTCTGTCGTTAGTTAAGTAACCTAACGGGTGATGACGGGACCCAGTGACGAATGCGGATGGCATATACGTACATTTTATTTTCGTTCTTTTCTGGTGTGATAAATGATGGGACTGCGTTGATTCTGATCAATGCAAAAGTAAAACAAACATGTTTTCAGTTGTTGGAACAATTTAAAAAGTGTTATTGCAAAGACGTTTCCTTTTGTTATGCATAGCGGTATTCAGTGGAATATCCTGCACCTCATTCGACGGGGCAAGGGCTGATATCCCTTCACCGGGACTGACCCCTTGGGCAGAAGTTTGCGTCTGGGTAATAACTTCACTATAGTCGATTACAAGTTGCTTTGCATAGCGGTATTCAGTGGAATATCCTGCACCTCATTCCACGAGGAAAGAGCCGAGATCCCTTTACCGGGAGTGACCTCTTTAGCAAAAGGTTTTCGCCACTATATTTTAAAAAAGCTATCAGGTTCCTTCAGCGATATCAAGTTCACTACGCTAAAGGTTTTTCGCCAAAAACCAGCCGTAGCCCTCCGTCATTTCATATGGATGGTCAGTAGTATTCAAGTTATGTTGGTCTAGCCCTTAGCTAGGACATAGTGATTGGTAGCTGATGGGATGTTCACATGTTGCATAGATAGATGAGTTGGCTTGGGACAGTCGTACAGCCTTGTTGGCCCTTAGTCAAGGGCGAGTACGGGTGGGTTCAAATTAACAAGATAATGATGGGAAGAACTTGACATGTGACTTATGGTGGGCTGGCCCTTAGTCACGATCATAAGAGCATGGGGCAAAAACTATATCGGGAGTTTCTAAAGAAACTGAAACTTGCCGAGTATGCGCATACCTTCTGGAGTATGAGTAACGTGGATGCATTCCATCACGTTATCATGCGATGAGAGTTGGATCCTGATTCCCACTGATGAGTTGGTTTACTCTTCGAATGATCCCGATTGATTCTTCTTTAGGTTTGGAGGAGAATTTGACAGGACAGTGGGTGGTTTCCGGATTAGATAAAATGATGACCATTCTGATCTAGGTTAGAGTGCATGCAGAGTGTTTCTTTTCTCTCTCTCTCTTTGGCAGCGACCTTTGACCGACCCTAGACTATGACTCAGTGACCAGGTTGATCGAACCTTCTTAAAATACTGGCTTTTGGATTGTCTGAGTTGCATAAGTCATTGCCACTCCTTCTTTTACCCTTTGAATTTCTCAGAACACCCGTATTACTACGGATATCCACTTCCATTGGATAGATCCATCGTATGGTTATATACGAACTCGAAGGGACTTCTTCGGGGATGGATCCAGGTTCAGGAGAAATAGAATTGGTTTATTCAGTTGTCTTTTATTATCACCTTCTCTCAGGTTGCGAGAGCTCCTTGGTTTAAGAGAGTACACCTATTACGCCTATTGGATAGTCTTATTCCAAACCATAGGCTGGTGCCGAAAGGTAGGGAATGAAAAAAACCAATTAGCCTAAGTAGGGTGTGCAGAAGGTAATATGTAAAGACAAAATAAAGGGATTAGAAAGAGGGCAAAGTAAATTGCGACTGATATCATTCACGACCAAAACCGCGTACTTCATCGCCACTCCTATTTCACCTTTAATAGAATAAGGTATTATTCAGTTGTCTTTTATCATCACCTTCTCTCAGTTGCGAGTACTCCTTGGTTTAGGAGGGTACACCTATTATGCTTACTGGATAGTCTTCTTCCAAACCATAGGCTGGTGCTGAACGGTAGGGAAGGAAGAAAATCATTTAGCCTAACGATGGTGTACAGAAGGTAACGACTAAAGACAAATAAAGGGATTTGGAGAGATGGCAATAAAATATACGGTTGAAGTCATGAGTTGGATTATGGAAGAGGCATTGCTATGAATACCAGGATACCCCTACGAAACATTTTTCATGTTTCAGTGCATTGTTAAAGGAAAAACTGTTTTCCCGATTAGACACTTACTCCAAGGGTATGTATTTACCAGGTTTCATTCTCATATCTGTATGGTTTTACAGATGATGAGTGGGAGTAAGATATTGGAAATTAGCTGATCATCCTCATTATATCGGAATTCGTTGTAATTGGTGATATTTGAGGAAATCGCCAGGGTACAGTTTTCCACCTACAACGCACAGGTTTTGAGTTGTTCAACTCAGCGGACTTATACAAAGTATTGTATGTTGTCCAAATGTCCATCAGGATAAAGGGGTAGGTCCTCGTACTATGTTCTGTTTACTTATAACTTCTCTAGTATTTAGACGAGTGTTTCGTAGAAATACATGGTCTAAGTTTTGAGAAGTTGTGGGTATAAGAATAAAGTAGAGAACCAGGTATCACAAGTATCGGGATTCTTCAAAGAGATCGAAGATGTAGATTCTTGTGATTGGTATTCAGATGATAGTGATGGTTTTGAGAAACGTGTTTCTCTTTCAGGTTACTCATAATTGGATGGATTCCTAAGTTGAGTAATGCTGATTAGCCTCTTTCCATTAAGTTGATATGCACTGGAGACGGCTGCATGGATTGAATCTTGGTTCCAATTAAATAAGTGCCAAAGTTTCTATATTGGATATAGAATGGATCGTACCTTAAAAGAAGTTAAGGTACGGGGAGTTGTCCAGCTTATGATTAAAACCAGACACTGGATAACTCAGGGCACGTTTCTGTAATGGCTGTTTGTGGGTTGACCCTGGCTATGACGAGGGTTGATATTCTACCATTTGGAAGATCAATAGTGATATTGTTCTTGACTCGCCACAGTTTTAGTAAAAATGGATCTTTTTCAGAAAACAGTAGTGGGAGTATGGTAGAACTGGAAGTGATTCCAGAACCGCGAACGATTACGGAAAATTTAATAGGACCTATACATTCAATCAGGTTTGACATTCCAATAGCCACTCCGCAGGTATGGTAGGTAACCTCAGACGCCCGAGAGGTACTTCGGTAGCCTCAGAGACGGTGACAGAGAGGTTCTTATCTACCAAGACTTGACACTACTGTTGTTCCATGATATGAGACCCGGTAGGAGGGTTGTCGTAGTCAGTGGGAGCAACGGAAGCATGGTGGGCAAGTAGCTTATGTCTATTTATAGACTTGAGCAGTTATAGCGGAGATAGATCATCTTATTTTGATGTGACAGTCATGGGTTTGACTTCAATCAGAATAGGGGATGGATCAGTTAAGAAGGTAGTAGGGTGTGATGTCATGGTATCTGGATGACATACACAGAGTAGGAAGTAAAATTCCTATACTACGATCGGTTGTACTGTGGTCGTCACACAGTTGTTTCTCCAGACAGGACATGGATATAATATTTGACATTCTGGTTTCTGGATCTATGGTTTTAGATCTGGATTTGGGTAGTTTCCCAATGTGGGTACTTTGACAGATATTCTAATGGTTTTTGGAATAGTTGACTCCTAGCATGGTGGTGTACCTGCAGGTGATGGAGTCACCCTCTCTAAAGGTGTCGTATAGACTAAAGGGGAGAGGGATGTGCATGATTGGCAGATCACTTGCTTAGGCAATTGAGTCAATCATGAGATGTCAAGTACCACACCAAATGTTGTTTTTGCACTAGTTGCAATGAGTTTGTATTAATCCAATCCTGGAGAAACATAAGGAAACAGTTTTAGAACATAAGTACATGTTCTACGGATTTGATGACGGCAGCCTCCTTCGAGAGACGATTATCATTCCAGGCTTCAAAGGTGACGTGGATGACAGAGTGACTGTCAGAGTTTTAGTTTTTCCCTCTGACGAAGAGGGACAGTATTATGGACAGGTGGTCCAAGAGGATACTGTGGGAAGCAAGGTGCCCGATACTGATTAGGTTCAGTGATCGATTCAGTCTAAGAAGTTTGGATATGGAGTTCATTTATGAACTAAGGTCCCATCAGATATCCAGACATATTCTAAGACAGGTACTACTCAATTCGGGAGATGGCTTTCTCCGCGAACTTGAGATTAAGAGAGATATAGAAAGATACTTCTAGGCGGATCCACTCACTGAGGCTATTTCTCGAACACAATAGTTTTACAAACGGGCTTTGTGAAACTGATTAGTAGAGGAGTTGGATGTTCGGTTTCACACGGGCTGTGAGTAGTCGACATCGCAATATTAGCCTTGAGTGCAAGTGGGAGATTGTTGGAGATAGTGCCCTCATAGTCAATTATTGGATCGCAGGTACGTGATTGCAATGATTGCGGAGGACCTATCCCGGTAGGACAGTCTTACTCGAAATGATAGTATGCTATCTGGTTTGCCTTTATCAGTCGTGTACATGTTCAGGTGACTGATTGCATGTTACACTTTGATAGAGCCCTTAGGATCTTGCTTTACTACCAACAGTATGATGGCGATCATATACGTGAGAGTTGGGTAGTTTATATGCATATCCTTAATTATGGTCCCTAGTCGTGGGAGTTTCGAGACAGGGCATCGATACTCCGGAGTAGACTAGTGTGTACAGTCGAGACCCCGACGAGGGGCGGTGGCCGGTCTCACAAGCCACTGGTGTCAGTTGGATCACCTAAGATGTATACAGGTGCTCATTGGGTTATGAGTACACCGGACAGGACTCGCCAGGAATCTGCTAGTTAGTATTATATCTATCGTCAGATAGCAGTTCCCTGGTGACATGTGTACAGGTTAGTTCATCGACCTGAGGTCGTCATTTGTCTCGTGTGAGTTCCCACTGTGCTTTGATTTCTACCCTACCACGGCTCAAAGGAGTCGTGCAAACAGGTAGTTTTTGGGTACAGTCCCGAGCCATATGGAGGCACGTGAGCGGATCGGCAGGGGATTCGTCTCTCCCGGTATTGGGGGCGAGGTCGTGCAGTGTCTAGGAGAGCCATTACACAAAGTCCATGGCCATGGCAGGAGATTTACTGGTAGGTACTCCAGTAGTATCTCAGGGTGTAATTGGGCTTCACTCCGACACGACTTATACTGCTATTGGGGGTCTGACGTTACTAGCCCCCTAGGCGGATATGCGATACTCATTGACGAACGGACCGGACTGTATATACATTGTCACTGTTAGGCTCAGTAGGGTTTTCGGAGGGGTTCGCTCATCGGTCTCCCTTGAGTTCGCTCCTCGGCCACCCTTGAGGTCAGTCCATGGGCAGCCGTTACGCATTGCTAGTGCCGCTGACGGTTTGTGGTTAAACCCACTGCCAGGGTGCTAACGAGTCATTAGAGTCCCCCACAGACAGTTTCCCAAGTTCGGGCGAAACGTTGTAGAGGCCGTATGGTTTTATGGCAGGATTCGGAAAATGCACGTGCGTTTACGCACGTGTCAGTTTTCGGGCAGATGATACTGGTCGGCTTTGGTTTAAGCCGGATCCGAGTATTATATTGAGTAGGTATAATATCTTTGTCTCAGTTGCATTTGTATTCGGTCGTAATACAAATGCGGGTATATTTATACAGTTTCGGGGTTATCCTGAAAGTTGTTTCAGGATCACTTTTGGAAGTTGCCAGTTTCCAGTTTTCTATCAGCCGTCTTTTAACATTCGGTTAAAGACGGATTTATCTTTTGTTCAGATATGAGTGGGTCATCATTCTAGAAGCTTCTAGAAGTGATGATAAGGCATATGACTCATTAGTGCATTAATGGTTTCATTAAAGGCATGATGAGGTGTTATTAGTGAGTCATTGTTTTCTTTAATGCTTCTTGTTTTGCTTAAGATATTTTGAGTGAGAAGCTTCATACCTTATGGTCACCACTTGCTCCTACGGTCACCTCCCTCTTCTATATTAGTGCACACCCCTCTCTCTCCTCATACTCTCTCTCACTTGATAGTTTTTCATGGTTGGAAAAAAGATTATGATAGATTTGCGGTGTATGGAATTTCACAGTCCATTTCATTCCATCACCCGATTTCCACGGCAACTTCATTAACCGATCGTCCACGGATTTGGACGAAGTGAGACAAAGTCATCTACTCATTCTCTACATCATTCTTGGTCGTCTCTTTTAGCAAACTTGACGATCGAGTTGCCTCGAGTCAGAGGCGGGAGCCCGTTTAAAGAACCGATCATGTGGTGCCACCTCGACGAGGACATCGGAGATCGACGAGATCGGAGCAGCCGCAACGGAGCGTGGGATGATGGTTGAAGAACGAAGGACTCGGATCATTCGGTATAACCATTCTACACTCTTTACAGTTTGTTAGTTTAGCAATAATGGCAGATCCGGGTTAAAGCATACGATAGCGCCAGTTTAAAAGTTTTGTTCCGCATTTTGGCGTCTGTAGACGGCCGGGGCGCTAGCGTAGACTTACAAGTACATCCTTCAAGGTCCCTAGTCGTGGGTGTATCGAGACGGGGCATCGATATACCAATGTAGACTAGCGTATACCTTCTCGACCCATACAGATGGGCGATGGATGATCCCATATCCATTGGTGTTTGACATCAGAGATGATATACGGGTGCTCAGTAGAGACTGGGTACACTGGACGGACTCGCCGAGAATTCCCAGATGGTATTATACCTCACGTCAGATGGCAGTTCTCTGGTGACACTGGTACAGAGTAGTCTGTTGACCCGAGATCGTCATAGAGTCTTGTGTGGTTCCCACCGTGCTTTGATTTCCACCTTACCACGTCCAAGAGGGCGTGCAAAACGGTGGCTTTTGGGTACAGTCCCGAATCACATGGAGGCAATGAGCGATAGGAGGGGATTCGTCTCTCCCGGTATAGGGAGTTGATGTTGCACTGTGTTCGATTGGCTATAACCGGAAATCCCTGGCCAGGGTTGCTGAGATTTACTGGTAAGTGTTACCAGTAGTTTCTCGAACTGTTATAGACCTCATATCGACACGACTTATCGAGCTATTGGGGTCTGACGTTTACCACCCCTAGGCAAGATATGCGACATATCAGACGACGAGACCGGACTGTACGGTAGTGTTACTGGTTGGATTCACTGGAGTGTGAGCGGGCTTGCTCGTCGATCTTCTGATCGCTCAATACCCGGGTGGCCGTTACGTTTAGCAGACCGCTTGCGGCTTGTGGGTGCTTGATATGATCATCATCTGCTACCGGCGTATTGACGAGTCTTTAGAGTCCTACACAGAGGTTTCCTGGCTCAAGCGAAACGAAATAGGAGCGCATATGAGATATGTGCGGGACCGAGAATAATGCATGTATGTGATACCGTATTATATTCTCGGGATGAATGTATCGAATGGTTGTATGTGATATAACCTAGTTATCGATTCAAGCGTTGATTCGATAAGTCGATACATTGAATACTAGTCGGTTATGTTCGACATGACCGGATCATTGAATCAAGTGTTGATTTAATGATTTAATGTATAATTATATATTTGATATATTACTTTGCATTAACTAGTATTGGTTCACTTTAAATGGATTTTCTCACTTTATGTGCACATTGTATATGTGATATACTTTTGTTCACAAGTTTGTATCATGTTTGATGATACATGCTAGTTTGGGTTATTGTAAAGAATTAAACCATGGTTACTTAAGTGGTTAGGGTTTCATTTCCTTTTCTCATTTATTTATTCTTTATGGAAAATTAAAAGCATAAAGAGAAAAATGGTTGCTAACTTTGTTTGTATTATGAAGCTTCATGAAGCTTTGACTTAGTGACCATTTTGTCTCATGCTTAACCCTAACCATTCCACTTAACCCTAGTCTATTCTCTACACTTGACCATGGTTACATTATGATAAGTATTCTTTTTATTTCCTTTTTGGAAAATACTTATGATAATATTCATCTTCTTCTTCTTCTTCATCACTTGAAGAAAGCTTGCTTCATCAATGGTGATTGATGAAAAAGAGTGAGAAATCCAATTCTAAAGTGAACCCACTTCCTATTTCTTCATCTCTACCTCTTGCCAAGTAGTATAGGGTGTTTCCTTCATAAGTTTTCATGGCTTGGTGAAGGTGGAGCTTGATCTAGTGATGCCTCGACGTAGATCATCTTCGGCATCGTCGTCGATGACCTAGCCCGCTTTTTCTCCGATGAAGCCGACGCAAGAGCCCAAGATCCCATTTGGACAGCGGAGATGACTTCATCACGGAGCCGTGGAGGTGGAGGACCGGATCTACAAAGGTTGTATTTCCGTTCACTTAGTTAATTTGTTAACTAGTTACTTGTTTCGCCTAAACGTCTAGCCAACGATCTTGTTAGGGTTTCTCGGCACCGTTAAAATTTGAAATTGGCATGGTTGATGCCTTGTGAGACCTCATTTGTGTGCCTAGGAACCTTTCAAGTTAGGGTTAAGTTTAGGATTAATTAGTTGGGGTTAGGGTTAGACTTGGGCTAGGGTTAGGGTTTGGGTTCAGTGTATGGTTAGGGTTAGGGTTCAGTGTATGGTTAGGGTTAGGGTTTGGTTCAGGGTTAGGGTTAGAGGCTAGGGTTAATTTGGGTAAATTACGTAAAATAGATAGGGTTAATTGGGTTAATTAGTGATAATTTGAAAAGGTTAGGGTGTTGATTAGGTTAATTTTGGTAAATTGGGTTAAATTTGGGTTAATTAGGGATAATTTGTGTTAGGGTAACGATTATGGTTAATTGGGGTTAATTAGCTTAATTTGGGTTTCTTAGGGTTAGGATTTAGGGTGCATTAGTTCATTCAGTAGGATACTCGATGATAACATAAACATACAACTTTACTGTAAACACAAATTTTTTTTACCCTAAACTAAAAACTTCGAACCCTTAATAACGAAACGTAAATGTAAAACCTATTCAAGTTAAATGTTCAAGTTAAAACCATTATATGATACTCGATGATAATATGAAATTTTCATATTCTTATCAATACATGAAAATCAAAGCGCGACTTAGTCCCCGTCTATCGGTTAACATACGTTCGATGTTCGTCGTGATATAGAACTATACGAAGGAGGTTAAATATCAGACGGTATAGTTCGGTACTAACAACCGTCGTTTAGTTTATGTGACGAGAAAATTCAATCGTATGATATTGTAATATTTCAGAAAATATAAAATATTGTTTTTGGAATTTAATATTAAAATAATATATTTCGGGAAAACTACCCGATTTGCGAAATTGGGGTTTTTCGTAAAATGGTATACATATATACCAATATTTGTGAAATAATTGGAGATTAAAATGATTTATTCATTTAAAAATATATTTATTGGATTTGGCATTTTTATAATTAATTATATGCAGTTTAAAATTAAACCCGATTAGTGCACTACTAATCGCGATTAAGCCAAATCCGTGTTTCTACATTTTTCCATGGCTATTGCACCATGTCATGTTGTATTTTGTTGCATGTTGTTGCATTTGTGTTGTTTTATGGGTATTATGTGTATTAATGAGAAAAAGAGAGCATGGTTAAAAAGAGAATGATTGGAGAGAGAAAGAGAGAGAATGAGACATGAGTGTGAGAGGGTGAGAATAAGAAAGAGAGAGAGAGGGCTGCCCATTATTTTCCTCCCCTTTGTTTCTTCATCTCCATCACCCTCAAGCTTCCCTCCACCTCCACCCCCAAGAATCACCTCCATTTCTTCACCAAAACCCTACACCCTCTTCATTAAAATTGATCCCCACCTCATTCTCAACACTTTGGACCCATCAATATTGGATTTTGGAGACTTTGGGAAGCTAGGTTTTTTCATGAGTTGCCCAAATGAGGTATAATTCCTTTCACTTACTTTAGTTTTAAGTTTCCTAGCATCCTACTTTAGTTTAGAGTAAAACTTGTTAGATTAGTGATGTTTGGAAAATTTCAAGAGAAGGGTTTGGATGTTTGTGTGGATTTATGTGTAAGTGCACGGCGGCGCCCCGGCCGTCAATCCGACGCCGGAATGCGGAAGCGAAAAACTTTAATTTTGCAAACTAGCAAACCGGCACCACCGCGCACTAAACACCCGGATCGTGCCATTAAACTAGATCTAGCTAACTACAAGACGGGTTAAAGATATACCGAGCGATCCGTGTCCTTCGGTCTTCGTCTCCACTCCGATCTCCCGCGGAAACTCCGTTCATCTCCTCCTTGTCGGAAAGGGCACCACGTAGCCGGAATCTTTTACGGACTCCCACCTCTGGACCGAGGCAACTCGGGCGCGAAGTTGGCTAGCCGACGCGTCCAAGATTTGCTGTAGAATAGTGTAGTAACCATTGTCTCTTTGGGGTATATGAAGTTGCCTTGATGGAGGGATAGATGGAATGAACTTTTGAGAGGTGAGAAGGGTTTTGTGAGCAAGCCTAAAATGAGATGTATCATTTTCCCTCATACCAAAATGAAAACTTCTCTCACTCCTCTCTCCCTCTCCAAAATTGTGGCCGGCCTCCCATCTCTTGAAGAATGGTGGAGGGAAAAACTAATACAAGAGGGAGGTTCATCGGAACTTATAAAGCAGAGAGGGACTGGGCTGACCACACTTGTCTAGCTGGATCTACTCGGTCAACGGACTATGCCTCTAAGCACGATGCGACCCGGAACCGTGAGTGTAGTAGAAGAATAATGGTGACCACACCCAAAACCATCATCACAATATCAAATCAATTCCAATCAACATAAAGCAAGAAAATGATGATAGAAAAGAATGGTATCAAAAGATGCTTTCATAATCAATCCATATGCAAGAAACCCCTCCATAATATGTTATTTGCAAACTTGCAAATAACACCCTCCATCAAAAAGTCCGGCCGTGAAAGAACAAAGGAAAACCGGCCGGAACAGAATGCAAACTGGCAACTCCAGAAAACTGGTCCCGTAATAAATTACAGGAAAACCCCGATACTGCATATACATGCCCGCATTAGTATTACCACTGAACACAAATGCAAAGAGACAAAATCTACACTGTACTATACTAGGATCTGGCTTAAACCAAAGCCGGCTAGTAATATCCGTCCGATCCTGATCCGTGCAATACCGCACGTATCTGATCGAACCCTGCCATATATCCATACGGCCTGTAGTACTAACCGTCCGATCCTGATCCGTGCAATACCGTACGTATCTGATCGGAACCTGCCATATCTCCATACGGCCTCTACAGCGTTTCGCCCGAAAGCTTGAGTAACTGTAAGTGTGGTGGACTCTAAAGACTCGTCAATACTATGGCTGCGGATTTAACCACTAGCACGTCAGAGGTATAAGCCAATACGTGACGGGCCACCAGCTATTGACCAAAAGGGACGTCGATGAGCGAACTCATCCTGACGCCCTACTGAGCCTGTCATTGACAATATCCGTACAGTCCGGTCCGTTCGTCTATGAGCATCGCATGGCGGGCCTACGGGGTTGGTAAAAGTCAGACCCCCAAAAGCGGTACAAGTCGTGTCGGAGTGTAGCCCAGAACACCCTGAGATACTACTGGAATACCTACCAGTAAATCTCCTGCCTTGGCCAAGGACTTCGTGTAATGGCTCTCCTAGACACAGCGCGAACTCACCCCTAATACCGGGAGAGACGAACCCCTGAAGATCCGCTCACTGCCTCCATGTGGCTCGGGACTGTACCCAACTAAAGCCTGTTTGCACGTCTCCTTTGAGCGTGGTAGGGTAGTAATCAAAGTACAGTGGGAACTCACACGAGACAAATGACGATCCCCAGGTAAATGAACTAACATGTACACATGTCACCAGGGAACTGCTATCTGACGTCAGGTATAAGACCAACTAGCATGTTCCCGGCGAGTCCTGTCCGGTGTACTCATAACCCAATGAGCACCTGTATACATCTTAGGTGAACCAACTGACACCAGTGGCTTGTGAGACCGGCCACCGCCCCTCGTCGGGGTCTCGACTGTACACACTAGTCTACTCTGGAGAATCGATGCCCTGTCTCGAAACTCCCACGACTAGGGACCATTTAAGGATGTGCTTATAGACTACCAGCTCCCACGTATATGATCGCCCTCATACTGCTGGCAGTCAAGCAAGAATCCTAGGGGCTCTATCAACGTGTAATAGCGACCTGTAAGGTCACCTAAAGCAGTACATGATGATAAAGGTAAACCAGATAGCATACTATCATCTTGAGTAAGACTGTCCTATCGGGATAGGTCCTCCCTTAATCATTGCAATCACGTACCTGTGATCCAATAATTGACTCTGAGGGCACTATCTCCAACAATCTCCCACTTGCACTCAAGGCTAATTATTGCGATGTCGCATACTCACAGCCCGTGTGATACCGAACACCCAACTCCTCTACTTGTCAGTCTCACAAAACTCGTTTGCGAAACTATTGCGTTCGAGGAATAGCCTCAGTGAGTGGATCCGCCTTGATGTTTCTTTCTATGTCTCTCTAAATCTCAAGTTCGCGGAGAAACCCATCTCCCGAAATGAGCAATACCTGTCTTAGAATGTCTGGATGTCTGATGGGACCTAGCTCATAAATGAACTCCAAATCTAAACTTCTTAGACTGTATCGTCAACTGAACTTAATCAGTATCCCGCGCCATGCCTTCCTCAGTATCTGCCTGGATCACCTGTCCAAAATACTGCCCCTCGTCAGAGGGAAAACTATAACTCTGACAGCCACTCTGCCATCCAGGTCACCTTGGAAGCCTGGAATGATAACTGTCTCCCGAAGGAGACTGCTGTTATCATATCCCTAGAGCATCAACTTATGTTCTAAAACTGCTCCCGATTGTTTCTCCAGGATTGGATTGATATCAACTTATCGCACCTACTGCAAGAACAACATCTGGTGTGGTACTTGACATCTCATGATTGACTCAATTGCCTAGGCAAGTGATCTGCCAATCATGCGTATCCCTCTCCCCTTTAGTCTGTAAGACACCTTTAGAGAGGGTGACTCCATTACCTGCAGGTACACTACCGTGCCAGGAGTCGACCATTCTAAATACTCTTAGAATGCTGTCTAAGTACCCTGATTGGGAAACCACCGAAATCTAGATCTAAAACCATAGATCTAGTAACCAGTATGTCTGATATAATGTCCAAGTCCCATGTGGAGAAACCACTGTGTGACGACCAAAGTATAACCGATCGTAGTATAGGAATATCACTTCCTACTCTGTGTATGTCTTCCAAATACCAGGACATCACACCCTACTATCTTCTCAACAGATCCATCCCCTATTCTGATGAAGTCAAACCTATGACTGTCACATCAGAAATAGATGATCTATCTCCTCTATATCTGCTGTAGTCTATAAATAGACATAACCCACCTGTCCACCAATGCTTCCGCTGCTCCCACTGACTACGACAACCCTCTGGCAGAGTCATATACACGTACACTTCTAAAACTAGTTTAGAAAGACGCTATACTCATCCTCCTGCCGGATCTCACAGTCTGGAACAACAGCAATGGTAAGTCTGGGTAAACAAGAACCTTCCTGCCACCGTCCTTGAGGCTGCCGGAGTACCTCTCGGGTGCCTGAGGTTACCCACCGTATCTGCGGAGTGGCCAATGGAATGTCAAACCAGATTGAATCTTTAGGTTCTTATCAAATCTTCAGTAATCGTTTGTGGTTCTGGAATCACTTCCAGTTCTACCATACTCCACTACTGTTTTCTGAAAAAATCCATTTTTATTAAAACTATGGCAAGTCAAGAACAATATCACTATTGATCTTCCAGATGGTAGAAAATCAACCCTCGTCATAGCCCGGGTCAACCCACAAACAACCATTACAGAAACATGCCTCGAGTTATCCAGAGTCTGGTTTTAAGCATAAGCCGGACAACTCCCCGTATCTTAACATCGTTAAGATACGAACTGTTCTATATCCAAAATAGGAACAGAGGCACTGATTTAATTGAACCAAATTCAAATCATGCAGCTATCTCCAGTGCATGTCAACAAAATGGAGAGAGGCCGATCAGCGTTACTCAACTTAGGAATACTCCCAATTATGAGTAACCTGAAAGAGAAGCAAGTTCTCTTAATCATCACTATCAACTGAATACCATACACAAGTATCTACATCTTCGATCACCTTGAAGAATCCCGATACTTGCAACATCTGGTTCTCTACTTTATTCAAATACCTATAACTTCTCAACATTCGGACCCTGTGTTTGCACGAAACACCTGTCTAAAAACTAGAGAAGTCATAAGTAAACCGAATATAGTACGAGGACCAACCCCTCTGTCCTGATAGACCCTGGACAACATACAATACTCTGTATAAGTCCCTTGAGTCTGATAACTCATTCACTGTGTGTCGTAGGTTGAAAACTGTACTTATGGTTAAGAAGAATTACACCGCAGTTCAATGCTCCTTACCTAACCATCCACTGATATAGGTAAATGTCACAGACATAATTTCAAAAAGATATATCTCACTCTATAAAAATAGACGTACAGATATATCAATTTGAAATTGGTGCATAACAGCGGATATTCAAAACCAAATATTTGCCGTCCGGCAAACAACCCAGGTGACTTCCTCAAATATCACCGATTACAACGAATCCCGATATAATGAGGATGATCACCTAATTCCCACTAACCTACTCCCACTCATCATCTGTAAAACCATACAGATGTGAGAATCATACCTGGTAAAATACATACCTTGGAGTAAGGACTAATTGGGAAATCAGTTTTCCTTTAACAGTACACAGTGAAACTGAAACATTAAAATGTTCCGTGGGGTTATCCTGGTATTCCTAGTAATGCCTCTTCCATTATCCGATTCACAACAGTAACCGTGTAATTCTTTGCCACCTCTCCAAATCCCTTTATATGTCTTTAGTCATTACCTTCTGTACACCCCTTTAGGCCAAATGGTTTTCTTCCTTCCCTACTGTTCGGCACCAGCCTATGGTTTGGAAGAAGACTATCCAATAAGCATAATGGGTGTACTGTCCTAATCCTAGGAGCACTCGCAACGCGAGAGAAGGTGAAGATAAAAGACAACCGAATAAATCTTATTCCTATTTCTCCTGAACCAGAATCCATCCCCGAACTGGAAGAAGTTCCTTTCGAGTTCGTATATAACCATACGATGGAATATCCAATAAACTGTGGATCTTCGTAGTGATACGGAGTGTCCTGGAGAAATACAAAGGTGATTTAGGATTGGCGAAGAAATATTTGGTATGGTCGTGAATAGCAGTCGCAATTTACTTTGCCCTCTTACTAATCCCTTTCTTTGTTTTTACTTAATACCTTCTGTACACCGTTTAGGCTAATTGGTATTCTTCATTCCCCACCGTTCGGCACCAGCCTAAGGTTTGGAAGAAGATTATCCAATTTGCGTAATAGGTGTACTATCTCCTAAGCCAAGGAGTACTCGCAATCTGAGAGAGAAGGTAAAAGGAAAAGACAACTGAATAGTCCTATTCGTTTTCTCTAGAACCGGAAACCATCCTCGAATAAATTCCTTCGAGTTCGTATCTAACCATACGATGGTTTTGTCCAATGGAAGTGGACGTTCGCAGTAATACGGGGTGTCCTGGAGAAAAGAGTAAAAGTAGGAGTGGCAATGAGGTTTGCAACTCTGACAATCCAAAAGCCAGTGTCAAGAATGTTCGGTCAACTTGGTCACTGAGTCATAGTCTTAGGGTCGGGTCAATGGTCGCTGCCAAAGAGAGAGAGAAAAGAAACACTCAGCATGCACTCTAACCTAGATCAGAATGGTTATCACTTTATCTAATCAGGAAACCTCCCACTGTACCGTCAAATTCTCCTCCAAACCTGAAAGAAGAATTAGTCGGGATCACCCGAGGAGTAAACCAACTCATCAGTGGGAATCGGGATCCAACTATCATTGCATGATAACGTGACGGAATCCGCTCACATCATCACACTCCAGAAGGTATGCGCATATCTGGCAAGTTTCAGTTCTTTTGAAACTCCCGATGTGGATTTTTACCCCATGCTCTTATGACCTTGACTTTGGCCAACATATCATAAGCCACATGTCAAGTTCTACCCGTCATTATCTAGGTTAATTTGAACCCACCCGTACCTACCCTTGACTTTGGCCAAAATGGCAGTACGACTGTCCCAAACCAACGCATCTATCTATGCAGCAGAAAGGTAACAAGTAGCTACCATTCACTATGCCTTGACGAAGGTCAACAAACATAGCATGAATACTACGTGCTACCCGTCTGAAACGACGGAGGGCTATGAATGGTTTCTGGAGAAAACCTTTAACGTAATGAACTTGATATCGTTGAAGGAACTGGATAGCTTTTATAAAAATATAGTGGCGGAAACCTTTGCTAAAGAGGTCATTCCCGGTGAAGGGATCTCGGCTCTTTCCCCGTAGAATGAGGTGCAGGATATTCCAACTGAATACCACGGTGCAAAGCAAAAGTAATCGGCTATAGTGAAGTTATTGCCCTGACGCAAACTTTTTGTCCAAGGGGTCACTCCCGGTGAAGGGATCTCGGCCCTTGCCTCGTCGACTGAGGAGCAGGATATTCCAACTGAATACCACGATGCAAAATAAAAGAGAACGTCCTTGCAATAACAGCTTTTTGAAAAGTGTTCCAACAACATCAGATTAGGTTTGTTTTTAACTTGCATTGATCCGAATCAATGCAGTCCCATCAATTGATCACACCAAAAAGAATGAAAAATATACTGATGTACGTATATGCCATCCGCATTCGCCACTGGGTCCCGTCATTACCCGTTAGGTTAGCTAACTAACGACAGAGCGGGGACTGGACTAGCGCGGATGCAAAACATATACAACATCTACTAATATATATATCAATATATTATATTTCGCTCAAGGCGTGATAAAATGCAACATCACAGAAATGTACAGCATCACAGAACAATACAGATATCTGGGATCCCCGGGTTTCACAGAGCCACTACTGAAACCCGACGTTCCCCTGGTCGTGTGGATAGCCTGTGCAATGAAATCCTAGACCCCTACGGGCACGGCAAGTCACCCGCCAAGACCTGAAGCGAGGCAGTCCCCTTCAGCACCGTGAATGGACCACCCAGCACTTCACGGAATCCGGTAACTTGGGCACCCCTCCTGGGTCAACCTGTACCCCCTACGAGTGCGGCGAATAGCCCGCCAATTCTAGAGTGAACCCCCCTCCGTCTCAATGCCATGAGATGCGGGCCCGTTGCCCTCTAGAACCCGGCTATCCGTGCACCCCTCCGCGGGGTAATCCTAGTACAGAAAATAAAATATACATACACCGGGTACATCGACCGCAACCTGGCCGTGCCCCAAAATAATAATACAATCAGGCAGTGACGGCAGTCCACATGTCGGACGCTCGCCCCGCAATATCAAATGTACATAATACAACAAAAACTGTACTAGCATTGCATCCAGGCTATCCCCCACGACCGATCCGCAACATCACAGCAAAAACACAGAACATCAACGTGAATGTCACGTTCGCAAATCCGTCTAACCGGGCTATAGCAGCTAGACAAGATTTACCGATCGAGTGACATTCACGGTCGCAGATATAATGTAAATACTGTGAACTAATGTGTTTAAAATATCCGATCGATCAAATTTACCAAGTGGGCCCCCAAGCAATACTGTAGCACTCACAGAAATTCTGGGCCCAAACAAAGTATACCAAAACCCCTATTTTCAGCCCACATTCCTGCGGCGGAACCGCGGCCATTTCAGCCCACAAGCCCACTGCAAAAAAAAATGATGACGTGAATCCACATTCCTGCGGCGGAACCGCGGCCAAAGAGGGGTTATGGCCGCGGTTCCGCGGTCGTACGGAAGGATCAGGGCACCAAATTTTTCCAGTGTTCTTAGGACTTTCAGTACATCACTTTTCTACAACCTGAAAAATTTTTGGACTTCAAAAAATTTCGACAGAAACTGATGTGAAGAAAAATACGGTTTTTGGAAAATTGTTCGATCGGAAATGTAAAACACATTAGACAAAGCTAGACTATGTTAATAGCGAGGCTCTGATACCACTGTAAGTGCACGGCGGCGCCCCGGCCGTCAATCCGACGCCGGAATGCGGAAGCGAAAAACTTTAATTTTGCAAACTAGCAAACCGGCACCACCGCGCACTAAACACCCGGATCGTGCCATTAAACTAGATCTAGCTAACTACAAGATGGGTTAGAGATATACCGAGCGATCCGTGTCCTTCGGTCTTCGTCTCCACTCCGATCTCCCGCGGAAACTCCGTTCATCTCCTCCTTGTTGGAAAGGGCACCACGTAGCCGGAATCTTTTACGGGCTCCCACCTCTGGACCGAGGCAACTCGGGCGCAAAGTTGGCTAGCCGACGCGTCCAAGATTTGCTGTAGAATAGTGTAGTAACCATTATCTCTTTGGGGTATATGAAGTTTCCTTGATGGAGGGATAGATGGAATGAACTTTTGAGAGGTGAGAAGGGTTTTGTGAGCAAGCCTAAAATGAGATGTATCATTTTCCCTCATACCAAAATGAAAACTTCTCTCACTCCTCTCTCCCTCTCCAAAATTGTGGCTGGCCCCCCATCTCTTGAAGAATGGTGGAGGGAAAAACTAATACAAGAGGGAGGTGAGTGTAGTAGAAGAATAATGGTGACCACACCCAAAACCATCATCACAATATCAAATCAATTCCAATCAACATAAAGCAAGAAAATGATGATAGAAAAGAATGGTATCAAAAGATGCGTTCATAATCAATCCATATGCAAGAAACCCCTCCACAATATGTTATTTGCAAACATCCTCCATCAAAAAGTCCGGCCGTGAAAGAACAAAGGAAAACAGGCCGGAACGGAATGCAAACTGGCAACTCCAGAAAACTGGTCCCGTAATAAATTACAGGAAAACCCCGATACTGCATATACATGCCCGCATTAGTATTCCCACTGAACACAAATGCAAAGAGACAAAATCTACACTGTACTATACTAGGATCCGGCTTAAACCAAAGACGGCTAGTAATATCCGTCCGATCCTGATCCGTGCAATACCGCACGTATCTGATCAAACCCTGCCATATATCCATACGGCCTCTAGTACTAACCGTCCGATCCTGATCCGTGCAATACCGCACGTATCTGATCGGAACCTGCCATATCTCCATACGGCCTCTACAGCGTTTCGCCCGAAAGCTTGAGTAACAGTAAGTGTGGTGGACTCTAAAGACTCGTCAATACTATGGCTGTGGATTTAACCACTAGCACGTCAGAGGTATAAGCCAATACGTGATGGGCCACCAGCTATTGACCAAAAGGGACGTCGATGAGCGAACTCATCCTGACGCCCTACTGAGCCTGTCAGTGACAATATCCGTACAGTCCGGTCCGTTCGACTATGAGTGTCACGACCCGAAAGAGCACGTGACTGGCCCTTGAACCATATGAAGCCTATAGGACTCCATCTGATCCAAGTAAGCCAAAAGCCCAGAAATCTAAAACCATTTTTAAGAATAAGTAAAGAAAACTGGTTTAAAGAAGTGAAGAAATACAGGTTTGAAATCAAGGTTTTTAAATAACTAAGCCGAAGGTACGTTTTGAAAACAATAAAGTCTTTTCTAAAAATTTCGGCAGAGTTTCTTTTGTAAAACTGGCCCCGAATGGGGTAAAACGAGAATAACAATACATATACAATGATAAAGGCATCCCCAAGCGGGAGCTAGCTCTTCGTCAATCGACGGTCACAACCACACAATGATATAATAATATACAACGCCAAGTGGCGAGGATCAAAACCAAAGAAAGCTCAAAAGCAACAAGAAAACCGCAATACTACTTAGCGCGACTCTAGGTCGAATAATACAACACTGTCTCTAAGTCTGAAAGAATATACAAGATTTGGTTGATGGACAATTTCTACATACAATGAAATAAATAAATACAATGGTGGTTCTTGATGCGAAAGAATCCACCTACCAAAGCAAATCACCCGCAAGAAGAAAGTGTGCCAGAAATGCCGCAAAAGAACCTGTACGGCAGAACCTGCAAGAACTGTGGCACAACGGGGGTGAGTTGCCAACTCGTGAATAGAAACATCTACAAGCAGAAACCGAATGCAAGACATAAACCTAAGTCAACGATCAATAATATGATCCACAAGAGTACATCTGAGTGTAATAGGGTGGCAAGGTAACATCTAATCATGTATGTAGTGCCAGGTACTCAGGTAATCACATGTCATCAATGTAAGGTATGTCTGCATGAAGTAACCATGAAGAAATATCAATGATATCAATACACATATATTAGCGTCCCATACCACTAATATTGGTGTAAGGGTATATATAACAGCGCCCTCATACCCTGTTATATATACAAATAAAGTATGATCAATGTAAAACCAGTCTGTCTATGATCCAAGTCTGTATATAATCCATGTCTGTATGCATGTGGAACCCGTCCACCCGTCACCCAATGACGATAAGCATCATGTATGCAATGTGAGGATATAAACAAAATCATGGAAAAACATCATGAAACCCGTGCCTAGCATCGACACGTAAATCCTCCTGTATCGGGCATCCGTCATTCCGGATCATGCCCTACATCAAAGTACATATCGGGAATCCGTCAGTCCGGGTCATCCCTCTCTCAATGCATCGGGCATCCGTCATTCCGGACCATGCCCTATATCAATCCATCGGGAATCCGTCATTCCGGATCATGCCCTATATCAATGTATATATATCGGGAATCCCTCTCTCAATGCATCGGGCATCCGTCATTCCGGATCATGCCCTATATCAATCCATCAGGCATCCGTCATTCCGGATCATGCCCTATATCAAAGTATATATATCGGGAATCCGTCAGTCCGGGTCATCCCTCTCTCAATGCATCCTCTAGCACCGAGAAAACACGGGGCGACGCCCCAAATATCATATCAAGGGAACCGGGTTTTTAAATGATTACTTATTGAAAAGGACACAGTTCCCAAATCCAGAAATCTCATGAAAATCCAACATCAAGAAGTACATCCAACGCGATGTACTATGCAATCAATCCATGATGTATGCGACATGTAAAGAAAAGTAATCATATCGGAAATCATGCAACATGGAATAGTAATGTGCATATGTCGAAGGAAGAATCATCTCATGAATGCAATAGTACTACAGTGTAGTGGCATGGCAATTATCGATGATGAAGTGTGTGAGCCGGCAAATAGTGTACGTGGAACATACGCATCATCGATAATGGTGCTGGTGTCCTAACAGCATGATAATAGTATAGCAATGAACATATGCCAGCAATGCGAATAGCATGAAAAAGCATATATCTAATAGTCAACACCACAGTGAAGTATCTACTATGCAAACTACATCTAAGTAACAGGTCGATCAGGAAGGGTAGGTGTGGAAACCACCTAAATCTGAGTCGGTATATAAATATATAGATACATAGTCGGTGATCCCGCCTCAATGTCATATCGTAAGATATCCTCGAGTTATGAGTGCGGATCTATCATCAATATCGGTTCGTACGGTAAATCATCGTACGGCATTCCCAAAAACTGGGTAGGGGTCAACATCTCACTGTCTCATCACATAACAGATATCACCATCATCAGATCATATAGTCTAGAGTACCACTCTATGTCTAGTACAAACGGTAACATCAGTAAATATGCATGCGGGGGTAAACACATATCCCAAGCCCGCAAGAATCACAAGTCATATCCCACATATGAATCGTATCAAATCACCGATCCCAGGGCACCAAGCCCACATCATCGACTCACCTCCAAGTCATCACATAACATCAATCACAGTGCAAGTACAAGTGATAAGCAAAGGTGTGTGTATAGGTGTAATTCTATCCTAGGGTTCGCGACTATGAACTACACTAGTCACTTCTAACCCTATACTATCCATCATACACCTAATGTCACCATAACTACATAATAATCTATCTACGGACTGCGGGGGTGCTATACGCCATCCACCCGACTTCCCCCTGTAGATATAATCTACTCACCTGAATCATCATTTGCGGACATCACCACGCAATTGCTTGTCGTCCCGAAGTCTTCATGGGTACCTACACATCAAATATCATATATGCGCATTAAAACCAAATCCAAGCTAAAACAGCGCATGAAATCCAAAACGATACGATAAGGGGGCCTATAGGTGAGAACCTATGGCACGCCTTCAAAACCATCAATAAATCCTCTATATCGTCGTATAAACGACAAATAGTCGAGGCAAAACACATTCCACCATTTCAGAAATGAAAATACGGAATACGGAAACACGAATCCAAAATAGCAACTTAGGATATATGTCCCAGATTTCACCCTAGATAGAATCTGTCAAAACTAGAAGTACCCTGGGTCAACACTAGAGGAGCTGGGGCTGTGCACAGAAAACGAGGAAATTCCTCACTGGTCTGGCCGCAAATTGCGGCCATAATGGAGGTTTTGGCGGCCTCAAGGTGGAGTGGGGAGCTAGGGTTTTGGGTGTTGCCTCTATGGTGCCTGCACATCTCAATTTCCACTCAATATTATTTTAGGGTTCTCGGGGTGTTAGCAGATTCTAATTAACAGTGACAGATTCCAGTCTTTCCCCGATATTGGTTTCTAAAATCCGTATTCTGGTTCAAGCTTCAGGTTTTGGGTTCCAATTCAAACACTAGGGTGTTGGTAAGACCTCTACTGAGCTCAATTTCATAATACAACACCAATTTCCCTCAAACCCTAACTAGGTTTTCACCAAGTCCATAATATCACACAATATCGATTAAACCTTAACATGGGGTTATAGGAAAGGCTATAATTAAGCTAATGGTTCAGTAATTACCTCCATTAGCAACTCAAGAAAATTCTTGAGTTGCCCCTAGTGGCCAAAATCCTTGCTTCTTTAGCTCCATGTGTAGATCTAGGGATTTTGCACAACCTTAATGAAATGGACATGTGGTTTTGGGGTTGTTTTTGAGATGAAGAAAGGGGTTGAAGGTGGAGGAAGGGGGGAGAAAGGAAGCAGCAGCAGCAGCAACTATGGGAGAGAGGGGAAGAAATGAGAGTGAAGGAATGATGGAAGCATGGTGCAAAAAGGTAGGGTTGACCTTGCCCCTCTCTCTCTCATCATTATACCTACTCTTTCCTTTTCTTTTCTTTTCATTTTCATTTAATCCCTAAACCTTCTCACAAGAATAGTGATCCCAAATGATAAATCATGGCAAGAAAAATACACAAGTGTAGGAAAAAGTGATATGTGCAAGTTTTGCACAAAATTGCCAAAAAACCCGATTAGCGATTTTAATCGCGATTAGCACTAAATTAGTGTCAAACCAATCACAAAAACTTAAAAATGTCATAATTCACTAATTTACCCTATTTTAGAATTTTCCATAATTTTTCTAACATTTTTCCTATTTATTTGCATTTAATATTAAAATAATCAATAAAATAATATTAAATTATAAAAATTCCCAAAATTAATATTTTATATTTTTTGAAAATGTTACAATGAGCATCGCATGGCGGGCCTAGGGGGTTGGTAAAAGTCAGACCCCCAAAAGCGGTACAAGTCGTGTCGGAGTGTAGCCCAGAACACCCTGAGATACTACTGGAATACCTACCAGTAAATCTTCTGCATTGGACAAGGACTTCGTGTAATGGCTCTCCTAGACACAGCGCGAACTCACCCCCAATACCGGGAGAGACGAACCCCTGAAGATCCGCTCACTGCTTCCATGTGGCTCGGGACTGTACCCAACTAAAACCTGTTTGCACGTCTCCTTTGAGCGTGGTAGGGTAGTAATCAAAGTACAGTGGGAACTCACACGAGACAAATGACGATCCCCAGGTCAATGAACTAACCTGTACATATGTCACCAGGGAACTGCTATCTGACGTCAGGTATAAGACCAACTAGCATGTTCCCGGCGAGTCCTGTCCGGTGTACTCATAACCCAATGAGCACCTGTATACATCTTAGGTGAACCAACTGACACCAGTGGCTTGTGAGACCGGCCACCGCCCCTCGTCGGGGCCTCGACTGTATACACTAGTCTACTCTGGAGAATCGATGCCCTGTCTCGAAACTCCCACGACTAGGGACCATTTAAGGATGTGCTTATAGACTACCAGCTCCCACGTATATGATCGCCCTCATACTGCTGGCAGTCATGCAAGAATCCTAGGGGCTCTATCAACGTGTAATAGCGACCTGTAAGATCACCTAAAGCAGTACACGATGATAAAGGTAAACCAGATAGCATACTATCATCTTGAGTAAGACTGTCCTATCGGGATAGGTCCTCCCTTAATCATTGCAATCACGTACCTGTGATCCAATAATTGACTCTGAGGGCACTATCTCCAACATTGTGATGTTAGTGGCTGTTTACAAGACCCTTAGTGCTGTTTTACTGGCCAAGACTCGAATTAGAAACCAAAATACGGACTTAGGAAATTTCCCGTGTCGGTTTTGTGAAGTTATCTTGGCCTACAGGGAATCTGGAGCAACCCGGGAAGTTTCTGAGAAAAACCAGCAACTCTAGAGACCTAGTTAGACCAATAGGAGACCACCCTGAGAAGAAGAGCCATAACGGAGCAGTTTTGGTCGAGCTGGCCGGTTTTATAGGGCATGTGGCCGGCCCCATTGTGGTGTTTGGTGCTGGAATTGGTTCTGTAGCTCACTTATCCCATATACTACCCTACTGCATTGCTAGTTTAGTCCCAATTTAACCTGAGATAAATCTGGGAGCATAATGGGGTGTTTTGGCTATGTTTTCTGAGTTTTGAATGCTTGGTTTTGATGTTTGGATTTGTATTCGGTTGTTGGGCGTTTGTACGTCAACAACAAGGGTTGTTTGATTATTTTGCATGAGTAGGCTATAGGTTCTAACCTATGAGCGCACCATGTGCCGTATTGGTTTTCCGGATTTGATTTGAATAAGAATTGCGATTATGTATTTATTGTAGGTATCTTCACGTAGATTCCGAGACGACGAAGTATATCGACTACGGCTGAAGAAGGAGTTCCGCAGGTGAGTAGATTTATATCTACAGGGAAAGTCAGGTGGATGGCATATAGTACCCCCGCAAATTATGAATAGAGACCGATCTATATAATACAGTCGTAGAAACCTATTCTAGGAACCTATGGATGTGATTAAAGGTTTAGTGTGATATGATATGAAAGAAATGATGTCTCGGATTGATACATATATAAGAATATGAAAAGTGAATGTGAATCACGATATATAGATAGGTAGTGCACAAGAATAAGTAGGAGATTTAGAGTAGCATGACACGAGATTAATAAGGTAGAATGTATATATAAAATTGACTTGATGTAAGATGACTTAATGTGATGAAAAGAATATACGATATGGTATGATGACTTGATTGATATGTTGGTATACGGATGCGAGTCGATAAGAGATGATTGCTACCTTTTGCCGGTCCCCTGATATGGGATTGTTATGGATGCAACCTAGGATATAGGCATATAGATATATACAATGTTGTGAATCATGAGTGATATGCCGTACGAGACGTTAGGTCCGTACCCTTATTGTCATATAGGTTGATAGGATACCTAATGGCTTAATGCCGCCGTACAATGATTTACCGTACGTGATGAGTTTTATGATGATTGATCCGTACCCTTGACTAGAGGATGCCGTACGATGGATTATACCGTACGTGATGTTGTGAGGCTGGATGCCAATAGATAGATTCACTGACTCGGATATATTGTAGATACGTATTCCTGTTAGCATTTTGCGTACGATGTACCTTATGCCACGTTCATGTTATTCTCATTGCATTATATATACCTATGCTAGTACACCTACACCATTATCGATGATGCGTATGTTACACTTACACAGATTGGCCGGCTCACACACTTCATCATCGATAATTGTTATGTCCCTCACACAGTAGAATTGCTACATCATGCTATTATATTGCTATGCTCACATTATGATGATATGCCCATGCTCACATCACTGTTCCATGTTGCATGATATATGGATATACTTACATTCTGTTATATGTTGCATACATCATGCTTTATGATTATACGCATTGAGATATGCTGTTTTTATGAGATTTCTGGATTTGAGAACCGTGGTTATTTCAAAAGAAAGTCTGTATTGTTTTAAAAAACCGGTTTCTCTTGATATGATATTTCGAGACGTCTACCATGTGTTTTCTCAGTTATGAGACTTGTGATATGTGAAACCCGATTCGAGGAGTTGGATGATCCGTTTGTGGGTTCATGGTGGACCCGGTATGGTACCCCGGGGCAAGAAAGGGATATCGCGCAATAGACGATGAGCCTGGCAGAGGGACTACTACCTACCGGTGATTGGTTGGACCTGGCGGTTATCCGGAGGATACCGACCGGAGTCGAGAGATGGATATGAGCCGATCCGTTCTACCGGAGCCCGAGGGCCGATCCGGACAGACGGACCCCGAGATATGAGGATTTATGTGTCGATGTGGACACCTGTTTCATGATATTTCGAGTGTCGATGTCGGACACTCAGGTTCCATGATTTTGATGTGTCATTGATGGACACACGTTGATTTATATCCTCACATTTACATGCATATGCTTTCATGATATTTACATGCATGATGTTGTTGTGTCATTGGCGGACACGTGGATAAGATCCACATACATACAGGCATTGATTATATGGTTCGATAATATCCACATGAATATAGGCATTGAGTATATTGTTGGCACATATACAGATACGGTCACCCTAAATATCATAGTATTACATTTATGATATAGTTGACCTAGGAATCGTTGTTTTATTCGATTTCTACCTGATAATATTTTCTACTCACGAGTTGGCAACCCACCCCCGTTGTGCCACAGTTCTTGCAGGTTGACCATATGGATCAGTAGCGGCATCACTGGCACACAACTTGCATTCGGGTGTTTTTCTTTGGTAGGTGGTACATATTGGATCATGCCACTATTGTATTATTATTCCTGTTGTATCTAGTTAACTCCATCAACTAGAAACTAGTATTTGTATATGTAGTAAGACTTAGCAAGACTTATAGTTGCGAGACTTGAGCGATAGGTTATATGTTCGCTTGGTGGGTTTGATGTCTTGCTTTACATTATTCTTTGTGTTGATCTTCGCCGTTGGGCGTCGTATACTTATATTATGACTTGCGTGGTTGTGATTCCGCCGATTGGCGAAGAGTTAGCTCCAGCTTGGGGATGCCTTTTATATTATCATGTATATGTGGTTTTGGATCAAAATATACAAAAGAGGTGCTGCCCAAATTTTTAAAAGACGAAACATGTTTTCAATTAGTATAATCCACTTGCATTTTCATGTTCCATTATTTATACATTTTGGAAAACGTTTGATTTCATCATACTTTTATTTTCAAAACTTCACCTCTTTTATTTTCTTAAAAAGGTTTAGATTTCTGGGCTTCGGCTTACTTGAATTACGTTACGCCTTTAGACGTTGCGTGGTTTAAGTGCCGGTCACGAACAATATTTTCGGGTCGTGACAGATAACCGATAGATTTGTTCTGTGTGGAAAAGTTTGGAATGTATAAAGCAAACACCTGCATACACTTGTGTTTTCATTCATTTTGAGTTATTTCGTCGGTATTTTTCCGCTGGTTCTCCGTGTACAAAGATAGATTAGATGTTCATTTCAACGTTTTTTCACAGCTTTGAAATGATTATCTATTCTATTACAGTGTACTCAGAGAACAGCTGGGAGGTGCTGTCGAAATTTACTCGAAACGGTTGAAAGCATAAGCAAATGGGTGTATGCTCTATACATTCTTAATGGGACAGAAGCCTTACCCCCGGCAACCGAAACACACACATACAACATGAATACACAACAAACGCACACACAGTACATACACACTAACAACACTACACTTAACCGAAATCATAAACTGAAACACCCATATATAGAATACATCTCATACTTGGGTATCCTCAAATCTAACTTTGTTTATCGATAATTTATTCTTTTCAAAGACAAACGCACACACAAAGCACATATACGGATTTTCTCCTTTATCAGTAACCATCCCGTTCTTAGATTTCTCAATATAGTTATCATAACCTACAATTTATATGTTATACAGTCTAATATGGCCCATGAGTATATCAGAGTTAAGGACTGGATGTATGTGGATTGGCAACAACGTATGCAACCTAAGTTTGTCGCAGGAGTTGCTGCTTTCATTGAATTTGCACACGCACATAATAAGATCGTGTTAGAGAAGATTCTCTGCCCGTGCGATAGATGTGGGAATAAGTACTGGCAGAAAGTAGAATTCGCAGATTTTCATATCGTTAAATATGGTTTTACTAGACTTTATACAACTTGGCTATATCACGGGGAAGGAGAAGAAGACAATAATGCGACAGAAATTGAAGGAGAAGACGGTAATGCAGTAGAAGGAGAAGACGGTAATGCGGGAGAAGAAGAAGGAGAAGACGGTAATTTCTTTCCAGGAGAAGAAATAAAGGATATGGTAGAGCCTGTCCTAGGTGAATCTATTCGTACCGAAGATGACATTCCTTCCGGTCAAGGACCACGTGCGGATAAGTATGAAAAGTTCATGAATGATGCTAGAAAACCAATTTATGAGAATGCAAAGTATTCCATCCTCTTATGGTTCGTCCAACTTTTCCATATTAAGTGCCTAAATGGATGGAGCAACAAGTCATTCACAATACTTCTTTCGTTCTTGAAAGATTCTATGCCCCCGGAAAATAACGTGCCCGACAGCTGGTACGGAGCCCAGAAGATGATGTTTGATTTGTGTCTGAAGTGTGAGAAGATTCAAGCATATCCTAAAAATTGCGTGTTGTACCGAAAAAAGAATTCAGATTTGAAAGAGTGTCCAACATGCGGAGAGGCCGGGTATAAGCCGAAGGATTCTGATAAGAAGCCCGATATACCTGTCAAGATAGCACGATATTTTCCCATAACACAGAGGTTGCAGAGGCTATTCAGGTGTAAGAAAACAACCGAGGCAATGATTTGGCATCACCGTGCTCCTCAAAGTGAAGATGGAAAATTGAGTCATCCAAGAGATTCACCAGCATGGAAGGATTTCAATAGGAGGCACGAAATATTCAGTAGCGATCATTGCAATGTCAGGCTCGGACTCGCTAGTGATGGCTTCTGCCCATTCAACTATATGGCTGGAAGACACAGCACATGGTCCATTGTAATGATAGTTTATAATCTATCGCCTTGGTTGGATATGGATCAATCATATTTTATGATGCCTCTTCTTATTGACGGACCAAACTTACCGGAAAAAAATATTGACGTCTATTTCCGACCTCTGATCGATGAGTTAAAATCTTTATTCATTGATGGTGTAGAGACTTATGATACAAACACAAATACAACCTTCATATTGCGTGCAGCTTTAATGTGGACAATTAATGACTTTCCTGCATATGGAATGCTATCAGTTTGGTCCGTACGTGGTCACAAAGCATGTCCTTATTGTCATCAACATACAACATTAAAATTCTTGAATTTTAGCAGGAAGATTTGTTATTGCGGCCATCGACGTTTCCTGCCTCTAGACCATCCCTACAGATTAGACGCTGTTCATTTTGATGGTCATCAGGAGCTTCTTGGACCTCCAGCCCCATTGTACGGAGAGGACGTGACTGCTCAGTGGGATAGTTAAAATAATGTGACCTTCGGGATAGATCCGACAAAACAGGTCAAACCACCATTCTAGAACAAATTAAGTATGTTCTTCGAGCTTCCGTACTAGTCAACAAATTTAGTGCGTCATTGTCTGGATGTCATGCACATAGAGAAGGGAGTATCCGAGCACATACTCAACTTGCTTCTTTGTAAAGACGGGAAATCGAAATACAACCTCCATGCTTGGATGGATCTACAGGACTGTGAAATTAGAAGTGAATTGCAACATAAACCGATAGCGGGTAAACCGGACAAGTTTGTACTTCCCAATACCGCGTATCATATGTCACAATCGGAGAAGACAAGATTCCTGCAGGTGTTGCATGATTTGAAAGTTCCTACAAGTTTCTCAGGATCATTTAGCAAGAAGATAAAAATTATGAAAGGCAAGATCGATGGGCTGAAAAGTCATGATCACCATGTTATTATAGAGCACCTTCTCCCATTAGCCCTCAGGACTTTCCTTCCCGAATCGGTTGATCTAATAATCAATGACCTATGTTGTTTTTTTAGAGAATTATACGCTAAAACACTGGATGTTGTGACGCTGGAGAAACTAGAAAATTCTATTTCGTGTATACTTTGCAAGTTTGAGCGTATTTTCCCGCCGTCATTCTTCGATATCATAGTACACCTGACGGTTCATCTTGCAATTGAGGCTAAGTTAGCCGGACCGATACAATATCGATGGATGTATCCCATCGAAAGGTACATGGAATTTTTCATTTCGCACAATTTTTAAAATTATTGTTGTCCTGTATGCCCATATTTATTTATTTAACATATATTTCTTTAGGTATCTCTACACTCTAAAAAAGTATATACGCAATAGAAATCGACCAAAGAGTTCTATCTGTAGGGTTCCTAAGCACGACAGCGAGGTTTCAGGTTGCATCGTCCATGCCAAATTAAAATTTTGCCATGCTAAAAGAACCCTAACCAAGGATGTTTAACTAGAGAATCATACGAAAACTAAATGTAAACAACTTTATATCTAAGTGAGTATGGATTACAACCTTTGTAGTCCCTTCCTTCACTTCTATAGCTCCTTGTAGTGGTCCCTTCGCTGCAATCATTCAACTCCCGAACTTTTGAGTGGCTCCACAAGGTGAATGAAGCATGCTTGCTTGAAGTCTTCAAAATCCAAGATGATCTACGTCGAGAAAACACGGATTCAAGCTATCACTTCACTAATACGGAATTAGTGAAGCTAACACCCTAATCTAAATGGCTAGTTTAGAAGAGGATGATGAAGTAGGAATTTTGCTCACTTTATGTAACGCCATGAAAATTCGTTTAGGTTATTTTCGCGTTAATTAACGATATGCGTGTTTTCCATAAAACCCCGTTAATAGCTATTTTCACATAGACTGGACTAAATATATTTTTAATTGTGATAATATGTAATTATATATATAATTGCGTTTTATTAATTATCATTTAATTTATTGTTCATTTAATTATTAATTTTCTTAACTATTATTTTCTAAGCAAAATTTTAGTTAGTATGCACAACCCAATATTTACCCTAGGTTAATAATGTAATATGTATTTCATTTTTATTCCCTTTTGGTTCTCATTTCCCTTTTTAAAAACAAAACTATTTTAAGAAAATAGAAAAGAGAGGAGAAAAAGGAAGCATGGGGCGGTATTTATGAGGCATGGGGCTTGACTTTTGGGGCTCTCTCTCTCCCCCTCTCATTTCCTGCAGCAGCAGCAGCAGCTCCTGCAACCCTTTCCCCTTTCCCCTTCTTCTTCTTCTTCTTCTTCATTCATTCATTCAAGCTCCGATCTCCATCAAAAATCCATCTTTTCTTCATAAAACCTCTTGTTAAACACCCCAAAACACTTCCTTGTTGGTTCTTGAGGCAAGGTCAGCAAGTTTGAACCCTCCTAGGACCAACTTGAGGTATAAAGCTTACCCTAATTTCCTTTTTGCTAAAATTGTAGTTTATTTAGCTTAAACTAGTGTTTAAGTGAGTTTTAGTGCTAATTTTTTGGTTTAAGTGGAGATTAGGTTAAGTTAGGGTTTTTATGGCTTAAGTAGGTTAATTAAGTGTTGTTAGTGTCGATTAATCCAAGTCTTTTCACCTGGTTACACTAAAACACCTTAATGTCGCAAATTAGTGTTTTTAATACGTTTTAAATCAAGCTTTAAGATACTGGGTATCTGCTATATCTGTGGTTATTTTCTGGGTTCGCAAACATATACAGAGTACTATACAGGGTAATTAGAGTGTTGTGTTGTGATTCGAGCCCGTTTCACCCCTAGACCCGACGACTTTCCCTCTATTTCCGAGCTCGCCGGCCCCCTGGAGGAGTTTGGGGTTGGTGCTTTGCAGAGAGGTGTCTGTGTGTGTTTTATGGTGTTTGGTCTTGCTTGTTTTCTTGGTTTTTGCTCCAGGTAAAATCTGGGACCAGTTGCCTATTATTAGTGTAGTAGGACTTACGCGACACGTACGCTCCGAGTCTGAGTTTAGTTTTTGCTGTATGTTACAGCATATCGGGGTAGTTTCTGGGTTAGCATACATGTTCTGGTAATTCGAGAGCACACGCGCTTATCTTGTGACGCTAGTTCTCGTATGGTCTTGATATCGCGTTTTTGCAGGATTTTAGCCTTATGTGTGTTGCTTTGTGTAAATTCTAGGATCGGTCACGGAGACATCGGACGCTGCGTGGAAAGGAAAGGCGGTGATTGGATCAGACTAGCGGAGGCGTTCCGGTGAGTAGATGTACACATTTATGGGGGAAATCGTTTGGATGGCGCAAGACGCCCGATAGTTAGAATTTCGATTAGTACTTATAATTATATGCGTAGTTCCTAATTAATCATCCTGTTGCATTGCATCGTTTATCATATGTATATATACTGTGCTAGTACCTCATAGGACACTCGCAAGATTACCATTGGTTTATGTTGTACGGGCACTATTCATGGGGACACACACGCCTTGGTAATTGCTATGCCACGAACACTTTATAACTTTGTTAAACCCGCATCTTATCACTTGCGCCAATTATTGATTAATAAATCTGCAATTGATATATTTAATTCATCAATATGGATATGTAGGATTGCTAGTCACATACACATATCTTATTGCATCATTGTTCATGCATAGCTTTCTAGTTTCCGCATTGCATTGCATATTGTTAATATCATAGACATTCATGTATTATGATTCTTCTCGAGGATTCCTGTATTTATGAGATTTATGGATTTGGAGAAACCGCAAGGATTTGAAAACATATTACCATTTTAAAAATGTAAGTTGCGGTTTTCTCGTGATATGATGCATCTATTGTCCACCATGAGATTTCTCGGTGCTTGAGCAGTATCATACACCCGATTGGAGAAGGAGGAGGAACCGTTTATGGGTGCATGGTGGACCCGGTGCGGTACTCCGGGGCAAGATGGTCGCAGATGATGGCGTTGATCCCGGAAGGGAAGCACTACTTACCGGTTATTTGTGCCGCGGCGGATATCCGGAGGATACCGATGTAGTCTTGAGTTATGATGATATGGGCCATTCCGGATTGCCGGAGCCCTAGATCAGATATTTTGGGCCAGTCCGGATTGCCGGAGCCCGGGATAATTGAGATATCCATATTTAGTGTCGATGCTTGACACAGATTTATATTGATTTCATTGATGAAACTACAGCTAAATTACAGAAGTTTAATAAGATAAAAATACAGATTTCCCATGTTAATTATATTCAAATCTCGTGTTATTTATTGCATTCATGTTGCATACATATTATTACATCGCATCATATTAGTATATGTAGGCTGTGACGAAATTGTGTGCATGCTTACGATAGACTTATTAGATGTTATATATTACCCACGAGTTGGTAACTCACCCCCGTCATGCCATAGTGTTTTGCAGGTCCGACCCGTCAGCGCAGTAGTGGCGGGCATACCTCCTCTTTTGCTCCTTTTTGCTTGGATTCACAGCATTGCTCGTAGGTGGGTTGCGGGGTTATTTTGTTGCCACCTTGTATCATTTTTGTATCTAATGTACTCCATCTACCGTATCTACCACTTGTATTATTGTAGTAGCGACTTAGAAATGAGACAGTAAGACTTGTACTTTTATGCTGTTTCTCTGGGTCGAGCTCATTTGAGCCGACATGATGCTTATTGCTTTATGCCCTATATGCTTATTTTGCACAGTGATGATATTTATATTGCGTGTGATTTTGATTCCGCCTTGGGCGAAGAGCTAGCTCCCGCTTGGGGATGCCTTATTTCATATTGTGCATATAATCCTATTTTTGTACCCGTTTGGGTCCAGTATTTACAAAGGAGTCTCTGCCGAAATTTTCGGAAAAATGATGTTGCTTTTAAAAAGCTTGATGTGACGTATTTGATTTAAATCGCTTTCAATAAATCTTGGTTTTCTTTCACTCTACTGCTCTTTTTGGTTTTGATTTCTGGGTTTTGTCTTACTTAGATTACGTACGCCTCGAAACGTTTCGTAATTTAAGTGCCAGTCACGTTCCGTACTTTTCGGGTCGTGACAAAATTGGTATCAGAGCGTTAGGTTTTACCTTTCTGAGTGTAGGATGACCCTTGGTAGATGGAGTAGGTAACTTAAACAGAGTGATGTAGCGTGCGTATGTTCCGCGGCATACTTACGATACGGTACTCCGCCTGAGTGACCTTAGAATATAAATTACTTGCAATTCCTTCTTCGATTCCTTATATCCTATGATACTATTGCACGGTTCTTATCCTGTTTCCTGTACCAGCCACTATGCCGCCGAAGGCTACGAGGGCTCAGGGGGCTGCCGGCAGAGATAAGATTCGAGCGGGTTTTTCCGAGATGAGGACCAATCAGGACGGTATGCCTACCCCTCAGGGACAGATTGATCTGCCTTGCCCAGGCCGCATTGACAGGCTAGAGTCAGGTATGCAGGAGTTACGTCAGATGATAGGATCCTTAGTCGAGGCCAGTCGGGCACAGAGATCTGAGGATGTACCTACTACTGCACAGACCACGATAGTACCTGCTGCCCAGACATTTGTTCCTGCTACTACCGAGACCATTCCCGTATCATTGCAGGAGTTTATGAGGCTGAGACCTCCAGTCTTTACTGGCATAGATGCAGCGGAGGATCTGCAGACATTCCTCGACAAGTTGGCTAGGATTTTCCGTTCATTGAGATGTTCTGATGATAGATGGGTGGAGCTTGCGAGTTTTCGTCTGGAGGGCCTTGCTCAGACGTGGTGCAACTCAGTCGAGAGAGGCCGAGCTACAAGTCTACCTCCTATGATGTGGGACGAGTTTACAGCGGTGTTTCTTGCCCGTTTCCTTCTAGAGAGCGTCCGTGATGCTCGAGCCCACAGTTTTGAGATTTTGCGCAAGACTCCAGGGATGACAGTGTCTGCGTATGATATCCAGTTTACTTAGTTGTCCCGATATGCTCCTTACCTGGTGGACACCAAAGAGAAACGCATGAAGAGGTTCGTACGTGGGTTAGACACACAGCTATTTCTTGCTATTGGCACCCAGCACTTTGACACCTATGCAGCCGCAGTAGATGCAGCCTTACTTTTGGAGGAGCGCATTTCGGAGACTTCAGTCGTTTCAGGACCGAAGAGGATTCGTACAGATATACCAGCTCCAGTACAGCTTGGCACAGGCATGGAAGGCAGAGGTCGTAGCGGATTCTTTCCAGGCCATGGTGATGGTCGAGGCATGGCGCGAGGCCAGTTGTTCAGTTCCTATTCACCAGGTCAGCGGCCACCGCCAATATGTTATTGGTGTGGGAGTCCAGGTCACCTTTTCAAGAATTGTACCGCGAGGCGCCAGGGTGAGCCGACAGTTCCTTATGTGACACTTCCACCCTCACCCCCTACTCAGAGAGCTCTACTTCCTACCCCTGTTGGTGCTCCACGCCAGGAAGACGTTCTCAGAGGCCGTGGACGTGGCGTTCGTTCAGAGAGGATAAGGAGGCAGAGGACAGCCAGCTATTGGTGGGGGACATGCCCGAGTGTTCGTTTTGACTCCGTAGGATGCGCAGGCATCCAATGCCGTTGTGACAGGTACCTTGCCAGTATGTTCTTTCGACGCACGAGTATTATTCGACCCAAGTTCCACACATTCGTATGTATCTACACACTTCGCACCGAAGTTGGGTAGAGAGTCGTCATCGTTAGATCAGCCGCTTATTGTTGTTACTCCGGTAGGCGAGTCGTTTTTCGCTCGATTTGTTTTTCGATGGTGTTCTATTCGTATCGGGGAGAGAGATTCTTCGGTTGATTTGATTCTCCTCGATACGTTGTATTTAGATATTCTTCTGGGCATGGACTGGCTAGCCACTTGTTATGCATCCATGGACTGCCGTGAAAAGGCAGTCAGTTTTAGTTTTCCGGGAGATCCAGTTCTTGTTATTCAGGAAGACCGTAGCGTCACCCTTCCCATCTTGATTTCTCTTGAGGAAGGGATGTCAGGGATTCTTTGCATATGTTTGTGATACTAGAGCGGCAGAGGTCCCGTTGGACCAAGTCCCGATTGTGTGTGAGTTTCCTGATGTCTTCCCTGACGAACTTCCTGGTCTACCGCCTGAGCGCGATATTGTGTCCTGCATTGACTTGATCCCCGGCACAGGGCCTATTTCCATACCGCCTTATCGGATGGCCCGGGCAGAGCTTAGAGAGCTGAAGGATCAGTTGCAGGATTTGTTAGATAAAGGGCTTATTCGACCGAGTGTATCTCCTTAGGGTGCTCCTGTTATGTTTGTCAAAAAGAAGGACGACAGTTTGTGTTTGTGCATTGATTACTGTCAGCTGAACCGGGTGATAGTGCGGAACATATATCCCTTACCGCGTATCGATGTTTTGTTCGACCAGCTCCAGGATAAGGGACACTTCTCGAAGATCGACTTGCGATCAGGCTACCATCAGTTGCGGGTACGACAGGATGATATTCCGAAGATCGCTTTTCACACGCGTTACGGACACTATGAGTTTTGGGTGATGTCGTTCGGACTCACCAACGCCCCAGCAACTTTTATGGACTTGATGAACCGCATTTTCAGGCCGTATCTTGACCAGTTCATCATCGTATTCATTGACGACATCCAAGTATATTCCCGGAGCCGAGAGGAGCATGAGCAGCACTTGCGGATCGCATTGCATACTTTGAGAGAGCACCAGTTGTTCGCGAAATTCTCCAAGTGCGCATTTTGTCTTGACAGCGTTGATTTCTTGGGTCAAATAGTTACGAGAGATGGTATGCGTGTGGACCCGAAGAAGATCGAGGCCGTTCAGCATTGGCCCAGACCGGCATCAGTTACAGAAATCCGCAGCTTTCTAGGCTTGGCCGGCTACTATCGACGTTTTGTTCAGGACTTCTCCCGCATTGCTGCACCGTTGACCGGGCTGACCCGGAAGGGAGTTCCTTTTGTTTGGACCGAGGCATGCGAGCATGCTTCCAGCAGTTGCAGACTCGTTTGACTACGGCGCCAGTTTTATCATTGCCTTCGGGATCGGGCGGATTTATGGTTTATTGTGATGCTTCTCGAGTGGGGCTAGGCTGTGTGTTGATGCAGCATGATAAGGTCATTGCTTATGCTTCTCGGCTGCTGAAGAAACACGAACAGAACTATCGTACTCACGATTTATAGATGGCGGCGGCGGTCTTTCCACTCAAGATCTGGAGACATTACCTATACGGCGAGTCGTGCCAGATATTCACGGACCACAAGAGCTTGAAGTATATATTTCAGCAGCGAGACCTAAATCTGAGACAGCGCCGTTGGATGGAGCTAGTGAAGGACTACGATTGCGAGATCTTTTATCATCCAGGAAAGGCGAATGTAGTAGCAGATGCCTTGAGTCGGAGACCCGGAGTTAGTTTAGCTTGTTTGAGCGCAGTTCAGAGGCAATCATCGGCAGATTGGCAGATTCTATGCGACAGCCGAGTTCAGTTCGAGTTTACTCCGACCGGTGGACAGCTTGCGCATATCCGTGCACGCCCATAATTGCTTGACCGTATCCATGAGGCACAATACAGTGATGACCATTGTTCAAAGATCATGGCGCAGGTTAGACAGGGTAAAGATTCTGAGTTCGTGATCGATGATCATGGGATACTACGATTTGGGATTAGACTGTGCATACCAGCTTCTGAGGGACCGAGGCGTGAGATTCTTGAGGAGGCACATCGATCGGTATACTGTGTTCATCCGGGTTCCACCAAGATGTATCACGATTTGAGAGACATTTACTGGTGGGAAGGGATGAAGAGAGACGTCGTCGACTTCGTATCGAGATGCCTGACTTGTCAGCAAGTCAAGGCCGAGCACCAGAGGCCAGCGGGAGAGTTGCAGCCTTTGCCCATTCCGGAGTGGAAATGGGAGCAGATTTCTATGGACTTCATTGTGGGTCTACCCAGGACCAGTCGAGGGTATGACTCTATTTGGGTGATCGTGGATCGATTGACGAAAGCGGCTCACTTTCTGCCAGTGAAGACCACTTTTGGTTTTGCTCAGTATGCCCAGATTTAAATCGATGAGATTGTATGATTGCAGGCGTCCCAGCTTGTATAGTGTCCGACCTAGGCACCCAGTTCACCAGCCGACTATGGCAGAGACTTCAGGAGGTTTTAGGCACCCGATTGAGTTTTAGCACAGCATTTCATCCGCAGACCGACGGCCAGTCAGAGCGGACAATTCAAACTCTTGAGGATATGCTCCGAGCGTGCGTTCTAGATTTTTATGGCAGCTGGGATCATCATTTGCCCTTGATAGAGTTCTCCTACAATAACAACTTCCAGGAGACCATTCAAATGGCACCTTTCAAGGTTCTATATGGGAGGAGATGTCGATCGCCCGTCTGTTGGACAGAGCTCAGCGAGTGCAGTATTATGGGGCTGCAGATCATACAGGAGACGACCGCAAAGATCAGTTGATTCGTGATAGGATGAGAGCGGCCTAGAGCAGGCATAGATCTTATGCGGAACGACGTTGGCGCAGACTTGAGTTTGCTGTAGGCGATCATGTTTTCTTGAGGGTCTCCCCAATGAAGGGCGTGATGAGATTTGGGAGGAAAGTGAAACTTAGTCCCAGATATGTGGGCCCCTTCGAGATCCTCGAGTGTGTTGGTGCAGTTGCGTATCGGTTGGCTCTTCCGCCCAGTTTCCCAGACGTTCACCCCGTATTCCACGATTTGATGCTCCGCAAGTACCTTCACGACCCTTCTCATGCGATTCAGCACCCGACGGTCTTGCTGGAGCGCGACCTTTCTTTTGCAGAGCAGCTGGTAGTCATCCTGGATCGGCAGGTGAAGAAATTGAGATCAAAGGTTATACCGTCCATAAAGGTTCTTTGGCGTGGCCCGAGCAGCGAGGAGGTCACTTGGGAGACCGCGGACAAGATGAGGAAGAAATATCCCCATCTCTTCGAAGGTACGCATAGCTAAATTTTTAAATTCGGGGATCAAATTTCTTTAAGGAGGGAAGATTGTAACGCCTTGAAAATTCGTTTAGGTTATTTTCGCGTTAATTAGCGATATACGTGTTTTCCATAAAACCCCGTTAATAGCTATTTCCACATAGACTGGATTAAATCTATTTTTAATTGTGATAATATGTAATTATATATATAATTGTGTTTTATTAATTATCATTTAATTTATTATTCACTTAATTATTAATTTTCTTAACTGTTATTTTCTAAGCAAAATTTTAGTTAGTATGCACAACCCAATATTTACCCTATGTTAATAATGTAACATGTATTTCATTTTTATTCCTTCTTGGTTCTCATTTCCCTTTTTAAAAACAAAACTATTTTAAGAAAATAGAAAAGAAAGGAGAAAAGGGAAGCATGGGTGTGTGTGTGTGTGTGGGGGGGGGGTATTTATGAGGCACGGGGCTTGACTTTTGGGGCTCTCTCTCTCTCTCTCCCCCTCTCATTTCCAGCAGCAGCATCAGCATCAGCTCCTGCAGCCCCCTCCCCTTTCCTCCTCCTCTTCTTCTTCATTCATTTAAGCTCCAATCTCCATCAAAAATCCATCTTTTTTTCACAAAACCTCTTGTTAAACACCCCAAAACACTTCCTTGTTGGTTCTTGAGGTAAGGTCAGCAAGTTTGAACCCTCATAGGACCAACTTGAGGTATAAAGCTTACCCTAATTTCCTTTTTGCTAAACTTGTAGTTTATTTAGCTTAAACTAGTGTTTAAGTGAGTTTTAGTGCTAATTTTGTGGTTTAAGTGGAAATTAGGTTAAGTTAGGGTTTTTATGGTTTGAGTAGGTTAATTAAGTGTTGTTAGTGTCTTAGTCTAAGTCTTTTCACCTGGTTGCACTAAAGCACCTTAATGTCGCAAATTAGTGTTTTTAATAGTTTTAAATCAAGCTTTAGGATATGGGGTATCTGCTATATCTGTGGTTATTTTCCGGGTTCGCAAACATATACAGAATACTATACAGGGTAATTAGAGTGTTGTGTTGTGATTCGAGCCTGTTTCACCCCTAGACCCGGCGACTTTCCCTCTATTTCCGAGCTCGCCGCCCCTCTGGAGGAGTTTGGGGTTGGTGCTTTGCAGAGAGGTGTCTGTGTGTGTTTGGTCTTGCTTGTTTTCTTGGTTTTTGCTCCAGGTAAAATCTGGGATCAGTTGCCTATAATTAGTGTAGTAATACTTACGCGACACGTACGCTCCGAGTCTGAGTTTAGTGTTTGCTGTATATCACAGCATATCGGAGTAGTTTCTGGGTTTAGCACACACGTTCTGGTATTTCGAGAGCACACGCGCTTAGCTTGTGGCGCTAGTTCTCGTATGGTCATGATATCGCGTTTTTGCAGGATTTTAGCCTTATGTGTGTTGCTTTGTGTAAATTCTAGGATCGGTCGCGGAGACATCGGACGCGGCGCGGAAACGAAAGGCGGTGATTGGATTAGACTAGCGGAGGCGTTCCGGTGAGTAGATGTACATATCTACGGGGGAAATCATTTGGATGGCGCAAGACGCCCGATAGTTAGAATTTCGTTTAGTTCTTATAATTATATGCGTAGTTCCTAATTAATCATCCCGTTATATTGCATCGTTTATCATATGTATATATACTGTGCTAGTACCTCATAGGACACTCGCACTATTACCATTAGTTTATGTTGCACGGGCACTATTCATGGGGACACACACGCCTTGGTAATTGCTATGCCACGAATACTTTATAACTTTGTTAAACCCGCATCTTATCACTTGCGCCAATTATTGATTAATAAACCTGCAATTGATATATTTAATTCATCAATATAGATATGTAGGATTGCTAGTCACATGCACATATCTTATTGCATCATTGTTCATGCATAGCTTTCTAGTTTCCGCATTGCATTGCATATTGTTAATATCATAGACATTCATGTATCATGATTCTTCTCGAGGATTCCCGTATTTATGAGATTTATGGATTTGGAGAAACCGTAAGGATTCGAAAACATATTACCATTTTAAAAATGTAAGTTGCGGTTTTCTCGTGATATGATACATCTATTGTCCACCATGAGATTTCTCGGTGCTTGAGCAGTATCATACACCCAATTCGAGGAGGAGGAAGAACCATTTGTGGGTGCATGGTGGACCCGGTGCGGTGCTCCGGGGAAAGATGGTCGCAGATGATGGCGTTGAGCCTGGCAGGGGAGCACTACCGACCGGTTATTTGTGACGCGGCGGATATCCGGAGGATACCGACGTAGTCTTGAGTTATGATGATATGGGCCAGTCTGGATTGCCGGAGCCCTAGATCAGATATTTTGGGCCAGTCCCGATTGCCGGAGCCCGGGATAATTGAGATATCCATATTTTGTGTCGATGCTTGACACAGATTTATATTGATTTCATTGATGAAACTACAACTAAATTACAGAAGTTTAATAAGATAAGAATACAGATTTCCAATGTTAATTATATTCAAATCTCGTGTTATTTATTGCATTCATGTTGCATACATATTATTACATCGCATCATATTAGTATATGTAGGCAGTGACGAAATTGTGTGCATACTTACGATTGCCTTATTAGATGTTATTTATTACCCATGAGTTGGCAACTCACCCCCGTCGTGCCACAGTGCTTTGCAGGTCCGACCCGTCAGCACAGTAGCGGCGGGTGCACCTCCTCTTTTGCTCCTTTTTGCTTGGATTCGCTGCATTGCTCGTAGTTGGGTTGCGGGGTTATTTTGTTGCTGCCTTGTATCATTTTTGTATCTAGTGTACTCCATCTACCGTATCTACCACATGTATTATTGTAGTAGCGACTTAGAAATGAGACAGCGAGACTTGTACTTTTATGTTGTTTCTCTGGGTCGAGCTCACTTGAGCCGACATGATGATTATTGCTTTATGCCCTTATATACTCATTTTGCACAGTGATGATATTTATATTGCGTGTGATTTTTAGTCCGCATTGGGCGAAGAGCTAGCTCCCGCTTGGGGATGCCTTATTTCATATTGTGCATATATTCCTGTTTTTGTACCCGTTTGGGGCCAGTATTTACAAAGGAGACTCTTACGAAATTTTCGAAAAAATGATGTTGCTTTTAAAAAGCTTGATGTGACGTATTTGATTTAAATCGCTTTCAATAAATCTTGGTTTTCCTTCACTCTCTTGCTCTTTTTGGTTTTGATTTCTGGGTTTTGGCTTACTTAGATTACGTACGCCTTGAGACGTTTCGTAATTTAAGTGCTAGTCGTGTTCTGTACTTTTCGGGTCGTGACACTTTATAATTTAATTTCTCACTATTTTTCTTTATCTCCTCAAATCAAAGAGAGAGAGAGCTTGAAGAAGATGAAGAAAGAAGATGAATGAATAATGAGCTTGAGATTAGAAATACAACCATGGTGAGTTATTGTTATGGCTAAATCTTGTAGAGAATAAACCATTGCTAATTAATTAGGGTTAGGTTAATAAATATCTTAGGTAAAACAAAACAAGTGGACTTAGTCAATGGTTATACAAGCTTCATCCAAGCTCAACCATGACTAATTCCAAGTTTATTTGAATTACTTAATACAAATAAAAACCTAACCATTATCATATAGCATGGTATGATTCTCATACACCCAAGTTGCATGTATAACCTAACATGTCACAATATTATATATCATATATATAATTTGTGAACAAAAGAAAATTATACAATAAACATATATCACATATATGTTAAATGTATAATAAGTGAGAAAAATAAATACTTGAGTGAGCATATATTAGTTAATTTAATTTAATATATCAATTATATAATTATACATTAAATTATTAAATCAATACTTGATTTAATAATCCGGCTATATCACATATAACCGACTAATATAATATGTATCATTTTATCGAATCAACACTTGATCCGATAACCCGGCTATATCATATATAACTGGACGATATCATATATCGCGAGAATAGAATACGGTCTCACATACACGTATCAATCTCGGTCCCACACATATCACATATGCGCTCCTATTCCGTTTCGCCTGAGCCAGGAAACCTCTGTGTAGGACTCTAAAGACTTGTCAATATTCCGGCAGTAGGTGGTGATCATATCAGTCACCCACAAGCCGTCAGCGGTCAGCTAAACATAACGGCTACCCGGGTATTGAGCGATCATAAGATCAACAAGCAAGCCTGCTCACACTCCTGTGAATCCAATCAGTAACACTACCGTACAATCCGGTCTCTTCGTCTGATATGTCGCATATCCAGTCTAGGGATGATAAACGTCATACCCCATTAACCGATAAGTCGTGTCGATGTGAGGCTCATAACGGGTCGAGAAACTACTGATAACACTTACCAGTAGATCTTCATATCAGCCATGGCCAGGGACTTCCTGTTATAGCCAATCGAGCACAGCGCAACATCAACCCCAATACCGGGAGAGACGAAACCCCTCCTATCGCTCATTGCCTCCATGTGATTCGGGACTATACCCAAAAGCCACCGTTTTGCACGTTCTCTTGAACGTGGTAAGGTGGAAATCAAAGCACAGTGGGAATTACACAAGAATCTATGACGATCTCAGGTCTACAGACTAACCTGTACCAGTGTCACCAGAGAGCTGCTATCTGGCGATAGGTATAATACCAATTAGGAGTTCTCGGCGAGTCCGTTCAGTGTACCTAGTCTCTACTGAGCACCCATATACGATCTTTAATGTCAAACACCAATGGATGTGGGATTATCCATCGCCCATCACATGAGTCAAGAAGCGTATACGCTAGTCTACTCTGGAGTATCGATGCCCTGTCTCGATACACCCTCGACTAGGAACAATTATAGGATGTACTTGTGGACCACCCTGTCCCCACTAGTATGATCTCCATCATAGTTCTAGTAGTCAAGTACACATCCTTAGGGCTTTATCAACATATGCGAGTAAGACAGTAGCACAATAAAAGTCTATATGTTAAGACAAAGAGCAACCAGATAGCATACTATCATGTCGAGCAAGAAAGTCCTCTCTATATATATCCAAGCATCCACTATAATATACATCATGTGTACAATAATGGCCTCTAGGGTATATACATAACTAACAATCTTCCACTTGCACTAAGGCCGATTGTTGTAGTATCTCATACCCAACATCCCGAAGAGTCTCTCAAATTGTATCTGGGGTATGGCCTTCGTGAGTGGATCCCCTGTGTTGTTCTTCGTGTCAACTCTCCTGACCTCGATCTCCCGACGATCAATTATCTCCCGGATCAGGTGATACCGCCTCAGAATATGCCTGGATCTCTGATGGGACCTGGGTTCCTTGGCCAAAGCTACTGCTCCATTGTTATCATAATACAAAGGTATTGGATGCTCGATGGAAGGAACCACTCCAAGTTCGTTTATGAACTTCTTCATCCAGACAGCTTCTTAGGCAGCATCGTTGGCAGCGATGTATTCAGCCTCCATCATCGAGTCTACCACGGTTTCCTGTTTGGAACTCTTCCAACAAACCGCCCCTCCATTGAGGGTAAAGACAAATCCTGAGACTGACTTAGAGTCATCCTTATCACTCTGGAAGCTCGAATCGGTAAAGGACTCCACTTGGAGTTCTCCGTTACCATACACCAAGAACATCTCTTTAGTCCTTCTCAAGCACTTGAGAATGTTCTTCACAGCTGTCCAGTGACTCTCTCCTTGATCTTCTTGATACCTACTCACTACACTTAGTGAGTATGCTACATCGGGTCTGGTACATAGCATCGCATACATGATAGAGCCTACTACTGAAGCATAGGGTATCCCTTGCATGCGAGCTCTCTCCAAATCAGTCTTGGGAGACATCTTTTTGCAGAGAGTGAGTCCAGAGATCGTGGGTAAATTCCCACGCTTGGATTCTTCCATACTAAACCTCTTTAGTATGGTGTCAATATACCTGGATTGGGACAATCCCAGTATCCCTTTAGATCTATCTCTATAGATCTTAATCCCCAAGATGTAGGAAGCATCGCTTAGATCTTTCATTAAGAATCTATGTGATAAGAAGAGCTTGACCGAGTGAAGGATATGAACATCATTTCCTATCAAGAGTATGTCATCCACGTATAATACGAGGAAGACAACCTTACTCTCTGCCACCTTCTTGTATATACAAGGTTCATCTATATTTTTGACGAAGTCAAACTCTTTGACTATGACATCAAAACAGATGTTCAAACTCCGCGATTCTTGCTTCAACCCGTAGATGGATTTAAGCAGCTTGCAAACCTTTCCGCTGCTCCCACTGTCTACGAAACCCTCTGGCTGAGTCATGTACATGCACTCTTCTAAATCACCATTTAGAAAGGCGATCTTAACATCCATTTGCCAGATTTCATAGTCATGGTATGCAGCGATGGCAAGTAGGATCCGGATGGACTTAAGCATAGCCACTGGAGATAAGGTTTCATCATAATCCATATCTGGTCGTTGACGAAAACCTTTTGCAACAAGTCTAGCTTTGAAAGTCTCAACTTTTCCATTTACACCAAGTTTCTTCTTAAAGATCCATTTGCTCCCAATGATCTTTACCCCTTCAGGAGCAACTTCCAAAGTCCATACTTTGTTGGTGTACATGGATTCCATCTCAGATCGCATTGCATCCAGCCACTTCACAGAGTCCCCACTCGTGATGGCCTGCTCGAAGCTAGTTGGGTCATCATCTTCCATGATGCAAACCTCGCTCCCACTATCAATGAGAAAACCGTAGTATCTCTCTGGTGGATGAGGAACCCTACTAGTTCGGCGGAGAGGCTGGGGTTCGTTGGGAACTATCGAATCCTCTGGTTCCACTAAATCTTCAGTTGTAGTTTGTGCTGCTGGAACTTCTTCCAGCTCTGCCTCTTTGCCACTAATTTCTTTTACAAGAAATTCCTTTTCTAAAAAGGTGATATGTTGAGCAAAAAACACCTGTTGTTCCTCACTGTGGTAGAAAAAACATCCATATGAATTCTTTGGATATTCCACAAACTTGTAAAGAACTGATCGTTCCTCGAGTTTGTCCGGATTTTGCCTTTTGACATAGGCCGGAAAACCCCTTATCTTAACATGTTTAAGATATAGTCTCTTCCCACTCCATATATCATATGGTGTGGTAGGTACAGATTTAGATGGAACTTGATCAATAGGTTTGCTGCTGTTTCAAGAACATAAGCCCAAAAGGAAATAGGCAACTCAGCAGTGCTCATCATCGAGCGCACCAAATCTAATAGGGTGCGGTTCCTCCATTCCGATACACCGTTGTGCTGTGGTGTATACGGAGGAGTAAGCTGAGAGAGAATCTCATTATCTTTTATATAGTCCAGGAACTCATTGCTCAAGTATTCTCCTCCTCGATCAGATCGAAGGATCTTAATACTTTTACCCGTTTGGTTCTCGACTTCGTGGTTATATTCTTTGAATTTTTCAAAAGCTTCAGACTTGTGTTTCAACAGGAACACATGTCTGTATCTTGAGAGATCGTCAGTGAATGTAATGAAGTACAAAGAACCATTCCTAGCATATGTAGACATAGGATCACATACATCACTATGTATTAGTCCTAAATGTTCTGTAACTCTTTCTCCGTGTCCTGTAAATAGAGTTTTGGTCATCTTGCCTTTGAGACATAACTGGCAAGTGCCATAAGATGAAAATTCGAATGTATTCAAATATCCATCCTTATGTAACTTAGCTAGTCGTGTCGCATTGATATGACCTAGTCTACAATGCCACAAGAAGGATTTGTTCATTCTGAACTCTTCCTCTTGTGTGTGTTTTGTATGTTAAGAACTGTGGTTTGATTTAGAACGTATATGCCATTATTTAACGAGCCTGATCCGATCAACTTTTGATTCAGGAAGATGTTCATAACATTATCCTGTACTACAAAATTATATCTTTCTTTACTTAATAAAGAAACTGATATAAGATTGCATATCAGGGTCGGTATGTAATAGCATTCGTTCAGAATCAATGTATTACCATTTGGTAATACAAGGTGATATTCGCCAACTGCTTTGGCTGCAACATTTGCACCATTCCCTACTCTTACGGAATGATCACCCTCTCCCAGTTCTCTACCTTTCTTTAGCCCATGTAACATATTACATATATGGGATCCCAATCCGGTATCTAATACCCAGGACGTAGAGTGAACTGAGAAACAGTTCTCGATAACAAACACACCCGAAGAAGATGCATCAACATGCTTGTTCTTCGTTTGGGCGGCGTGGGAATATGGATATTCCCCTATTTCCTGCTCAGTCTTATACAATTATAATAAAGAACGGAACCAATGTTCCCCTGCTTAATATAACAAGAGGGTTCGGTCAATACATCCATATTATTATCTTGATTAAGGCCTGACATGGTCGCTACCTGAAGAGAGAGAGAAGAAAACACTTTAGCGTATGCTCTTACAAGATTAGATTGGTTTATTATCTTATCTAATTAGGATGGCTCCCACTATTTTTATCAAATCTTTATTCAAACCCTAAAAGGTAAGACTAGCCGGGATTAATTACACCTTACAAGTTCGCTAATCTTTCAGCCAGGCCAGTGTTGGTACTTTGAGGGAGGTTCCCCGTACTTTCGTACAGACCTAATTAAAATAAATCTCGTTTCCCAGGGGCGTAACCCCGTTAACACCTTTCTAGACACCTATTTGATCGGCTAATTGTCATGTGAAAAACTCTCCCAGGAGTAACTCTTACTCGTAGTGGGTATCGAGATCCAACAATATCATAGAAGGTATGCAATCTCATTGCAAATTTCAACACTTGAAATTCCTGATAATACTTTTTCCCCAAGCGATCTATGACCTTGACAAGGTCAACAAACCATAAATCGCAAGTCAAGTTCAACCCGTACATTTCATGATTGAATTAAACCCACCCGCACAACCCTTGACAAGGTCAACAAGGCCGTACGACTACCCTAATCCAATCGCATCTCATGCTTTATCAGATAAGCACTAATTAGGTACCGTACACTACGCCTTGACAAGGTCAACAAACGTAGTACGAATACTAAATATTACTTATCTGAAATGACGGAGGGCTACGTCAGGTTTTTATGAAAACCTTTTGCGTAATGAACTTGATATCGTTGTAGAAACATGTGATGTTGAAAAGGAGTGTTTTTGAGGATTTTACTAGTTTTGCTAAAGAGGTCACTCCTGTTGAAGGGATCTCGGCTCTTTCCTTATCGAATATGGTGCAAGATATTTCATAAATACCACTATGCAAAGCAAAAACTATAGAAGCAATCAAAAACAAAACCGAGTGAGTTGTAGTATCTGCTAGTTTTGCTAAAGATGTCATTCCCGGTGAAGTGATCTCGGCTCTTTCCTTATCGAATAAGGTGATGGATATTCTACAAGGAATACCGCTATGCAAATCAAAAACTAGAGCTGCCCTTTTTGAAAATTTGATTCTATAACATCTTTTAGGTTTCTTTTTCTTTCATTAATCTCATTAATGAAGTCCCATCATTTATGCTTCCTAAGCATCAAAGAAGAAACGAAAATACAACGTACGCTTATGCCATCCGCATTCGCAACAGTGTCCCGTTATACACCGTTAGGTTACTTAACTAACGGTATAGCAGGGCGGGACTAGCGCGTGTGCAAAACATAAGCAACATTTATTATATATCATATATATAATAATAATGCATTCGTCTTAGCATATAAAGTGATTACATCACAGAATATCAGCAACAAAAGATAACATATGAAATATTGGATATACTAGGAGGTCCGTGTTTTATTTTAAGCATGTATAAAACACGGATTCCACGGTCGCGATGAATAGCCAAACCCACATCCCTAGACCCCTACGAGAGCGACAAGCAACCCTACCGGACTCTAGAGTTAGGAGACCCAGACTCGACTCTTCGAGATGGTCTCCCACCGGACTCTAGAACCCGGTTACTTGTGCCCCCCTCCTTGGGTCTATCCTAATGCGGAAAAGTAAATAATATACAACAATGGTGACATCATCCTCAACCCGGAAGTGCCCCAATAAAAGAATATTACATACATAGAATTTTACATGAATGAAAATAAAAACTCTCATCTCACATAAAACCCCGGCTATTCAAATCACGACGATCCAATATAACATATTACAGCAACACATAACATCACATGTCATCAACGTAAGTAAATATGCGTATCCCAATTTTCGTTGACATATAGCAACGAAACCAGCGATACACCACTTTTACACTTACGGTCACAGAAAAGAAATGTCAAACTACAACATTTGGAATCCACAAGCACTTTTGACATCATAAATCTGAAATATCACATATATCAGATTTCATGCCTACCAATATGAATTCCAAATATTGTATCACATCCCAGAAAAAACTAGACGATATTAAACATTCCGATCGAATCAACAAATACCCAAAATTTCCCAAGGGCTCAGCACTTAAGCGTAGTTAAAGCATACCCAAAACATGCCACAATACCTATGAACCAGCCGTAGAAGGGTCAACCAATGCCTCACCTGTGGCACCACAGAACTACGGCAAATCCTAAGGTTAGACCGCGGTTCCACGGTCACAGAATAGAGTCAGGGTTTCGTTCTTCTAGAGGGTCCACAGAATTACTTGCATGATCTTTCGAATATATATTAACATGAAAAAAATTCAACTTTCGGAAAATTTCCAGCGAAGGTTAAAGTGGGTATTTGATATCCGTTCGAACTTTTTAACACCGTCTAAATAACCCGAAAAAAGCTAGAATTACGAATACGAAATACTTTGAATTGCCTTTGTATAAAGATAACATCACATGCAAATTTAGCAAAAACAAGCAACACCTGAAATACGAAAACCCAGAGACTGGAACACACTGAAAAATTCTACCCAAAAAACATCATTTTGGCTGACCAGGCTGGATTTATAAGCATTGTGGCCGGCCAAATTCCGGCGAGGGAGGCTGAATTTTTCACTGTGTTCATGTTGTATCTCATACAACATTCTGCAGTTGCTTTAAATTTTTTTGACTCCTTAAAAAATTCGACAGAAACTAGGGTTTTAAATCGGGTGTTTCGGAGTTATTTCGGTTTCGTAATTCTACAATATCCGTCTAATTCTCTAGCTTGGCTCTGATACCACTGTAGGGTTCCTAAGCACGACAGCAAGGTTTCGGGTGGCATCGTCCATGCCAAATTAAAATTTTGCCATGATAAAAGAACCCTAACCAAGGATGTTTAACTAGAGAATCATACGAAAACTAAATGTAAACAACTTTATATCTAAGTGAGTAGGGATTACAACTTTTGTAGTCCGTTCCTTCACTTCTATAGCTCCTTGTAGTGGTCTCTTCGCTGCGATCATCGAACTCCCGGACTCTTGAGTGGCTCCACAAGGTGAATGATGCATGCTTGCTTGAAGTCTTTAAAATCTAAGATGATCTAAGTCGAGGAAACACGGACTCAAGCTATCACTTCACTAATATGGAATTAGTGAAGCTAACACCCTAATGTAAATGGCTAGTTTAGAAGAGGATGATGAAGTAGGAATTTTGCTCACTTTAGAATTTAATTTCTCACTATTTTTCTTTATCTCCTCAAATCAAATAGAGAGAGAGCTTGAAGGAGATGATGAAAGAAGCTGAATGAATAATGAGCTTGAGGTTAGAAATGCAACCATGGTGAGTTATTGTCTTGGCTAACCTTTGTAGAGAATAAACCATGGATAATTGATTAAGGTTAGGTTAATAAATATCTTAGGTAAAACAAAACAAGTGGACTTAGTCAATGGTTCTACAAGCTTCATCCAAGCTCAACCATGACTAATTCCAAGTTTATTTGAATTACTTAATACAAATAAAAACCTAACCATTATCATATATCATGGTATGATTCTCATACACCCAAGTTGCATATATAACCTAGCATGTCACAATATTATATATCACATATATAATTTGTGAACAAAAGAAAATTATACAATAAACATCTATCATATATATGTTAAATGTATAATAAGTGAGAAAAATAAATACTTGAGTGAGCATATATTAGTTAATGTAATTTAATATATCAAATATATAATTATACATTAAATTATTAAATCAACACTTGATTTAATAATCCAGCTATATCACATATAACCGACTAATATAATATGTATCATTTTATCGAATCAACACTTGATCCGATAACCCGGCTATATCACATATAACCAGCCGATATCACATATGCTAGAATAGAATACGGTATCATATACGCGTATCAATCTCGGTCCCGCACATATCACATATGTGCTCCTACCCCGTTTCGCCTAAGCCAGGAAACCTTTGTGTAGGACTCTAAAGACTCGTCAATACTCCGGCAGTAGGTGGTGATCATATCAGTCACCCACAAGCCGTCAGCGGTCAGCTAAATGTAACGGCCACCCGGGTATTGAGCGATCAGAAGATCAACAAGCAAGCATGCTCACACTCCTGTGAATCCAATCAGTAACACTACCCTACAATCCGGTCTCTTCGTCTGATATGTCGCATATCCAGTCTAAGGGTGGTAAACTTCATACCCCATTAACCGATAAGTCGTGCCGATGTGAGGCTCATAACGGGTCGAGAAACTACTGATAACACTTACCAGTAGATCTCCATATCAGCCCTGGCCAGGGACTTCCTGTTATAGCCAATCGAGCACAGCGCAACATCAATCCCTAATACCGGGAGAGACGAAACCCCTCCTATCGCTCATTGCCTCCATGTGATTCGGGACTGTACCTAAAAACCACCGTTTTGCACGTTCTCTTGAACATGGTAAGGTGGAAATCAAAGTACAGTGGGAATCACACAAGAATCTATAACGATCTCGGGTCTACAGACTAACCTGTACCAGTGTCACCAGAGAACTGCTATCCGACGATAGGTATAATACCAACTATGAGTTCTCGGCGAGTCCGTTCAGTGTACTCAGTCTCCACTGAGCACCCGTATACCATCTTTGATGTCAAACACCGATGGAAGTGGGATCATCTATCGCCCATCACATGGGTCAAGAAGCGTATACACCAGTCTACTTTTAAGTATCGATATCCTGTCTCGATACACTCTCGACTAGGGAAAATTATAGCATGTTCTTATGGACTACCTTGGCCCCACTAGTATGATCTCCATCATAGTCCTAGTAGTCAAGTAAACATCCTAAGCGCTTTATCAACATGTGAGAGCAAGGCAATATCACAATACAAGTCTACATGTTAAGACAAAGAGCAACCAGATAGCATACTATCATGTCGAGCAAGAAAGTCCTCTCTATATATATCCAAGCATCCACTATAATATACATTATGTGTACAATAATGGCCTCTATGGCATATATATAACTAACACTATCATGCAAGGTTATCTTCTAGATGAAGCAACCACATTTTGTTCCCGCTATCCGGACGAGAACATTGAGACGAAACTTAATCGGCCTCGAAGAATTCAGGACGGGCCATATGGTAAAGCTGATTATAACAGGGTAGACACTATGTTTATCAGCAAGATATATCGGTTTATTCTCCTCAATAGTGTTAGTTATATGTATGCCCTAGAGGCCATTACTGTATATAGGATGTATATTGTAGTGGATGCTGGGACATATATAGGGAGGACTTTCTTGCTCGACATGATAGTATGCTATCTGGTTACTCTTTACCTTAACGTGTATACTGATTGTCTCTCTGCTACATGTTGGTAAAGCCCTTAGGATGTGTACTTGACTACCTGGACTATGATGCGGATCATACTAGTGGGGACATGGTAGTCCATACGTACATCCTTCAAGGTCCATAGTCGTGGGTGTATCGAGACGGGGCATCGATATACCAGAGTAGACTAGCGTATACCTTCTCGACCCATACAGATGGGCGATGGATGATCCCATATCCATTGGTGTTTGACATCAGAGATGATATACGGGTACTCAGTGGAGACTGGGTACACTGGACGGACTCGCCGAGAACTCCCAGATGGTATTATACCTCACGTCAGATGGCAGTTCTCTGGTGACACTGGTACAGAGTAGTCTGTTGACCCGAGATCGTCATAGAGTCTTGTGTGATTCCCACTGTGCTTTGATTTCCACCTTACCACGTCCAAGAGGGCGTGCAAAACGGTGGCTTTTGGGTACAGTCCCGAATCACATAGAGGCAATGAGCGATAGGAGGGGATTCGTCACTCCCGGTATAGGGAGTTGATGTTGCACTGTGTTCGATTGGCTATAACCGGAAATCCCTGACCAGGGTTGCTGAGATATACTGGTAAGTGTTACCAGTAGTTTCTCGAACTGTTATAGACCTCATATCGACACGACTTATCGAGCTATTGGGGTCTGACGTTTACCACCCCTAGGCGAGATATGCGACATATCAGACGAACAGACCGGACTGTACGGTAAGTGTTACTGGTTGGATTCACAGGAGTGTGAGCGGGCTTGCTCGTCGATCTTCTGATCGCTCAATACCCGGGTGGCCGTTACGTTTAGCAGACCGCTTGCAGCTTGTGGGTGTTTGATATGATCATCACCTGCTGCCGGCGTATTGACGAGTCTTTAGAGTCCTACACAGAGGTTTCCTGGCTTAAGCGAAACGAGATATGTGCGGGACCGAGAATAATGCGTGTATGTGATACCGTATTCTATTCTCGCGAATTGTATCATTGGTCGGTTATATGTGATATAGCCGGGTTACCGAATCAAGTGTTGATTCGATACATTGATACACTTGATATTAGTCGGTTATATGTGATATGAACGGATCGTTAAATCAAGTGTTGATTTAATGATTTAATGTATAATTATATATTTGATATATTACTTTACATTAACTAGTATTTGTTCACTTTAAAAGGATTTTCTCACTTAATGTGCACATTGTATATGTGATATACTTTTGTGCACTTGTTTGTATCATGTTTGATGATACATGCTCACTTGGGTTTGTGTAAAGAATTAAACCATGGTTATATGAATGATTAGGGTTTTGTTTATTTACTTATTCATTTATTTATTTATTTTGTTTATTTTGGCAAAAGGAAAATGATATGGTGGCTTTCTTTGTTTGCTAGTTGAAGCTTCATGATGTTTTGACTAAGTGACCATATTTGTTTTCATGCTTAACCCTAACCATTCCACTTAACCCTAGTTCATTCTCTACACTTGACCATGGTTGCTATATGATAAGTATTCATTTTATTTTCTTTTTTGAAAATAACACTAATCATATTCTTTTCTTCTTCTTCATCTTCAACAAGAAGAAAAGCTTGCCTCCATCAATGGCAACTTGAGCAAATGAGTGAGAAATCCAATTCTAAAGTGAACCCACTTCCTATTTCTTCATCCTCTACCACTTGCAAAGTAGTATAGGGTGTTTTCTTCATAAGTTTCATGACTTGGTGAAGTTGGAGCTTGATCTTGTGTTGCCTCGACGTAGATCATCTTCGGCATCGTAGTCGATGACCTAGCCCGCCCATTTCTTCGATGAAGCCGACGCTAGAGCCCGGGATCCGATGATCGCAGCGAGGAGACTTCATCGTGGAGCCATGGAGGTGGAGGACCGGATCTACAAAGGTTGTATTTTCCGTTAACTCATAGTTAAGTTGTTAACTAGTTATCGTTTTCGCCTAAAATTCTAGTTAACGATCCGTATTAGGGTTTCTCGGCACCTCTAAAATTTGAAATTGGCATGGTTGATACCTTGTGAGACTTCATTAGTGTGCCTAGGAACCCTACAGTGGTATCAGAGCCTAGCTAGAGCCTTAGGCGAAGTGTAGACGACGTTTGAAATCCGAACGAACCGAAACCCTAACTCCAAAGTTGCTCTCTGTACATTTTTCGAAAACTGGGTTTTTTCCAGATTAAAAATATGCAGAAAAACCAGCAGGAATATCTAAGAATTACTGTGAATTTCGAGCACCTGATTCCATCATATCGCGGCGGAACCGCGGCATTAGCATGGCTAATGCGGCGGTTCCGCGGCTGTTTAGTCCCTTCTTCAGTTGATTTCTGCACAGTAATTCCTATTTTTCAGTTCTGGTTTTCCTGGGAATTTTTAATCTGAACTCATGAGTTGAGTTTTCAGGGTTGTATTGGGAGTTCGTAGATTCGATCGGATTATCAAACCGTGTCTAAGTGTTTTCCGGATATTTTTGAATATGTTAAAAAGTTCGACCGGATATAAATACCCACTTTTTCCCCTGCCGGGAAATTTCCAATTGTTGGACTTTTCCGTAGTTTAACGACGTTCTAAGTAGTGCAAGTAACGCGATGGTCCCTCTAGAAGACAACAAACCTTAACTCGATTATGTGACCATCTTGAACTGCCCTTTGAACCTTCGGGTTTGGGGCAGTACGGCGTGCCACATGTGAGGCGTTGGCTTGACCCTTCTACGGCTGGACCGTTGGTACTGAGGCACGAACTGAATGTTGTTAGACTTATTTCATGTGTTGATCTGTTTCGGGAAAACTTGGGTGTTTGACTGTTCGATCGGAAAGTTTAACATTTTCTGTTTATTTGGAATGGGATACAATAATTGGAATTCACAAGTAGTTATGAGATAACTAATATGAATGTTATAAACACAGCACTTTAGTCTCAGATGATCGGTTGCCACGGAATTTTGATGTGATCAAAACTTCGTCACAATCACGTAGCGTACGCGGATACTCGCCGGATAAACTTAATAGACAGCTACACCCCTTAGCCCCGACCAAGTGACTGTAGGAGAACCCCGTCGCCGAAAGCATCCGTTCGGGTGCTCGCGGCAGCGGTGTTCCGCCTTGGTGCACTTCGTCGATGGTATCGGGGGGTGCAGCCGTCTACCGAAGTTTGCGACGAGCATTCGATCTGGATGCCGGGAATCTTGTTGAATTGCCCGACTTGATATTGAAAAGTGTTTTCCATAATGAGACTAAAATGCGGGGTTTATAATTGTTAGGCATGCGATGTCTAAGGAATTCATTTGATTAGGCATGCAATGTCTATGGAGGTTGCGGATTCCAACTGTTGTAGTTTTACACTTTCTTTTCTGTGACCGTAAGTGTAATATGTGATATCGCCGGTTTCGTTGCTATATGTCAACGACAATTGGGATGCGCATATTTACTTACGTTGATGACATGTGATGTTATGAGTTGCTGGATATGTTATATTGGATCGTCGCGTTTGAATAGCCGGGGTTTTTTATGTGAGATGAGTGTTTTTCTTTTTCATTCATGTAAAAACTTGTATGTAATATTCTTTTATTGGGGCACTTCCAGGTTGCGGAAGATGTCACCCTTTGTATATTATTTCCTTTTCCGCACTAGGATAGACCCAAGGAGGAGGGCACAAGTAACCGGGTTCTGGAGTCCAGTGGGAGACCAACTCGAGGAGTCGAGTCCGGGTCTCCTAACTCTAGAATTGGTAGGGTTGCTTGCCGCTCTCGTAGGGGTCTAGGGGTGTGGGTTTGGCTATTCATCGCGACCGTGGAATCCGTGTTTTATACTGGCTCGTATTGAAAACACGGACGTCCTAGTATATCAAATATTTCATATGATTCTTCTGCTGCGATATCTGTAATGTGATCATGTGATGTTCTGTGATAGATACTGTATATAGTATATATGATATATTATATAGGCGTTACTTATGTTTTACACCCGCGCTAGCCCTGCCCCGCTCTGCCGTTAGTTACCTAACCTAACGGTGCACGAGGGGACATCGAGGCGAATGCGGATGGCATAAGTGTACGTCGTATTTATCTGTGATGTTTAGGTACTTAAATGACGGGACTTCATTAATATGATTAATGAAAGTAAAAGAAACCTAAAGATGTTGTAGAATCGAATTTCAAAATAAAACAGGTAGCTACAGTTCTTGCTTTGCACAGCGGTATATATGATATATCCTGCACCTTATTCGATAGGGAAAGGACCGAGATCCCTTCACCGGGAGTGACTCCTTTAGCAATAACTGGCAGATGCTACACACTCGGTTTGTCTTTTGATTGCTTTTAAGAGTTTTTGCTTTGCACAGTGATATATATGATATATCCCGCACCTCATTCGACGAGGAAAGGACCGACGATCCCTTCACCGGGAGTGACTCCTTTAGCAAAACTAGAAAAGCCTAAAAAACACTCCATTTCAAAATTCATTCGATCCTACAACGATATCAAGTTCATTATGCAATAGGTTTTCAGAAAAACCTGTCGTAGCCCTCCGTCATTTCAGATAAGTAGTAGTTAGTATTCGTGCTACGTTTGTTGGCCTGCGTCAAGGCGTAGTGTGCGGTAGCTAACTAGTATTTATCTGCTTATGCATATGATGCAGATTGGATTAGGGTAGTCGTGCGACTTTGTTGGCCTGTGTCAAGGGTCGTGCGGGTGGGTTTAATTCAATCAGGAAATGACGGGTTGAACTTGACTAGCGCACTATGGTTTGTTGGCCTGCGTCAAGGTCATAGGACGCTAGGGGCAAAAGATTATCGGGAATTTCAAGTGTTGAAATTTGCAATAAGATTACATACCTTCTATGAGATAGTTGGATCCCGATACCCACTGCGAGTAATTGTTACTCCTGGGAGAGTTTTACACATTACAATTAGCCGATCAAGTAGGTGTCTAGAAAGGTGTCAACGGGGTTATACCTCTGGGAAAACGAGGTTTATATTAATTAGGTTCGTGCGAAAGCACGGGGGACCTCCCTCAAAGTACCGACACTGGCCTGGCTGAAAGATTGGCGAACTTGTAGTGTGTAATTAATCCCGGCTAGTCTTTCCTTTTAGGATTTGAAGGAAGATTTGATAAAAACAGTGGGAGCCATCCTGATTAGATAAAATCATAACCAATCTGATCTTGCAAGAGCGCACGCTGAGTGTTTTCTTCTCTCTCTCTCCTGGTAGCGACCATATCACGCCTTAATCAAGATAATAATACGGATAATTGACCGAACCCGCTTGTTATACTGAGCTGGGGAACGTTGGTCCCGCTCCAACTTATAATTGTTATAAGACGGAGCAGGAAATTGAGGAATACCAGATTTCCCATGCCGCTCACACGAAGAAAGTGCATATGATGCATCTTCTTCGGGTGTGTTCTTTTTACAGAGAACTGTTTCTCAAATGTCCTTTACGTCCTGGGTATATGATACCGGATCAGGATCCCGCATATGTAATCTGTTACATGGGCTACAGATAGGTAAAGAACTGAGAACGGGTGATAAGTTTCATGAGGCAGAAAACGGGGCAAGTGTTGCAGCCAAGTTTGTTGGTCACTGTCACCCTGTATTACCAGTACATTGATTCTGAACAAATGCTATTAGATACCGTACCTGATATACAAAATAATATCAGTCTCTTTATTAGTAAAGAAATGATAAAATTTTGTATTGTTGGATAATGTTTTGAACATTTCCTATATCAAAAGTTGATCGGTTCAGGCACGTTATCTAAAAAAATTGATGTTCTAAATCAAACTACAGTTCTTAGTATACAGAACACACACAAGAAGAAAGAGTTCAGAGTTGAACGATTCCTTCTTGAGGCATTGTAGACTAGGTCATATCAATGCGACCCGACTGGCTGAAGTTACATTTAGATGCATATTTAAATTAGTTTGAATTTACATCTTGTGAAACTTTCCAGTCATGTCACAAAGATACATGACCACAACTCTGTTTAATGGAAACAGAGAAAGAGTTATTGAACTTTTGGGATTGATACATGTTGATGTATGTAAAGTCCCCTGTTTACACATGCCAGGACCGGTTCTTTGTACTTCATTACATTCTCTGATGATCTTTCGAGATTCAGACCTATGTTCCTGTTGAAACACAAGTCCGAACCTTTTGAGATATTCACAGAATATGATTTAGAAGTAGAGAACCAAAATTACGGGTATAAATATTATGTCCTTTGATGTGATCGAGGAGGAGAATACTTGAGCACGGAAATCCTGGACTATTCTAAAGGAGAATGAAATTCTCTCAGAATTACTCCTCCGTATACACCGTAACACAATGGTATATCGGGGCGGAGCAATCACACCCTATATGATAAGGTGTGCTCTATGATGAGTACTACTGAGTTACCTTTTTTCCTATTGGGAGTTATGCACTTGAGAAGCTGCATACCTATTAAATAGGGTTCAAATCAAATCAGTTGCCTACCATTTCATATGTGATATGGAAAGGGAAGAGTCCATATCTTAAGTTTGTTAAGATTTGGGGTTGTCCGACCTATGTCTGAAAGGCAAAATCCGGACAAGCTCGAGGCAAGATCTGTTATGTAGAACTGGAAATGTTCCAGCTATACAAACTGCAGCTGATGATTTGGTAGAACCGAAAGATTCAATAGTAACCAACGAATCTCAGCCTCTCCGCCGATCTAGTAGGGTTCCTCACCCACCTGAGAGATACTTCGGTTTCTCTATGACAGTGGGAGCGAGGATTGTGTCATAAGATGATGACCCAACTAGTTTCGAGCTGGCCATCAAGAGTAGGGACTCTGTAAGAATGGCTGGATGTTTATCGATCTGAGATGGAATCCTTATACACCAACAAAGTATGGACTTTAGTTGCTATATCTGAAGGGTTAAATCCCCATCAGGAGCAAGTATATCTTGAGAAGATTACTTGGTGTAGATGGAAAAGTTGAGACTGTCTAAGATAGACTTGTTAAAGGTTTTCGTCATTGACCAGGCGTGGATAATGATGAAACCTTTTCTAGTAGCTATGCTTAAGTCCATCCAGATCCTACTTGCCACGGCTACATACCATGACTACGATATCTGGCGGTTGGGTGTCATGACTGCTTTTCTAAATATTGATTTAGAAGAGAACGTCTATAAGTACACAGCCAGAGGGCTTCGTAAATAGTGGGAGCAGCGGAAACGTGTGCAAGATGTTTTATGTGATGAAGCAGGCATCGCGGAGTTGGAACATCTGTTTTGATGAGTTAGTTAAAGAGTTTGACATCATCAAAATGGTAAATGAACATTGTATATACAAAAAGGTAGTAGGGAGTATGGTGGTGATCCTCGTAGAGTACGTGGATGACATACTCTTGATAGGGAAGGAGTTTCCTATGCTATGCTCGGTCAATCTCCGCTTATCACAAGGATTCTCCATATAGGATCAAAATGATACCTCCAACATCCTGAGTTTTCATCTATGAGATAGATGTAATCGGACCTTAGGATACTCACTAGATGTAGTGAGATGGTATCAATTGATCCTGGGGAGAATCACTGGAAAGGTTCCAGGGTGATAAAGACGACTGAATGTCAGTCACAGGCATTGTCTTTACCCTCAGTAAAGGGACGGTATGTTGGAAGAGTTCCAAGGTAGATACCGTGGCATACTAGACGATAAAGGCTGGACACATCGCTACTTAAGATGCTACCAAAGAGGCTGTCTGGGTGTATATTTGTTCATGAGATGAACTTCGTTCCTCCCATTGTGTGACAATGGAGTTGTGGCTTATGCCAAGGAACGTCCGTCCCATCAGTGATCCAGACATATTCTAAGGCAGTATCACCTGATCAAGAAGATGGTTGACCTCCAGGGGATCAAGGTTAGGAGAGCAGACTCAGAGGATAACGCGGCGGATCCACTCACGAAGGCCTATTCCCATAGAGAGACTTTTAAGGGATGATTGAGTATGAGATACTACAACCACTGCTACAGATGGCCCTAGTGCAAGTGGGAGATTGTTAGTTATATGTATGCCCTAGAGGCCATTACTATACATAGGATGTATATTGTAGTGGATGCTGGGACATATATAGGGAGGACTTTCTTGCTCGACATGATAGTATGCTATCTGGTTACTCTTTACCTTAACGTGTATACTGATTGTCTCTCTGCTACATGTTGGTAAAGCCCTTAGGATGTGTACTTGACTACCTGGACTATGATGCGGATCATACTAGTGGGGACATGGTAGTCCATAAGTACATCCTTCAAGGTCCCTAGTCGTGGGTGTATCGAGACGGGGCATCGATATACCAGAGTAGACTAGCGTATACCTTCTCGACCCATACAGATGGGCGATGGATGATCCCATATCCATTGGTGTTTGACATCAGAGATGATATACAGGTGCTCAGTGGAGACTGGGTACACTGGACGGACTCGCCGAGAACTCCCAGATGGTATTATACCCCACGTCAGATGGCAGTTCTCTGGTGACACTGGTACAGAGTAGTCTGTTGACCCGAGATCGTCATAGAGTCTTATGTGATTCCTACTGTGCTTTGATTTCCACCTAACCACGTCCAAGAGGGCGTGCAAAACGGTGGCTTTTGGGTACAGTCCCGAATCGCATGGAGGCAATGAGCGATAGGAGGGGATTCGTCTCTCCCGGTATAGGGAGTTGATGTTGCACTGTGTTCGATTGGCTATAACCGGAAATCCCTGGACAGGGTTGCTGAGATATACTGGTAAGTGTTACCAGTAGTTTCTCGAACTGTTATAGACCTCATATCGACACGACTTATCGAGTTATTGGGGTCTGACGTTTACCACCCCTAGGCGAGATATGCGACATATCAGACGAACAGACCGGACTGTACGGTAAGTGTTACTGGTTGGATTCACAGGAGTGTGAGCGGGCTTGCTCGTCGATCTTCTGATCGCTCAATACCCGGGTGGCCATTACGTTTAGCAGACCGCTTGCGGCTTATGGGTGTTTGATATGATCATCACCTGCTGCCGGTGTATTGACGAGTCTTTAGAGTCCTACACAGAGGTTTCCTGGATCAAGCGAAACGAAATAGGAGCACGTATGAGATATGTGCGGGACCGAGAATAATACGTGTATGTGATACCGTATTCCATTCTCGCGAATTGTATCATTGGTCGGTTATATATGATATAGCCGGGTTACCGAATCAAGTGTTGATTCGATACATTGATACACTTGATATTAGTCGGTTATATGTGATATGATCGGATCGTTAAATCAAGTGTTGATTTAATGATTTAATGTATAATTATATATTTGATATATTACTTTACATTAACTAGTATTTGTTCACTTTAAAAGGATTTTCTCACTTAATGTGCATATTGTATATGTGATATACTTTTGTGCACTTGTTTATATCATGTTTGATGATACATGCTCACTTGGGTTTGTGTAAAGAATTAAACCATGGTTATATGAATGGTTAGGGTTTTGTTTATTTACTTATTCATTTATTTATTTATTTTGTTTATTTTGGCAAAAGGAAAATGATATGGTGGCTTTCTTTGTTTGCTAGTTGAAGCTTCATGAAGCTTTGACTAAGTGACCATATTTGTTTTCATGCTTAACCCTAACCATTCCACTTAACCCTAGTTCATTCTCTACACTTGACCATGGTTGCTATATGATAAGTATTCATTTTATTTTCTTTTTGAAAATAACACTAATCATATTCTTTTCTTCTTCTTCTTCATCTTCAACAAGAAGAAAAGCTTGCCTCCATCAATGGCAACTTGAGCAAATGAGTGAGAAATCCAATTCTAAAGAGAACCCACTTCCTATTTCTTCATCCTCTACCACTTGCCAAGTAGTATAGGGTGTTTTCTTCACAAGTTTCATGATTTGGTGAAGTTGGAGCTTGATCTTATGTTGCCTCGACGTAGATCATCTTCGGCATCGTAGTCGATGACCTAGCCTGCCCATTTCTTCGATGAAGCCGACGCTAGAGCCCGGGATCCGATGATCGCAGCGAGGAGACTTCATCGCGGAGCCATGAAGGTGGAGGACCGGATCTACAAAGGTTGTATTTTCCGTTAACTCATAGTTAAGTTGTTAACTAGTTATCGTTTTCGCCTAAAATTCTAGTTAACGATCCGTATTAGGGTTTCTCGGCACCTCTAAAATTTGAAATTGGCATGGTTGATGCCTTGTGAGACTTCATTAGTGTGCCTAGGAACCCTACAAATAGCGCATGGCTTGAAAAAATTAGAGAGTAAGTTTTTTTTGGATTAATTGTTATATTTGTGTTTTTGTGTGTATAAAATGATATAATATTAATGTCATAATTTATTGTTGAGAACAGAATTCAATTTAACGAGGTACGTGAGGGGCATCCTGATTGAAATGATGAATGATTGGAAAAATATCATCAGGATAATTTTTGCGATTGGGTTGCGGATCATGTAAGTTATTCGAATAAGATATTATTGCTACCAGTTTTAATCTAAACTTATATCGTTATGTATTTGTCATAAAATTTGTTTTGTTAGATCCACGATCCGAACTTGTCTGCATCATTAGAGAGTGATTCAAGATATTTAGCTCAGTTTCCTAGTATGGAGGTTGCATATTATAAAGGATTCGGTGTCCTTGGATACAAATTCGAAGTTAAGGATACAGAAACACCTAGAACCACTCAGAATAGTGGGATTGCGACGGTAGGATTAGATGGTGTGATTTATTATGGATACTTAAGTTGTATACTTGGCATCCAATATCCCGAACGATCAGAACCGTTTTATATATTTCAGTGTACTTGGTATGACACACAAACCGATACAGATAAGTGAAGAAACAATCTCGGGACTTGGAAAGATGAATATGGATTGACCAGTATGAACACACTTCGATTTTACGGTCAGGACGATCCATTTTTCTTTCCGAACCAAGCGTTCTAAGTATACTACTCACAGTGTTTGAAGCATCCGGGATGGAGTGTCGTATGCCGTTAGAAATCCAGGGATGTTTACGATGTCCTAGAATTCGAGGACATCGATGGGGATGAAGAAGAGAGAAAACTTAGAGTGCTCCGACCGTCTGTTTCAAAAGACGGGTTGTCTTCAGCAGATCATGAAGTTACGTGGGTTAGAAATGATATCGATGATGAAATCCAAGTAGATTTGTCTAATACGTCCACGAAACAAAAAAGGTTATCAGTAATGTTATATTATTACTTCACATTTTACAATCTAAACATATATAGCATGCATATGTAATGATTGTCTAATGCGTCTATGAACCATTTTATCTAGATTTGATGACAATGACGGGAGCAGTGAGGGGCGGCAGGAGCTCCAGTCGCGGCACCGGCAGAGGCAAAGGCAGAGCGGTTCTGCCGCCCGGAGAGCTGCGTAGGGAGCTTCAGAGGGCCAGTCTTGCACCCCGATCGGAGACCCCTTTGGATGCCTCCTTCCGTGTGGAGTTTGCCACACCTCCAGGTATATTGCACGCATATTCATTTTGAATGTAATATTATAGATATACATGTATATTTATGTCAAAATTACTTATATAGTCAATGTTTGATTGTCTAGCTGTTGGTGGTGCGTCAACATCAGGGACAGAGGACACTCCCGCACCGCCAGGTATGTTTATATATCCTATAGTGCATTCATATTGATTTAGAATACTATATCATAAATATACATACATTATTTTTGCTCTTACGTACTTAGATAATCATTTTTTAATTTTCTAGCTGTAGATAATGCCTCCACATCTCGGGCAGAGGCCACCACCGCACCTACGGGTATGTTTATATATCCTATAGTGTATACATATTGATTTAGAATGTTATATTATTGATATACACATTATTTTTGCAATTACTTATATAGTCAATGTTTGATTGTCTAATTATAGGTTGTGCGTCCACGTCTGATGCAGGGGCTGCTCACGTCACTTCCATACCCTCCGCTCAGTCTACAGGTTAGTATGAATAAATATAAAATATTTATTCATTTTACATATCCTTTAAGAATAAACATGAACTTCATGTAATTTTATCGATATTTCTTTTCTAGTTGGATGGGATGCGTCCACATCCGGGTCACCAGCTGTTCCTCACCGGAGGAACTATCGTCCCGCTCGTGCTGCTACCCGGGCCCAGGCCTGTGCTTCTGTCTCCGGAGGTATATATCACACTTCAATTTTCTTTAAATCTTGATTTCTTAATACCACTTTGTCTTAATATTGATTATCTTGATATTTCTTGTAGATGCAGGGCATCCCCATCTCGAGAGGGGGACTTGAGACCCGAATCAGTCCCATAGGCTGAGGCCCGACAGAGCTAGGGGGAGGCAACATTCCCCCTCTTCTTTACCCCTGATTATCGCTATACCAGAGATTATGACAAGAGGTTTGGTCGGTATATGGGGGATGAGAGCCGCCTCGTGAAGAAGTATCCATTTCACGTTGAGTGGGGCGACCAACACCAGCGCTCATTTGCCCTCTTCTGGGATCAGGCTCGGGTATTAATGTTAGTGTATATACCCTAGGGGCTATTATTGTATCATACTAGCTTGTATATTACTTAATGGAAGCTTGGGATATTCACAGTTATATATAACAGTCTTGCTAAACATGATAGTATGCTACTTGGTTTTATCTATCTTAATATGTGAGTATACGTATTGATAGAGCTCTTAGGATCTTGCTTGACTACCAGCGTTGTGATGGCAGTCACACTAGTGGGGGCTGGGTAGTCTACAAGCACATCCTTTTTCAGGTCCCTAGTCGTTGGATTATCGAGATAGAGCATCGATACTCCGGAGTAGACTAGTGTGTACGCTTCTCATCCCAGTTGGGGAGATGGTCTGTCCCACAGCCATCAGTACGTCGTACTGGAGATAGTATGCAGGTGCTCGTTAGGTTACGGGTACACCGGACAGGACTCACGGGGAACTGTTAGTTGGTATTATACCCATCGTTAGTTAATAGTTCCCAGGTGACATGAGTACAGCATAGTCCGCAGACTTGACACTGCTGCTTTGCCTCGAGTGTGTTCCCACTGTTCTTAGATTGCTACCCTACCACGGCTCAAAGGAGTCGTGCAAACAGGTAGCAGTTGGGTGCAGTCCCGAAGCACTTGGAGGCAGTGGCGGTTAGACAGGATTCGTCTCTCCCGGTATTGGGAGTTGATATCGCGCCGTGTCTGGAGAGCCATTACTCAAAGCCCCTGGCCAGGGCAAGCGAGATTTATTAGTAGGTTTTCCAGTAGTTTCTCAAGGTGTAATGGGCTTCACTCCGACACGACTTATACCGCTTTTAGGGGACTGACGCTTGCCGCCCCCTAGGCCCGATATGCGATAGTCCTAGACGAACAGACCAGACTGTACGGAGATTGTCATATCAGGCTCAGTAGAAGTTCGGATGGGTTTCCTCATCGTCCTTCTTATCGACATCTAGCTGGGGACCGTTACGTACAGCTAGTGCCGCTTGCGGTTTGTGGTTAAACCCACTGCCAGCGTAGTAGTCGAGTCTTTAGAGTCCCACACAGAGAGTTTCCCTGCTTCGGGCGAAACGATATAGAGGTCGTATGGTTTTACAACAGGGTTCGGACACATACGTGTTTTCACGCATGTACGATATTCAGACAGTTTTTACTAGCGGGCTTTGGTTTAAGCCAGATTCTAGTATCGGATTATTGGATTTATAAAGTCTCAGTATTTCCGTGTTTTCACGGATAGGAGGGGCGTTCTCATAAATTGTCGAGAAGCTTCTAGAAGGTTGATGACAATGAGAGCTTAGGTGTTATATGCATTAAATGGTTTGGTGACTCATGGAGATGATTCATCAAGAGAGTTAATGATGCATTAAATGTTTTTAATGACTCACTTGATGATTCATTATGTATTAAATGAAGCATGAAGATATTTGTGCAAAGAGATTTTTGTGCAAAATATCTTATGCTTCATATATATACAAAAATTAGTTAATTCCATTTCATAATTATTATCACATTCTCTCTCCTCAAGCTCTCTCTCTTCAAACCCTAACCCTAACCTCTCGTGTGTTGAGATCAAGAGTTAGCAAGACTCAAAGATCCTTAATACTATTCTATATCCTCTAGGTTGCTTTGATTAGCACTTTTAGTAACCTAGTTACCTCAAGTTAGAGGTCAAGCTTGGAATAGTAGCTCTCGGGTGGATCTTCTATCACAAAGAGGAGGCCGAAGAGGAGGTGGTCATCGAGAACAAGAAGGACTTGGTTCATTAGGTATAATCTTCTTTCATAGTAGCTAATCCCTCCTATGTTGTTGTTAGTTAGGGTTTGGCAAAGATCCGTAAGTTAGTCCATATTTGTTTTAAACAAAATGATTGTTTTACCTATTCTGCCTCCCCGCAACTCGTGGGGTGTCTAGCGTCGACTTACAATTAAGATATATTTTCATTTGACTTATCCAATATATTTATTATTATTTAGCACTTGCAATTTAATAACATTGTTTTTTTTGTATTTGCAGTTGGATTACGACTTTTAGCCTATTCCCGGATCATCCTGAGAGAGTGCTCAATCTTCACGCTCTGTACCATGGCCTGATGAAGAACATGCAATCAAAGGTCCGATACAATAGGAACAAGATAAAGATCGACTGCTATTCCCTGTGGATGGCGACCCCCGAGGCAGAGAGAGCGGCTCTCCTACATACTCCGGCCTTTGTGAGAGTCGACGTAGATACATGGCCTCTCTTGTGCCAATATTTCAACTCTCAGCGCAAACATATTTGTATTTTAAATGTAATTCATTGTTTAGTATATAATTTATTTTTTTGTGTTGCTTAATTAGAAAACTAAATTGGAATGTGTTGTGCAGAAACATGCCGATCAAAATAAAGAGAATAGGAAGTCGGCAAAGAGGGGTCACCCCACTTATATAAGTGGCTCGAGGAATATTACTCGTGTCATGGAGGCATCGGTAAATTGCAATAGATTTACTGTGATATAATGTAATATTAAGAGTTATTTCATAATATATGTAAATTTTTTGCGAATTGCAGAAAGCTCAGACCCTGGCCAGGGTGGTGCACCAAGCGTGCTGACCGCGTATCTTGCCATTCACGGCACTTCGATAGATCCCGCCACGGGCGAGCTTCGATTTCCCGACACCGCTACCCAGGAGTATTGAGTAAGTGTTAATATTTATTCTAACAGGTTTGAAATTTTTGTTTTGAAAAGTTCAAATTTAAATGATATACTTATATTTTACTGGTTAATGTGGGTGTAGGAGCGGGTGGTGGAGCAGGCGGAGGCATCGGGGATCGATTTTACTAGACAGAACGATCCGATGCTGCTGACCCAGTCCTAGACGCCACACACGGAGGGCACCATGGAGGTTGGGAGAGAGGCCGGGGACTGGGTCCTACCAGGTCTCATATGAGGTTGGATTCTAGTCCGGCGGTTACTTCCCCTACCCCCCGTGAGTGACGTCTAGAGCAAGATGTTGCCACCTTGAAGACCACCGTCCAGGAGTTGAAGGAGATGATAGTATGTATACTACTTAATAGTAAAATATTATATTATATTATAGATAGTAACATATCCAATATTATTAGCCTAAGCTTATTTTGTTGAAGACTTAGCTTTGATTAATCATACTTACATAGAACTGTCTAATAAAAATAACTACAGTTTTCCAAACTAGATATCCAAACAAGGCCTAAGTCCCTAAGTATTCTTAGATTGGGGTTTCGCAATAACATGATAATGATACGAATTTGACTAATACACACACACACAAAATTGAACAGATGCGACAGGGTACTTCGGCTGCGGCTCCACATGCATCATCTTCGGCTGCGGCTCCGCAAGCCACTATCTCGGTTGCTGTTGCACAGACCATTCTTGCAGCTCCACAGCCCGCTCAGACACCCGTACAGTCCGCTCCTTCATTGGTCGAGTTTTTGACAACTCAGGGCTGCACCGAAGAGCAGATGCGCCAGATTACGGCGATTATCAGAGGTGGAGGAGCTGGACCGAGCTAGGGTAGCTTTTTTTATATATATTTTAAGCATGTATGTACTCATATGATACATATTGTATATATTTTGGACGATATTGGTGGTGTTTGTGTGTTCACGATGATTTAGATTGATATTGTATTCTGTTTGTTGATTTCTTTTATATATTATGCGTGAGATGTTGATTATGAATACTGCGGTATTTGGTTATATGATAAATATATTATTGTGCACAGAGCGAGGAAAAAACAGGAAGCCCTTTTTTTAAAACCCCCCCTGATATTTTGTCCCCATGGATTAATCCGTAGGGCCATCTGTTGCACCTACGGATTAATCCGTAGGTCCATAGTTTGCCCCTACAAATTTAGCCGTAGGGACAAAATATCTGGAAACCCGATATTTTGCCCCTATGGACTCAGTAACAGGCGTTACACTTGCCTCTACGACTATATCCGTAGGGGCTTTTATCTGTCCCTATGGATTACTCCATAGGGGCCTGAAGATGGACTTACAAAGAAATCCGTAGGGGCTTATGTCTGGACCTACGGATAACGCCGTAGGAGTATGACGTTGCCCCTACGGATATCTCTGGAGGGGCAAGTATTTTATTTTATAGACCACTAAATTAAATAAATAATTTATCCCTACGGAGTACACGGTAGGGACATGTGCCCCTACGGAGAAAACCGTAGGGGCAATTATTACTCTGTAGGGGCATGTTCAGGGCGAAGACTTGCACCTGCGATCTTTGCACTTACGGTGTATTTTTGTGCCCCTACGAATATATCTGTAGGGGCAGTACTTTGCCCCTACGACTTTATCCGTAGGGGAAACCCCTTATTGTAGTAGTGTAAAGTATATTAGTGACTGTCTATATGTTATACGGCCGCTAATACACGGTCGTGGAAAGTTCAATCGCTGATACGTATATGAGAGATCATATAGAAGACGGTCGCTAATATAAACGGTCGCTGATAACTATCAGTGACCGTCTGTCGCCGCCCCTGATACATTACACGTGGACAGTCACTCGGATATTTAACGGTTCACCGTATCAAAAAATTATCGCTAATATGTGTATTAGCGACCGTTCCTATATCACAATACGGTTGCTGATACCAAATTATTGGATAAAAAATACCGAAAATCAAGATATACCGCACAATAATACATGTAATCACAATATATTATCCAGCAATAGTGTTTTGAATATAAACCAATACAATACACTCTATATCCAACAATACCAACAACTCAAACCAACACATACATGAACTAAAATCGTAATAATCTAACACATACATGAACTAAAATCATAATAAACCATCACATACTCAAACTAACTCAAATAAACATATACAACAATAGAGTTTTGAATACAAACCAACACAATATGCTATATATCCAATAATACTGACAACTCTTCAAATCGCACGCAATCCCAAGTCACTCAACTCTGTGAACCACACAAATCTAACCAAATAAATAAATACATGAACTAAAATCATAATTTTCGAAACAACGCTAGCTACACCAACATATATATATATATATATAGACACACACACACACACACACACGTACATCACTAACTTCTGATGCTTCCATCGCCTTCAGAAGCTCGCCTTAATACGTATCGATTGGTATGGTATCCTCCCAGTCTTCCTCCAAAAAAATGAAGAGAAGTATCCTCCTTGTGTCGGAGGCGGAGGCTGCGGGTAGTACCATCCCTATGGCGAAGGCTGAGGGTGAGTGTAGTACGGTCCCTGTTGCGGAGGCGGAGGCTGAGGGTAGTACGGTCCCTGTGATGGAGGAAGGTAATATGGTTACTGCGTCGGAGGAGGGTAATATGTCGGTTGCGATGACCATGGACCCTGTGCTGACGACGGTTGTGAAGGCATACCATATTATTGCGAGAATTGAGTCCACTGCTTCTGCATTTGGGCTCTCCATGCCGTATCAACTTCCTCCCTTCGAGCTCACCGTGCTACATCATCTTCCTCCCTCTTCTTATTTGCTTCATCCCTCCTTCTGAGCTGCTCCTTTAGTTTTTCGATCTTCCGTGCTTGATCCAATTATGGGTTGGAGCGAGCGGTCGACTTACTTGAAGTTCCTTTGGAACTCGACCGCGAAAGACCAACAGGACCACCATAAAGGGGAATACAGCCGTGTGACCTTGAGTGAGAGAAAAGTTACACTATAATAGATACCTCGGCCTCGACTGGAATAGGATTGTCGACCAGAAATTTAGATTTTGATTCTCGATAGCTCCTTTCCGCCTCCTCGAAATGCGCATTCGATAAATAAAACGGTAATTACTTTTCTTTACAAAATTAACAAGTGATTTACTTAAAAGAATTTATAAATGCAATCTTACTATATATTGAGTGGCTGTATCCGTTCTTACTTCTGGCATACCTTCTTTAGTGTGTAATGCCTCCCAAGTCTCGGCAAGTCCTGGCTTTTTCCCAGCCTTTTCCTGTACTAGATATATAATTTATCTAAATGTGACAATATGTAACGATAAAATTAAAAAATCAGACATATATGTAATTAAAGATAAACCACTAAAGTAGATCTATATTGATCAGTAGGAACCGATCCACCAAAATAGTCATCAGTGGTTTTCCCTCGATTCTGGCTATTCCTTGCTGACCATGTATGCTTATTCATAAGCTAACATATTTCAATGTAAATTAATCTAAATTCAGTGTTCAAATCAAATAAATGTCTTTTTAATTACCTTTGTCTCAGGTGTCTCCCAATACTGTAGGAGAAAAACAAAGTTCTCCTCAGGGATGTTTGAGTGAAGATTGAAAAAATGTTCCCAATACTCTGTAAATTTAGCCGATTTTGTGTATTTTCTTTTTAATATTTTACGCCATCTCTTGAAACACTGTTGCATCTCATACCGGACATACGTCCAATGTCCGTCTATATCGTCTTCTAAGATGAAATATTTCTGTAATACGGATTAACAAGTATATTAATTAATAAATCAATATCATTTAACAAGTATGTAATGGTGAAATATGATTAATTGAGTTATATATTACCAAGAGGGTGCGCCAAGCCCATACATAGGCTTTCCAGGGGTTTTCTATAAACGTGAATCCCACATTTCAGAACTCTGTGTTGCGGATGAGAATACCAATATAACTATTGAAATGATTAACCTACGAACCTGGACCTACGGGCTTCCCACCTACCCATTCCAGAATTTCCTTTTTTCCACCCATATCGTATTTGGTGTACTCAGAGGCAATACCTCTTATGTGCTTTTGAAACCAGGACAAATCATCCCCTGCAGCCTATAACTCAGCAATACGCGTGTCTGCTGCATCTATTATCCTCTCAATTTGAAGATAAGCAGCAACATACCTCGCCTGGGCCTTCATATAGTTCTTATCTCGATATACCATTTTATCTCGTAATGCGTGAAGAAGAGGCAATATAGTAATATACTCATCTGTGATGGGATCTGAGCATGCACTAGGTTTTTTTACTTAGATCCATGTACTGCTCGTCTAGGTGTGCATATGGATCATCTGGCATAGATGTACCTGCATCATCTTGATCAGATATACCTACACATTTTAATTTATTGTAATCAATTCAATAGTTATATGAACAAAATAATTTGAACACGCTTATTTAAAAATTCTAATATATATCTTTAATCTCAGGCTATGTCGAAGAGGAAGTATCTCCATCATTTTTCTTTTAAGAGAATGCTGGAGTAAATTTTGCGAATATGCTTTTTCTAGATGAATGCCCCATTTGTTTCATGCAAGTTATGATGATACAAAATATATAATAGACATAAATTATTAAACTAATATATCAATAGATTACAAGTGATTATAATTGCAAAGTTTTTCATATATCAATTGATTATTAGTATTTACAATTGCAAACTTTATAACATATATAAATAATTACAAGTGGAAAAGAATTCATATATCAATCGGATCTACTTCCTTGAGGTCACCTCGTCGATAGAACTATCGAATAAGAATTTAGGAGGTTCCTGCAATGCAATCCAAATATCTTCACGATTAGGATCTTTGACATAAAAGCACTGATAAGCTTGTGAAGCTAACATGAACTTATCATCTTGATACATTTCTTTATTGAGATTGACAAGTTGAAAACTGTACTTATCTTTATGGATGCAAGCGCACCAACAAATTTTGAACATAAAAAATCATTCTTGTTCATTACTCTCGTAAAATAACTCTATTATGTCCTCAAACTGAGCATAGTATTCATTTTGTTCTCCCTGCGGTCTTCGATCACGGGAACTTGAGAAGCACGTTTGTTCAAACAGACAATAAATACCATTATTTTGGGCAGTCAATTTCTCAGTTGTAAGAAATTTTAGTTTATTAATATAATATGAACCGTATCGATTCACTTTTTCACTAGGATGTTTAGATAGTCGCACGATTACATCCTGGAATTGCATCCTTTTTATTATGTCGTCTTCAGTTTACAATGCATTTATACATATAATGTATAAACTATATGTGATATATACATGTGATACATGAAATCTACAAGAGATACATACGTGTTTACGGAACCACCATGGAAAATATTTCTCATGTTCTTGATTAATCTTCTATGTAGCACCCTTTCCAGAAATCGCATTTGTAAGTTCTTGAATATGTCAGCTAAAAGAATAACAATATTAACTATTTAGGCATACACATACACACAAAATATTGAAGTGGTTAAAAGTTTTAATTTATATACCTTCTGTGGCCGGCAATAATTTCAAGGTTATTAAGGATATACGCATGTGCTTGATCGAGTCACTCCCTCCCGTAGGATCAATCCTCCCCTTTTGAATCGGATAGCTGGTCCTCATTAATTCGAGAAGGAATATTTAATATTCTTTCAACTCCACACAAGTAATGAGAAGTGAAGTTGAAGCATTCATTGGCATAATAACTTTCAGCTATTGACCCTTCAGGTCAAGCTCGATTGTGCACTTGCCGTTTCAAGAATCCCAAGTATCTAAAATGTTAACGAATACTTTAGACAAATGTAGGTATTATATTGAATTAAATATCAAAACTGACTTAAAAAATTAATTACCTTTCTACTGGATACATCCACTTATATGAAATTGGTTCAGCAATCATTACCTCTATAGCTAGATGCACCGTAAGATGAACCATGACGGTGAAAAAAGATGGTGGAAATATCATCTCCAACTTGAAGATTGTTTCAACAATACTGTTCTGCAACTTCTCGAATTTGGATACATCTATTATTTTAGAACAAAGTTTATTGAAAATGTCGCAATACTCTGACAAAGCAATGTTGAAATCAGATGGCAAATTATGTCGAAGAATCACTAGAAGCAATTGATGCAGAAGGATATGACAATCGTGAGTTTTAAAATTTAAGAGCTTTGGTAGCTCAATCTACATATCTTTTGATATGTTACACGAGTAACCATCTGGGATCTTAAAGCTCTTTAGCATCTCACAAAATCTTTTCATAGCCAATTTCGGCATTGTGTAGATTAAAACTGGTAATTCATACACACCATCATCATGAAGTATCGGATTCAATTCCAATTGGATTCTAAGTTCCTCCAAGCACTCACGAGCACTCATTTTATCCTTAGATTTAGAATCGTCCTGTAACAATGTACCAGAAATATTATCAAACACATTTTTCTCTACATGCATAACATCAATATTGTGTCGAATCAACAAATATTTTCAGTAAGGAAGATTCCATAAACTATTTTTTTTCTTCCACACATTCAACAATTCATTATTTTCGGATCACTTCCGTTTTTTTGCTTATTCAAGGAACCATCGGAGTTAAAACGATTAGATCCGTGCTGGAATTGACACACTGATATCTGCTAAAAAATTTCTATTTATGACAACTGTTTTGGTGCTTCACCCCTCTCCACTACTCCTGTAAATCCCCATTTCCATTCTAAATAAAGTTTCCTATTTTCTGAATTCTAGCGATTTCCTTTTCTTCCCTTCGTATTTTTAATTGGGTGTTAAGCTTGATATTTAAACCTTATTTTTCCAACTCTTTTGAAATCATAGTTCAAACCCTAAAAGCCAAATTAAATTAATACCCAAAACTAAAACAAGCAAAACGTTTTAAATTTAAAACCCAACCTTACTTTAACCCATTATTTAAAACCCTAGGCCTTATCTCAGCCCACTAAAATTTTTCCTTAATAAATTCCATATAAAAATTCCTGGCCTGTTTCCTTTTCCTCAGCCCACTCACAAATTTTTAAATAAATCCTTTAAATATTTTAGCCGGCCCGTTCCTCACTCAGCCCAAAAAATGTTTTTTTTTAAAAAGAAAATTCTTTTCTCCTCTGCCGGCCCACTCCATTCGGCCTGCCTCCGCATCAGACCGGACCCGCTACTCCTGTTCATCTTCTTTATTTCTCCCCAACGGTAACATTCCCCAATTCCCGCGCACGACCCTATCCCTCCGCCGCGCCTCACGCCCATGCCCTCGCTCCCGTTCTCGCAACGTTACACCCACGATTTCAACCTCGTTCCCTTCCTCACACCCTCACCTCTCTCTTCTCTGCATCTCAAATCTATCCCTCATTTCTCTCCCTCACAAAAACTCACCGAGCACAAAATTTTTCCTCACTTCGCCGCCGGCGACGACCCTCGACAACCCTCAGCGATTCCTCACTCCTCCTCCACCAATCTTCTCCCTCTACGACTCCACCTTCATCAACCCAAGCCCCTGCCGAGCACCCCTGCACACCAACCAAGTGCACCCGAGCTGACCACCACCTTGCACCCTCGACGCCGGTGAACTCCCCATCACATTGCCGACCACCCTACGACCTCCTCGTCATCAGCATCAACATCCACACACCCCCATACCCACACCTGGACACCACCATTGCTCCCTCTCTCCAAAACCACACAAAACCCAAACAACCGACACTCACTGCATCCCTTAGCCGGAGCGACGCCGTCGATCGTCGTCGACCTCAGTGCACTCGCAGAGGATCATCAAGCACCCCTCAACGTCCAGTGACCGTGCAACGACTCCGGACAATTCTGACGCAAAATCCGCATATCGATCCAAGCTCGCGCGAAACGGTTTCACGGCGTACATCACGCGTTCGTGACGCCGTTGCTGCCTTGCGACCCCGAGACGTTTCCAGGCAAGTGTTTACTTTCTTCATGCTAATATAATTGTGATATAAACCTAAATCATATAGTTTACAAATTTGCCGATTACCGATATATTAGGCGACCTAAGTGTTCGATGCTATTCTTCGATGAATATAATTGTTTATTTTGACGGAAACCAATATTTTCTGTTGGCCCATATGTTGATAAATATAGTGTATGAATCTCGCTGGAAAATACGATTGTTAGGGACAAAAATTGATACCCCCAATTATGCCGTTAAAACTGGAATTCTTCTCGTATCTGAAAATGAATAAAATCACCGTAAATTATATACTATTTGGAATGATACGTTCAAGGGCTTAAATCGAAGCCGACTCGACGAACTTTAACCCTATGTAAACTTCTATTGATTCCTGTTCTGTAACTGTGATGATAATTAGATCGGAGTGCGACTCTGGACTGTTGTCCAGAGCGACTCTGTTTATCGTGTACTGTACCAAAACCTGTGTCACCGTGTTTCCTGAAGTCGTATGTTGCGTAACTCTGCTGTAGAGTAAAGATAATTCTATTAGCTAAACAAAACAAGTGGTTCCATTCCGTTTCAATGCCGTTTGCTATTTTAAACTGTATTTAATAGGGAAGGACATATAACTGTCCAGAACAGATTCAGAAATGACATACTGAAGTTAACCTGTGTATAACTTTCAACTTACAGATGCGATTGAGAATCTGTCTGTTGCGTTGAATACCCTATTGAAAACCCTAGATTTCATTCCACTGTAACATTGCTAAATTCTGAGCCCAACTGGGTGCAATTCGTGTCGCGAAACGGACGTTCAGTTCTGAAACTGAATTTCAAACCGCGAGCACTTAAAATGAAACAGCTATATCTTGAAGACCGGAATCCCGATTGAACTGAAACAAATTTTGATGAATTTCTGACTGAGTGTTCTATTTATGTTACTTGTATCATTTTACTGAATTCTTAACATATTAAATTATGAAATTTTTGTAAGATAATGACATGCATATTGATTCATAATACTCATAGCTTAATGATGACATACATACATATATCATACCCCATTTGCCATGTACATAGTGTTAGTGAGTGTTAGAGTCAGTGGACATTGCATTATCGTGCGTGGTTGATGTTGGTTTAGAAGTGACGAGTATACTAATGTGAAGTGAATATTCGTGACAGTGATTGATACAGTGAGCATTGATAAAACCGTGCCATTAGTATACTTGTACACGACTGAACCAAGATCACAAATAGTGTAAACCTGGGGAAAAAGGGGAAATCAAAGTGGAAAGAGCATCGTATTTAGCGGGACCGTGTTTTAGAGGATGATCATTCGAACAGTGATACTGATACATGTAGGGTAGGATCTAGCGATCCGGCTGACAGGGTTATGTCCCGGGCATGTGGGCCGTTGTCTCGGGTATGTACGAGACTCCTGTTAAACATGATGCTCCTTCCACTATGCGATTTCAAACATATCCTAGAGTCCGATAGGGACACAGAACATATTCTGCATCATATAGTGACATAGTGATTACTTGCATTGTTTTTACACTAGTACTGCCTCTTATACCTGTTTCATCTTATTACAATAATAATGTTATTGTGTCGCTCTGACGACCTGAGTATGCATGCTCAGATTCCATGGGAGGACCAGCACAGGAGATGGATCTACCCTTCGAGTTCACGGAGATATAGTTTGGTGTACCTTCTTCATTTACTGCTTTCCATAAAAGTGATCGTAAGATTGAACTTGGTTAGTAATTGTTCTTGTTATCTGTAATTTGTGAACATTGAAATTTTAATGTAATAAATTAGTGATGTGATTCCTTTACTACTGTGCTTTATTTACTGATTACCATATAATGCTAGAAGCCGAAGTGTGACTACGGCGGGATGATTCCTTGACCGTAGGAGCATGGCTGGCCTAGTCATCCCTCGTTTTCCGTATTTTGGGAAGCGGGGCGTGACATGATTTAGTTGGTATCAGAGCCTGTGTTTAGTATCAAGGGATAACATTAACTATACTGTATTACGTTATTCTTGTTTCACTACTCTTGATTTTCATCCTTGAATCTGATCCTATCCTTTTGAATCTTCCAGTGATATGACGTCCCCGAACGACCCCTCCTCGGACTCCAGCTCTCAGGACCGCACAGAAAGAATACTTAGTGCACTGACCACTCTCGCGGAAGCTCAGGAGAGAAAGACAGATTTACTCACCGAGGGACTAAGGGCGATTACCGCCGCAGGAGGACCCTCCGCACTTATTACCGCCCCGAGGGCGCTACTCCACCAGCTTATCAGGCTAGGACTGGTACCGTATCAGACTTCCGACGGTTACACCCAGCTGCATTCACAGGGCTAGCTGAACCCCTTGAGGCTGAGGAATGGCTGGTGAACATGGAGAATTTATTGACAGCCTCCAGGGTTCCAGAGGAAGACAGAGTGGACGTGATAAAGATTCAATTAGAAGACGAAGCCCGTACATGGTGGTCGGTGGAAGAAAGCAGACTTGACGAGCCGATTGAATGGAGCAAGTTTAAGGAGTGCTTCCTAGATCATTATTTTCCTTCCACAGCCAAGGCAGAAATGGAGGAAAGGTTTATTCTTTTGAAGCAGAATGGACGCCCAGTGGACGTATATGCGGCAGAGTTCAACCGTCTGAGCCGCTTTGCTCCATACATGGTCAAATCAGAGGCCACCAGGGCCAGACGCTTCCTTCAGGGGTTAGATTTCGAGTTGCAGCAGTTGATTGCATCGTTGGATTTGCAGACTTTCGCACAGGTACTCAACGCGGCGAGAGTTCAGGAGCAATTGATTAACAAGTTTAGAAGACCCCCAGTCGTTCCAGCACGTACCCACGCGCCTTCTCGAGGAGCCATACGGTTCACAGAGCAGGAACGACACAAATGAAGCGCCCGTTCGTACCACAGCATCGCCCCCAGAGACAGGGCGTAGCTTGCGGCTATTGCGGTAGAGGAGGGCATACCCAGAAGGACTGTCGCCGTGCCAAGGGACAGTGCTTGATTTGCGGTTCCAGTCAGCACAGGATTAACAGTTGCCCTGAGCGAGCAGAGATACAGGGAGGTTCTGGACCGCCACAACAGAGGCCGCAGGAGCAGAGGCAACCCTTTACAGGTCGCGGTCAGGGACGGGCTTTCACCTTGACCGCCGAGCAGGCAGAGGCTCCAGGAGACGTGGTTACAGGTACTCTACTCGTACATTCCTTGCCAGCTAGAATACTATTTGATTCGGGAGCATCGCATTGTTTCTTGTCTAATCATTTCACTGATACACACTCAATACCACATGAACCACTAACCAAGGGATGGGAAATTCATACGGGTAATGGCATTATAATATCTAATCGAGAATGTAAATTATGCCCGGTTGTAGTGTGTGGCAGGGAATTCTATGCGAATTTCCTTTTGATTGGGACAGGCAGTTACGACACAATTCTCGGGATGGATTGGATGAGCACTTTCCATGCAGTTATCGATTGTCGTGCAAGGAAGGTGATCTTCCGCATCCCCAATCATCCGGAGTTTATTTTCGAGGGCGGAAGCGAATCTTTGGAGCCAGCTAAGTACAGAGCAAAGCCTAAGGAGCTGACAGCTATGGAGATTGATAAGAGCCCAGTCCCAGAAATTGTTCGGGACTTTCTGGACGTGTTTCCCGAAGACCTACCAGGTCTACCACCTCCTCGAATCTTGGAGTTCTCAATCGATTTGATTCCAGGTACAGCCCCAGTATCCAGAGCCCCATACAGAATGGCGCCAGTTGAGTTGGCGGAATTGAAGAAGCAGGTTGAAGAACTATTGGAGAAGGGATTTATTCGGCCAAGCTCTTCACCGTGGGGTGCACCAGTTCTGTTAGTAAAGAAGAAAGATGGATCGCTGCGAATGTGTATAGATTATCGAGAGCTGAACAAGGTCACAATAAAGAACAAGTACCCAATCCCGCGCATTGACGACCTGTTCGATCAACTAAGTGGAGCCGAGGTGTTCTCGAAGTTGGACCTACGTTCTGGATATCCTCAAATCAGAGTAGCAGCCGAGGATGTATGCAAAACGGCTTTTAGGACCCGATACGGACATTACGAGTTTCTTGTGATGCCGTTCGGTGTTACCAATGCCCCAGCAATATTCATGGACTTGATAAACAGGGTGTTTGCAAAATACTTGGACACGTTTGTCGTTGTGTTTATCGATGACATACTTGTCTACTCGAAGACCCGGGAAGAGCACGCTGAACATTTGCGCACAGTACTACAAATTCTTCGGGAAGAGAAGTTGTATGTGAAGCTAAGCAAATGAGAATTCTGGCTTGACAAGGTTCAGTTTTTGGGACACATTGTTTCGGGCGAAGGCATCTCGGTGGATCCGGCAAAGATAGAATCTGTCAGAGATTGGCCAACGCCGAAGTCAGTGGCCGAGATCAGGAGCTTTCTGGGATTGGCAGGTTATTATCGGAGATTCGTTCAAGATTTCTCAAGAATCGCTGAACCATTGACGAGGCTGACATGGAAGGACGTACCGTTTACGTGGACGGAGGAGTGCACTCAGGCATTTGACACACTGAAGCAGAAGTTAACCACGGCACCTATACTTACAGTACCAGATAATTCCGGTGGTTTAGTGATACACAGTGATGCATCAGGGAATGGATTAGGTTGTGTTCTAATGAAGCACGGCCGAGTGGTTGCTTACGCCTCTCGACAACTGAGAAACCACGAGAAGAACTACCCCACGCATGACTTGGAGTTAGCTGCGGTAGTCTTTGCGTTGAAGATTTGGAGGCACTATCTATTGGGTGAGAAAGTGGAGGTATACACGGATCATAAAAGTTTGAAGTATGTTTTCACTCAGAAGGAACTGAACATGAGGCAGCGCTGATGGCTAGAGTTGATGGCAGATTATGACTTGGACCTTCAGTATCACCCGGGGAAGATGAACGTTGTACCAGATGCGCTTAGTCGCAAGCCAGCGGTCATGATGTTGACCGATCAGAGGAACATTATTGAGGACTTCCGGAGACTTGAACTTGAAGTCGTTACGCCGAGCGCACTCAGTCAACTTTGGCAACTACAGGTGCAATCTTCTCTGGTGGATCGCATCAAAGATGCACAAGCGGATGATCCCCGATTGCTGAAGTTCAGAGAGCAAGTGGAAGCCGGACTGAGAACGGATTTGATTATACATGAAGATGGCTCTCTGAGATTTGGTAGCAGACTCTGCGTACCTAAGGGAGATGTTCGAGAAGAAGTTTTAGCTGAAGCACACAGTTCAGCTTATTCTGTGCATCCGGGAGGTACAAAAATGTATCAGGACCTAAAGCAGCACTTTTGGTGGAACGGAATGAAGCGGGAAATTGCGAGGTTTGTATCCAGGAGCTTGGTATGTCAGCAGGTGAAGGCGGAACATCAGAGGACGGCAGGATTGTTACAACCATTGCCAATACCGGAATGGAAGTGGGAGCACATTACTATGGATTTCGTGACGGCCTTACCACGGAGCCCTAGGGGCAATAACGCCATTTGGGTTATCGTCGATCGCCTCACAAAAGCTGCACACTTCCTACCTTTCTGAGTGGGACAGTCGACAGAATCACTGGCAGAAAGATATATGCAGGAGATTGTACGACTTCACGGTGTTCCAGTCAGCATTGTGTCAGACCGAGACACGAGATTCTTGTCGCACTTTTGGAAGAGCTTACAGGAGAGCTTGGGTACCCGCCTTAATTTCAGCACAGCTTATCACCCACAGACGGATGGACAATCCGAGCGTACGATTCAGACGCTCGAGGACATGTTGAGAGCCTGTATGTTGGACTTTCAGGGTTCCTGGGAGGACCATCTGCATCTAGTCGAGTTCTCTTATAACAATAGTTATCATGCTAGTATTCAGATGGCTCCTTTTGAAGCACTATACGGGCGGAAGTGTCGATCCCCAGTATGTTGGGATGATGTGGGAGAACGAAGACTACTGGGCCCCGAACTCATTGTTCAGACAGTCGACAAAGTCAAAATGATCAGACAGCGTATCAAGGCGGCTCAGGATCGACAGAAGAGTTGGGAAGATACCAGCAGAAGGGCACTTGAGTTCGAAGTCAGAGATCATGTGTTCTTGAAGATTTCCCCTACTCGTGGAGTTATCAGGTTCGGAGGTTGGGGAAAGCTTAGTCCCCGCTTTATCGGACCTTTTGAGGTGCTAGAGCGAGTAGGAGAGGTGGCCTATAGACTTGCCTTGCCTCCATCGCTAGCTGGTGTGCACAATACCTTCCACGTGTCACAGTTGCGGCGTTATGTTCGGGATGAGAGCCATGTCCTGGACCATTCGGAGCTAGTTTTGGGTACCGATCTGTCGTACGAGGAGCAGCCTACTACCATCCTCGACCGCAGAGAGAAAGTGCTGAAGAATAAGATCATTCCTTTAGTTCGAGTGTCTTGGGGCGGTCGTTCCCCAGGAGAATCCACCTGAGAGCGGGAGGAAGATATCCGTGATCGTTATCCACATCTCTTTGTTTAGTACTTTGTCTCCTTGTATCCTTGTTAAATTTCGAGGACGAAATTTTGTTAAAGGGGCTATGATGTAAATCCCCGTTCCCATTCTAAATAAAGTTTCCTATTTTCTGAATTCTAGTGATTTCCTTTTCTTCCCTTCGTATTTTTAATTGGGTGTTAAGCTTGATATTTAAACCTTATTTTTCCAACTCTTTTGAAATCATAGTTCAAACCCTAAAAGCCAAATTAAATTAATACCCAAAACTAAAACAAGCAAAACGTTTTAAATTTAAAACCCAACCTTACTTTAACCCATTATTTAAAACCCTAGGCCTTATCTCAGCCCACAAAAATTTTTCCTTAATAAATTCCATATAAAAATTCCCGGCCTATTTCCTTTTCCTCAGCCCACTCACAAATTTTTAAATAAATCCTTTAAATATTTTAGCCGGCCCGTTCCTCACTCAGCCCACAAAATGTTTTTTTTTAAAAAGAAAATTCTTTTCTCCTCTGCCGGCCCACTCCATTCGGCCTGCCTCCGCATCAGACCCGACCCGCTACTCCTGTTCATCTTCTTTATTTCTCCCCAACGGTAACATTCCCCAATTCCCGCGCACGATCCTATCCCTCCGCCGCACCTCACGCCCACGCCCTCGCCCCCGTTCTCGCAACGTTACACCCACGATTTCAACCTCGTTCCCTTCCTCACACCCTCACCTCTCTCTTCTCTGCATCTCAAATCTATCCCTCATTTCTTTCCCTCACAAAAACTCACCGAGCACAAAATTTTTCCTCACTTCGCCGCCGGCGACAACCCTCGACAACCCTCAGCGATTCCTCATTCCTGCTCCACCAATCTTCTCCCTCTACGACTCCACCTTCATCAACCCAAGCCCCTGCCGAGCACCCCTGCACACCAACCCAGTGCACCCGAGCCGACCACCACCTTGCACCCTCGACGTCGGTGAACTCCCCATCACATTGCCGACCACCCTACGACCTCCTCGTCATCAGCATCAACATCCACACACCCTCATACCCACACCTGGACACCACCATTGCTCCCTCTCTCCAAAACCACACAAAACCCAAACAACCGACACTCACTGCATCCCTTAGCCGGAGCGACGCCGTCGATCGTCGTCGACCTCAGTGCACTCGTAGAGGATCATCAAGCACCCCTCAACGTCCAGTGACCGTGCAACGACTCCGGACAACTCCGACGTAAAATCCGCATCTCGATCCAAGCTCGCGCGAATCGGTTTCACGGCGTACATCACACGTTCGTGACGCCGTTGCTGCCTTGCGACCCCGAGACGTTTCCAGACAAGTGTTTACTTGCTTCATGCTAATATAATTGTGGTATAAACCTAAATCATATAGTTTACAAATTTTCCGATTACCGATATATTAGGCGACCTAAGTGTTCGATGCTATTCTTCGATGAATATAATTGTTTATTTTGACGGAAACCGATATTTTCTGTTGGCCCATATGATGATAAATATAGTGTATGAATCTCGCTGGAAAATACGATTGTTAGGGACAAAAATTGATACCCCCAATTATGCCGTTAAAACTGGAATTCTTCTCGTATCTGAAAATGAATAAAATCACCGTAAATTATATACTATTTGGAATGATACGTTAGAGGGCTTAAATAGAAGCCAACTCGATGAACTTTAACCCTATGTAAACTTCTATTGATTCCTGTTCTGTAACTGTGATGATAATTAGATCGGAGTGCGACTCTGGACTGCAGTCCAGAGCGACTCTGTTTATCGTGTACTGTACCAAAACCTATGTCACTGTGTTTCCTGAAGTCGTATGTTGCGGAACTCTGCATTAGAGTAAAGATAATTCTGTTAGCTAAACAAAACAAGTGGTTCCATTCCGTTTCAGTGCCGTTTGCTATTTTAAACTGTATTTAAAAGGGCAGGACATATAACTGTCCAGAACAGATTCAGAAATGACATACTGAAGTTAACCTGTGTATAACATTCAATGTATAGATGAGATTCAGGATCTTTCTATTGCGTTGAATACCCTATTGAAAACCCTAGATTTCATTCCACTGTAACATTGCTAAATTCTGAGCCCAACTGGGTGCAATTCGTGTCGTGAAACGGACGTTCAGTTCTGAAACTGAATTTCCAGCCGCGAGCACTTAAAATGAAACAGCTATATCTTGAAGACCGGAATCCCGATTGAACTGAAACAAATTTTGATGAATTGCTGACTGAGTGTTCTATTTATGTTACTTGTATCATTTTACTGAATTCTTAACATATTAAATTATGCAATTTTTGTAAGATAATGACATGCATATTGATTCATAATACTCATAGCTTAATGATGACATACATATATATATCATACCCCATTTGCTATGTACATAGTATTAGTGAGTGTTAGAGTCAGTGGACATTGCATTATCGTGCGTGGTTGATGTTGGTTTAGAAGTGACGAGTATACTAATGGGAAGTGAATATTCGTGACAGTGATTGATACGGTGAGCAGTGATAAAACCGTGCCATTAGTATACTTGTACACGACTGAACCAAGATCACAAATAGTGTAAACCTGGGGAAAAAGGGAAAATCAAAGTGGAAAGAGCATCGTATTTAGCGGGACCGTGTTTTAGAGGATGATCATTCGAACAGTAATACTGATACTTGTAGGGTAGGATCTAGCGATCCGGCTGACAGGGTTATGTCCCGGGCATGTGGGCCGTTGTCTCGGGTATGTACGAGACTCCTGTTAAACATGATGCTCCTTCCACTATGCGATTTCAAACATGTCCTAAAGATCGATAGGGACACAGAATATATTCTGCATCATATAGTGACATAGTGATTACTTGCATTGTTTTTACACTAGTACTACCTCTTATACCTGTTTCATCTTATTAAAATAATAATGTTATTGTGTCGCTTTGACGACCTGAGTATGCATGCTCAGATTCCGCGGGAGGACCAGCATAGGAGACGGATCTACCCTTCGAGTTCACGGAGATATAGTTTGGTGTACCTTCTTCATTTACTGCTTTCCATAAAAGTGATCGTAAGATTGAACTTGGTTAGTAATTGTTCTTGTTATCTGTAATTTGTGAACATTGAAATTTTAATGTAATAAATTAGTGATGTGATTCCTTTACTACTGTGCTTTATTTACTGATTACCATGTAATGCTAGAAGCCGAAGTGTGACTACGGCGGGATGATTCCTTGACCATAGAAGCATGGCTGGCCTAGTCATCCCTCGTTTTTCTTATTTTGGGAAGCGGGGCGTGACAACTCCATCAAACTTATTTGCCATCTTTCTGTACTGATGATTCGCCGGTAGCCATCCACGATAAAACCAGTAGCAAAACTTATCACGTGTATTAAGCTTCTTGGCACTGTAATTAAGATCACATGATGGGCATGCATGCTTCGCGTAGGTAGACCATCCAGATAATATGCCGTATGCTGGAAAATCATTGATTGTCCAAATAACAGCCGCTCGCATTCTAAAATTTTCCTCGGCATATGCATCATATGTATTTGCTCCATGTTCCTAGAGTTCTATCAGCTCTTCAATTAAAGGTTCCATATAAACGTTGATGTTCTGGACAGATAAATATTTTCCAGGAATTAATAAGGAAAGAATCATATATGGTTGTTTCATACACATCCAAGGAGGCAGATTGTAAGGCATAAGTAAGACCGGTCACGTGGATCAATTAGAGCTCATGAGTCCGTAAGGTATGAACCCGTCGAATGCCAAACCTAGTAGTACATTCCTCGTCTCATCCCCAAAATGATCAACACTGTCTAATCGCTTCCATGTTTTTGTATCAGCCGGGTGCCTCAGTTATTAGTTGTATGTATGCCCTAGAGGCCATTATTGTACATGATTGTATATTATAGTGGATGCTTGGATATATATAGGGTGGAATTTCCTGCTCGACATGATAGTATGCTATATGGTTACTCTTTATCTTAACATGTATACTTGTACTGTCTCTCTGTTACATGTTGATAAAGCCCTTAGGATGTGTACTTGACTACCAGGACTATGATGCAGATCATACTAGTAGGGCCAGGGTAGTCCACAAGAACATTCTTTAATTGTTCCTAGTAGAGGGTGTATCGAGACGGGGCATCGATATTCCACAGTAGACTAGCATATACGCTTCTTGACCCATTTGATGGGCGATGGATGATCCCATATCCATTGGTGTTTGACATCAAAGATGGTATACGGGTGCTTAGTGGAGACTTGGTACACTGAACAGGACTCGCTGAGAACTCCTAGATGGTATTATACCTAGCGTCAGATAGCAGTTCTCCAGTGACACTGGTACAGGTTAGTCTGTAGACCCGAGATCGTCATAGAGACTTGTGTGATTTCTACAGTGCTTTGATTTCTACCTTACCACGTTCAAGAGAGCATGCAAAACGGTGGTTTTTGGGTACAGTCCTGAGTCACAAAGAGGCAATGAGCGATAGGAGGGGTTTCGTCGCTCCAGGTATTGGGGGTTGATGTTGCGCTGTGCTAGATTGGCCATAACAGGAATTCCCTGGTCAGGGTTGATACTGAGATTTACTGGTAAGTGTTATCAGTAGTTTCTCGACCCGTTATGAGCCTTACATCGGCATGAATTATCAAGTTATTGGGGTCTGACGTTTACCACCCCTAGACTAGATATGCGACATATAAGACGAAGAGACCGGACTATACGGTAGTGTTACTTATTGGATTCACAGGAGTATGAACAAGCTTGCTTGTTGATCTTCTGATCGTTCAATACCCGGGTAGCCGTTACGTCCAGCTAGTACCGCTGACGGCTTGTGGGTAACTGATACGATCATTACCTACTGTCAGCGTATTGATGAGTCTTTAGAGTCCTACACAGAGGTTTCCTGGCTCAAGCGAAATGAAGTAGGGCATATATGTGATATGCGTGGGACCGAGATTAATACGTGTATGTGATACCGTATTCTAATCTCGCGATATAGGTTATATGTGATATAACCGGATTATTGAATAAATGTTGATTCAATAATTTATTAAATGATATTAGTCGGTTGTATGCGATACGGCCGGGTTATTAAATCAAGTGTTGATTTAATAATTTAATGTATAATTATGTATTTGATATATTAATATGCATTAACTAATATTAGCCCACTTAAGAAAATATTTTCTCTAAATACATACAAATATATATGTGATATATATTAATATATTTATTTTGTGTCATGCTTGATGATACATTGGACATGGGTGTATGAGACTCATACCATACTTAAGATAATGTGGGGATTTAATTATTAAGGGAAAAACAAAATTAGGTGGAAATTATCATGATTGAAGATTCTTATAGAAGCTTGTGGAAACCTTGACTTAGTCCACTAATTTTGTTTTACTCTAGATATTTATTAACCTAACCATTATCTTTAGTCATGGTTAAGTCTCCACATGAGTTTATATGTGACATTTTCTCACCCATGGTTCACACTTGATCATTCATCTTCTTCATCTCCATTTTTGCTTTCTAGCTTTCTTGTGAGAAGAAAAAGAAAAAGAAAAAGAAAAAGAAAAAGAGAAAAATAATTCTAAAGTGAGCAAAATTTCTACTTCACCAATCTATACCAAACTAGCCATTTAGTATAGGTTGTTTCTTCACTAGTTCATCAATTAGTGAAGAGGTAGTTTGAGTTAGAGATTCTTCGACGTAGATCATCTTTGGCTTCGAAGATCCTTGAGCAAGCATGTTCCTTTTGCCTAGTGGAACCTAACTAGAGTCTGGGAGACTACTACTTGGAGATAAGCGACTACTACACGGAACTTTAGAAGTGAAGGACCGGTCTACAAAGGTTTTATTCCTTGTTCACTTAGAATAAAATTGTTTACTTGCTTAGTTATACCCTAATTCTCTAGTTAGATCATTGGTTCGGGCTCGCTCGGCGCCCAAAAATTTTAAAATAGCATACTTGATACTTGCCAAAACCCGCCGAGGATGCTAAGTGAACCCAACAGTGGTATAAGAGCCTTGCCAGAGCATTAGGAGTTGTCTAGGTGAAGTTAAAAGTGTTCGACCGACTTTTCGAAACCCGGATTTCCCACTCTCTGGAAATTTTTTCAAAAGTTTTTATTTTTCCAATTAAAAATATTCAGAAAATTGTGCAGGGTTTTCTTTAGACCCACAAGAAAAACGACGGCCTAACTCGACCAAACGGCCGTGAAAACGTGGCCAAAGCATGCTTTTGGCGGCAGTTCCACGGCGTCGTTGGTGAGACAGGCAGTGTACTTTCTTGTATAGGTCCGTAGGTGTTTGGGGCACTGTCTGGATATTTTAAAAACTGTCTCAAGTGTTGAGCTCTGTGGGAAATATGGGTGTTTGTTGATTCGATCAAAATATTTAATATCGTCTAGATATAAGTGATTGTGCTACAATATTTGGAATCCACAATAATTAGTTTTGTGAAAACTAATTAATATTTTATAAATCTAGCAATTTAGCCCCATTTGATCGGTTGCCGCGGGGTTTTTGATATGGATCAAAACTCCGTCTCAATCACGTAGTGTACGCGGATACTCACCGGGTAACATTACTAGATAGCCACGCACCATAGCCCCGACCAAGTGACTGTAGGAGAACCCCGTTGCCAAAAGCATCCTCCCTGGTGCTCGCGGCCGCGGTGTTCCGCCTAAGTGCACTTCGTCGACGGCATCGGGGGTGCGGCCGTCTACTAAAGTTTTCGACGAGTATTCGATCAGGTTGTCGGGAATCTTGTTGAATTACTCGACTGGTTATTGAAAAGTGTTTTCAATATTGAGACTAAAATACGGGGTTTATAATATTAGGCATGAAATTCGGAATATAAGATATTTCGGGTTTATGATGTCTAAGGAATTTATAAGGCATAAAATCCGAAGTATATGATATTTCGGGTTTATGATGTGTAAGGAGGTTGCGAATTCCAATTGTTGTAGTTTTCACTTTCTTTTCTGCGACCGTAGGTGTAATATGTGGTGCATCGCCGGTTTCGTTGCCATACGTCAACGACAATTGGGATACGCATATTTACTTATGTTGATAACATGTGATGTTATGTGTTGCTGTGATATGTTATATTGGATCATCGTGTTTGAATAGCCGGGGTTTTTTGCGTGAGATGAGAGTTTTTCATTTTCATTCATGTAAAAACATGTATGTAATATTCTTTTATTGGGACACTTCCGGGTTGAGAATGATGTCACTATTGATGTATATTATTTACTTTTCCGCATTAGGAACGACCCAAGATGGGGAGCACAAGTAACCGGGTTTTAGAGTCCAGTGGGAGACTATCTCGAGGAGTCAACACCGGGTCTCCTAACTCTAGAATTGGTAGAGTTGCTTGCTACTCTCATAGGGGTTTAGGGATGTGGGTTTGGCTATTCATCACGACCGTGGAATCCATTTTTTTACTGGATTTAAAACACGGACCTCCTAGTATATCCAATATTTCATATGTTTACTTCTGCTGCAATGTTCTCTGATGAGATCATATAACTGCATGAGAAGAATGGTTTATATTATATATATGATATATAATAAGCGTTGCTTATGTTTTGCATCCGCACTAGTCCTACCCCTGCTCTGCCGTTAGTTAACTAACTTAACGGTGCATGACGGGACCCCGAGGCGAATACGGATGGTATAAGCGTACGTTGTATTTTCGTTTCTTCTGTGATGCTTAGGAAGCATAAATGATAGGACTTTATTAATGAGATTAATGAAAAGAAAACAATCCTAAAAATATTGTAGAATCAAATTTTCAAAAAGGGTAGCTCTAGTTATTGCTTTGCATAGTGATATTACTCGATGAATATCCAGCACCTCATTCGATGAGGAAAGATCCGAGATCCCTTCACCGGGAGTGACCTCTTTAGAGAAACTAGCAAATGCTACAACAAACTCGGTTTTGTCTTTTGATTGCTTCCCTAGTTCTTGCTTTGCATAGTGGTATTCCTTGATGAATATTCAGCACCTCATTCGATGATGAAAGAGCCGAGATCTTTTCACAGGGTGTGACCTCTTTAGCGAAACTAGTAAAAGCCTAAAATTCAAAATCACACGATTCTATAACGAGATCAAGTTCAAAGCGTTAAACGTTTTTATAAAAACCATCTGCAACCCTCCATCATTTTAGAAAGTAGAGTACTTAGTATTCGTGCTACGTTTGTTGACGATAGTTAAGACGTAGTGTGTGGTAGCCAAGTGATGTCTTCCTATAGAGATTCTCTAGCACCATGCCTAGGGTTAGGGTTGCATCACACATGCTATAACAAAAATTTAGGAGGTGCTAAACAATCCTAACCATGAATTGAAACTAGAAAGTTAGAGTAACAACTTGTAGTATCACATACAAACTAGTGTCTAACACTAAGTGGGGAGAAATAAAACTTTTGTAGACCTCCTTCGGTGACTCCTTGGATCTCCTAGATTTTGAACCGGCTCGCTTGAATCCTTCCAAGTTCACGACGATCCACCCGGAGTCCCTTTGCTCAAGCTCCTTGCTCCACTTGATCAAGATGAAGGTGAAGCATACAATCTACACTAATGGGCTAGACAAGTGTAGAATGGTGATGTGGTTTGTGTTCTTACTTAAAAACCCTTTCTATTTCATTTCTTCACTCAATGGAAAACTCAAGAGAGCATGAGAGAGGAAGAAGATGAAGATGGCTAGCTTGAGCTCATTTGTGATAATGATAATATCTCAAGATAAATGAGAATTGAAAATAGATATATGAGTCACACTCATATACAAACCATGGTTAATAAATAGCTAGATATTTTCATATGTGAGTTAAAGAACAAATGAAATTAAACCATGGTTTTACTTTGGTCATGTAAAGAATAGTGATGAAGAAAAATCAACCATGATTTAATCATTTCTTTTTCTCAATAATGAAAATACACACACATATATATCTACCATGTGAATCTTGCATTGCCATCTTTAGTGTATCAACTGTTAGTGTATATGCCCTAGGGGCCATTATTGTATCATACTAGTTTGTATATTACTTAATGGAAGCTTGGGATATTCACAGTTATATTAACAGTCTTGCTAAATATGGTAGTATGCTACTTGGTTTATATCTATCTTAATATGTGTGTACGTATTGATAGAGGCCTTTGGATCTTGCTTGACTACCAGCGTTGTGATGGCAGTCACACTAGTGGGGGCTGGGTAGTCTACAAGCACATCCTTTTTTAGGTCCTTAGTCGTAGGATTATCGAGACAGGGCATCGATACTCCGGAGTAGACTGGTGTGTACGCTTCTCATCCCAGTTAGGGAGATGGTATGTCCCACAGCCATCAGTACGTCGTACTGGAGATAGTATACAGGTACTCGTTGGGTTATGGGTACACCGGACATGACTTGCAGGGAACTGTTGGTTGGTATTATACCCGTCGTCAGTTAACAGTTCCCAGGTGACATGGGTACAGTATAGTCCGCCGACATGACACTGCTGCTTCGCCTCGAGTGTGTTCCCACTGTTCTTAGATTGCTACCCTACCACGGCTCAAAGGAGTCGTGCAAACAGGTAGCAGTTGGGTGCAGTCCCGAAGCACTTAGAGGCAGTGGCGGTTAGACAGGATTCGTCTCTCCCGGTATTGGGAGTTGATATCGCGCTGTGTCTGGAGAGCCATTACGCAAAGTCCCTGGCCAGGGCAAGCGAGATTTACTGGTAGGTTTTCCAGTAGTTTCTCAAGGTGTAATGGGTTTCACTCCGACACGAATTATACCGCTTTTAGGGGACTGACGCTTGCCGCCCCTAGGCCCGATATGCGATAGTCCTAGAGGAACATACCGGACTGTACGAAGATTGTCACATCAGGCTCAGTAGGAGTTCGGATGGGTTTCCTCATCGGCCTTCTTATCGACATCTACCTGGGGACCGTTACGTATAGATAGTGCCGCTTGCGGTCTGTGGTTAAACCCACTGCCAGCGTAGTAGTCGAGTCTTTAGAGTCCCACACAGAGAGTTTCCCTGCTTCGGGCGAAACGATATAGAGGTCGTATGGTTTTACGACAGGGTTCGGACGCATACGTGTTTTTACGCACGTAAGATGTTCGGACAGTTTTTACTAGCGGGCTTTGGTTTAAGCCAGATTCTAGTATCGGATTATTGGATTTATACAGTCTAAAGTATTTCCGTGTTTTCACGGATAGGAGGGGCGTTCTCGTAATTTGTCAAGAAGCTTCTAGAAGTTTGATGACATGGAGGCTAAGGTGGCATTTGCATTAATTGGTTTAATGAGTCATTGTGTGATTCATCCATGGAGTTAATGATGCATTTATTATTTAAATGACTCATGAGATGAATCACTATGTGAGTTAATGAAGCATGATGATATATTATTATTTTTTATTCATTTAATAATATGATATGCTTCATATATTCACAATGATTTCATTATTCCAAAAGGATTCTCACTCTCACCTTCTCTCTCCTCAAGCTCTCTATCTTCAAACCCTAACCCTAACCTCTCATGTGTTGAGATCAAGGGTTAGAACGACTTATTAATCCCTAATCCTACTCTATATCCCCTAGGTTGCTTTGATTAGCACTTTTAGTAACCTAGTTACCTCAAGTTAGAGGTCAAGCTTGGAGTAGCAGCTCTTGGGTGGATCTTCTATCACAAAGAGGAGGCCAACGAGGAAGTGGTCATCGAGAACAAGAAGGACTTGGTTCTTTAGGTATAATCTTCTTTCATAATAGCTAATCCCTCCTATGATGTTGTTAGTTAGGGTTTGGCAAAGATCCGTAACTTAGTCGATGTTTGTTTTAAACAAAATGATTGTTTTACCTATTCCGTCTCCCCGCAACTCGTGGGGTGTCTAACGTCGACTTACAGTGGTATCAGAGCCTCGCTAAACCATAACTAACTTGTTAGCAAAGTCGTTAGAAATTCGATCGCGAAACGAACCGGAAAAATCATCATTTTCACATAGTTTCTGTCGATTTTAAAACGGGGTCTAAAAATTTTTCAGGGACCCTTAAAATTACAAGCAGGAAAATATAAGAATACTGGAGAAATTTGGGTTCCTGACTCGGCCAAACAGCCGTGGAACCGCGGCCGATCCAAGCGATCCGCCGCGGATCCGCGGCCGAGTTGAAGCCGAGTCACCCCAAAATTTCCCAGTAACTCTTCTGTGTTAATTTTGGTATATCTGGGATATTTTGTTTCTGCTCAAGTCTCAGGTGCACAGAGAAGTTTTTGGAGTAGAATCATTTGCGTTTGCTCGATCGAAATTCTACGATGTTTGGCTAATTAGATTATATCTGTGATTTGTATAATGTGTTCGTAAACCTCCCCTAACTGCTAGTATGTCGGTTGGTAAGGGGTTGCACATTTCTGTAATAGTTTTTACTGTTTGTGTTTGTGGACTTGTTGGATTGTCGTGAATGGATAGCCGGGGATGTGAGACGAGCGTTTCTTTCATTCAAATGTAATTTGTAAATTGTTGTAATATTCTTTTGCGGGGCACATCCAGGTTGCGGTTGTAACCACCGTTGTATTATTTCATTTACTGATTTTTGCTCCTAGGATAGACCCAAGGTGGGGTGTACAAACTACCGGGTACTTTGAAGTGTTTAGTGGCCTACTCATGTTGTTGAGGTAGACCGCTTCACTTCGGGTACTTGGCGGGTAGTTTGCCGTACCCGTAGGGGTCTAGGGTGGGGTTTTGGCTATTCATCACGACTGTGTAATCCGTCTTTCTTTGCAGGCTCAAAAGGAATGCAGATTCGTAGAAAATCCAATATGTTCATCTGTGATTTGGAATGTCTATTATTGCGTCTGATGAATGTACAATATATATATATGATAGCTATTTAGACGTCACTTATGTTTACACCCGTGCTAGCCCAGCCCCCGCTCTGTCATTAGTTAAGTAACCTAACGGGTGAATGACGGGGCCCAGTGGTAAATGCGGATGGTATAAGAGGACGTTGTATTTTCGTTGTTTTCTGTAATGATAGGTTAATGATGGGACGCATTATATTAATGCAAAGAAAATAAATCAAAGTTGAATCATTGGAACAGTTTAAAAGAAACCACTCGGTTAATTTTAAAACAGAAAATATTTTTAATTGTGGAGCTTTAACCACTCCTTTTAAAAGCTATCAGGTTCCTTCGGTTATATCAAGTTCACTACGTTCACGGTTTAGCCAAAACCATTCGTAGCCCACCGTCATTTCATTTGGGTATTCAGTAGTATTCAAGTTATGTATTTTGACCAAAGCCAAGGCATAGTGTTTGGTAGCTGCTGGGTATTCATTTGTTGCATAGATAGATGAGTTAGTTTGGGACAGTCGTATTATCATTTGACCAAAGTCAGGGGTATGTATGGATGGGTTCAAATTAACAAGAAAATGATGGGTAGAACTTGACATGTGGCTTATGACATTTTGACTAAAACCTAGGTCATAAGAGCATGGGGCGAAAATTTATATCGGGAATTTCTAAAGAAACTGAAATTTGCAAAGAGATGCATACCATTTGGAGTTTGATGAATGTTGGTAGGATTCCTTCAGCATTATCACACGATGATATTTGGATCCTGATCCTACTGTGAGTATCCGCTACTCATCAGGAGATTCGTCACTTAAACGATCAATACTATAAACCAAGTAGGTGTCAAGAAAGGTGTCAGCGGGGCTACGCCCCCAGAGAAAAGAGGTTATTTAATTAAGGAACTTCGCGAAAGTGTTGGAAAACCTCTCTCGAAATACTGACACCGGCCTGGCTGAACGGTTAAGCAAGTATTGTACGGTGAGAATAGTCCTGGCTAGTTCTTCCTTTTTGGTTTGAGGAGGGATTCGAGAAACAGTGGGAGCCATCCAGTTTAGATAAACTAAAAACCACTTTAAACTTGCAAGAGCATCATGCTAAAGTGTTCCCTCTCTCTCTCATTGCAGCGACTCAAAATATGACAGGCCTTAAGTTACTATTAGAGAAAAATATACTGACAGGGCCAAACTATAAAGATTGGCTGTGGAATGTCAAAATGACTTTGACTTATGACAAATTAGGGTATGTCCTTACCACTAAGGCACCTGCTGTCCTTGGTCCAAAATCCAGTATTGCGGATAAGAAAATCCACAAGACCTGGGAGTTAGATTGCGCGAAGGCCAAGTGCATCGTGCTTGCCTCTATGAATAATGAATATCAGAGGAGGCACGTGGATATGGATCTTGAATCCATATTTCTCCATACAAAGGATCTGTATGGGGAGAAATCTCGTATAGCAAGATACGAGACCTCGAAGAACTTGTTTCAGTCGAGGTTGGCCGTCGGATCGTCTGTAGGAGAACATGTCCTAAAGATGATTGGCTATATAGAAGAGCTCGCAGACCTCGGGATGACTTTGGAGAACGAGCTCTATACAGACTTGATTCTCCAGTCCCTTCCTTCCACCTACGCCCAGTTTATTCTGAATTTCAACATTCAAAGAAAAGAAGTTGAACTTCCAGAACTCCTTAACATGTTGAGGAGTGCAGAGGGCACCTTGCAGAAGGCAAGGGAAACACCCGCTATATTTGTTCGCGGTGCTTCTTTTTCCGGGTCCAAGGCTAGGGCCAAAGGAATGAAGAATAAGGCCGCTACCAAACCTAGAGGAGGTGTTAGTAAGGTGGGAGTCAAGGGAAAGAAAAATATTGCAGTGCCAGTAGTGGAAAAGGACGAGTGCTTCCACTGTCGTAGGAAAGGGCACTGGAAAAAGGACTGCAAAGCTTGGAATGCCAAGAACCAGGAACCGAAGCAAGCTGTGGTTTTGACTTCAAGTGTGTTTGTAATTGAAAAATGTCTGTCAATCAACTCTACTTCTTGGGTATTGGATACCGGATCAGGATCTCATATATGCAATTCATTGCAGGCACTGAGAAACCGTATAGTGCTGAAGGTTGGTGATATGACCCTCCAGGTTGCTAACGGAGCTAGCGTGGGTGCTGTGTCCGTAGGGGATTATCACCTTGGATTGATGAGTGGACATATTTTGGTTTTGCATAACTGTTTTTGTGTACCCAGTTTAACGTGTAATATCATATCGGTTTCGTTGTTATCAAAAGAAGGTTATGATTTCACGTTTGTAAGCGATGTTGTTAACATCCACCTTAATCATGGTTTGATTGGGTCCGGTACACTAGATAACGGTATATATGTCTTAAACCAATTACATATTTTCAATGTCCAGAACACACTAAAAAGAAAGTCTCCAGATTTAAATAAGGCTTTCTTATGGCATTGTAGACTAGGTCACATCAATGAGACAAGATTAACTAAGTTACATAGAGAAAGATATTTGGATCCGTTCGAATATCAATCTTATGCCACTTGTCAATCATGTCTCAAAGGAAAGATGACAAAGACTCCATTCACTAGACATGGAGTAAGAGCGAGCGAGCTCTTAGGACTCATACACAGTGATGTATGTGGTCCAATGTCTACACATGCAAGAGGTGTTTTTTCCTATTTCATTACTTTTACGGATGATTACTCTAGGTACGGATTCATTTTCTTGATGAAACATAAATCCGAGGCTTTTGAGAAATTCCAAGAATATAAGAATGAAGTAGAGAACCAAACCGGCAAAAGTATCAAGACAATGAGATCTGATCGAGATGGTGAATACTTAAGTGCCGAGTTCCAAGGTTACCTAAAAGAGAAAGGAATTCTCTCTCAGCTTACTCCTCCATACACTCCACAACATAACGGTGTATCGGAGAGACGGAATCGAACCCTATTGGATATGGTACATTCCATGATGGGTAATGCTGAGTTACCGCGATCTTTCTGGGGTTATGCGCTAGAATCAGCGGCATATCTTTTGAACAGGGCTCCTACCAAGACTATGCCTACCACGCCATATCAGATGTGGAGTGGGAAGAAACCCTATCTTCAGCATATGAAGATATGGGGATGTCCAGCTTTTGTTAAAAAGCAGCATGCTGACAAACTCGAGGCACGATCAGTGCAGTGTAAGTTTGTGGGATATCCAAAGAACTCCAAGGGGTGTTTCTTCTATTATGCAGAGGAACAAAAGGTTTTTGTTTCTCGTCATGCCCATTTTCTAGAACATCAGTTTTTAGAAAAGGAAACAAGTGGGAGCGCAATAGAACTGAAAGAAATTCCAGAACCACAAACTACTACTGAATGTTTGGTAGAACCAGTAGTTCAAGAAGAACAGGACATTCCCGCACCCCTCCGCAGGAGTAGTAGGCCGTCTCATCCTCCTGAGAGATACTACGGTTTTCTCATAGATGGGGATAGAGAGGATTGCTTCATTGATGATGATGAACCTATTAGCTTCCAGCAGGCCATCCAGAGCGGCGACTCGGTACGATGGCTAGATGCAATGCGGACTAAGATGGAGTCCATGTACACCAACAAAGTATGGACTTTGGACTTTGCTCCAGATGGGGTAAAACCCATAGGATGCAAATGGATCTTCAAGAAAAAGATTGGTGTAGATGGACAGGTGAAAACCTATAAGGCTAGACTTGCTGCAAAGGGTTTTCGTCAAAAACCTGGTTTGGACTATGACGAAACTTTTTCTCCAGTGGCTATGCTCAAATCCATTCGGGTCCTTCTTGCTATTGCCGCCTTCCATGATTATGAGATCTGGCAGATGGACGTAAAGACGGCTTTTCTAAATGGTAATTTGGAAGAGTGCGTCTATATGGATCAGCCAGAAAGCTTCAATCAAAGTGGGAGCAGCGGGAAAGTGTGCAAGTTGCTTAAGTCCATTTATGGACTAAAGCAGGCATCGCGGAGTTGGAACATCTTTTTTGATGAAATGGTCAAAGAATATGACTTTATCAAAAATCCAGATGAACCATGTATATATAGTAAAATTGTAGCACGAACTGTCGTATTCCTCGTCTTCTACATGGATGACATTCTACTGATAGGAAATGACATTCCTATGCTACAATCTGTCAAAGGATTCTTGTCACACAGGTTCTCCATGAAAGACCTGGGTGATGCCTCTTACATTCTGGGGATCCGGATCTATCGTGATAGATCCAAGAGGATGTTAGGACTTTCGCAGTCCAGGTATATTAGCACTATACTGAAAAGATTCAGTATGGAAGATTCTAAGCGCGGTAATTTACTGGCTTGTCATGGAATCACCTAATCCAAAGTGATGTCTCCCAAGACTGATTTGGAAAGGGATCGCATGTCAATTATACCCTACGCTTCTGAGGTAGGCTCTATAATGTATGCGATGTTGTGCATCAGACCAGATGTAGCTTACGCACTAAGCATGGTAAGCAGGTATCCGTCAGACCTAGGGGAGAAGCACTGGATAGCAGTAAAGAACATCTCAAGTACCTGAGAAGGACTAAGGAGATGTTCTTGCTTTACGGCGGAAAAGACCACAAGATTGAGGCCTTTGCTGATTCCAGCTTCCAGAGTGATAAGGATGACTCCATGTCCATGTCAGGTTATGTCTTTACCCTCAATGGAGGGGCGGTGTGCTGGAAGAGTTCCAAGCAGGACACCGTTGCTGGCTCGACGATGGAAGCGGAGTATATTGCTGCTTGCGATGCCGCAAAAGAAGCGGTCTGGATGAAGAATTTCCTCACAGAACTTCAGGTGGTTCCTACCATTGTTGATCCAATACCGCTGTATTGCGACAACAACGGAGCTATAGCTTTAGCAAAGGAACCCAGGTCCCCATCAGAAGTCCGGACACATCTTAAGGCGGTATCACCTGATCAGGGAGATCATAGATCGCCGGGAGATCAAGGTCCAGAGAGTTGCTACAGAGGAGAACACTGCCGATCCATTCACAAAGGCCTTACCTCATATTCAGTTCGAGAGGCTACTCGAGATGATCGGTCTTCGATACGCCAGTACATGGCCCTAGTGAAAGTGGAAGATTGTTAGTGTATATGCCCTAGGGTCCATTATTGTATCATACTAGTTTGTATATTACTTAATGGAAGCTTGGGATATTCACAGTTATATTAACAGTCTTGCTAAACATGGTAGTATGCTACTTGGTTTATATCTATCTTAATATGTGTGTACGTATTGATAGAGCCCTTAGGATCTTACTTGACTACCAGCGTTGTGATGGCAGTCACACTAGTGGGGGCTGGGTAGTCTACAAGCACATCCTTTTTCAGGTCCCTAGTCGTAGGATTATCGAGACAGGGCATCGATACTCCGGAGTAGACTAGTGTGTACGCTTCTCATCCCAGTTAGGGAGATGGTCTATCCCACAGCCATCAGTACGTCGTACTTGAGATAGTATACAGGTGCTCGTTGGGTTACGGGTACACCGGACAGGACTCGCAGTGAACTGTTGGTTGGTATTATACCCGTCGTCAGTTAACAGTTCCCAGGTGACATGAGTACAGCATAGTCCGCAGACTTGACAATGCTGCTTCGCCTCGAGTGTGTTCCCACTGTTCTTAGATTTCTACCCTACCACGGCTCAAAGGAGTCGTCCAAACAGGTAGCAGTTGGGTGCAGTCCCGAAGCACTTGGAGGCAGTGGCGGTTAGACAGGATTCGTCTCTCCCGGTATTGGGAGTTGATATCGCGCTGTGTCTGGAGAGCCATTACGCAAAGTCCCTGGCCAGGGCAAGCGAGATTTACTGGTAGGTTTTCCAGTAGTTTCTCAAGGTGTAATGGGCTTCGCTCTGACACGACTTATACCGCTTTTAGGGGACTGACGCTTGCCGCCCCCTAGGCCCGATATGCGATAGTCCTAGATAAACCGACCGGACTGTACGGAGATTGTCACATCAGGCTCAGTAGGAGTTCGGATGGGTTTCCTTATCGGCCTTCTTATCGACATCTACCTGGGGACCGTTACGTACAGCTAGTGCCGCTTGCGGTCTGTGGTTAAACCCACTGCCAGCGTAGTAGTCGAGTCTTTAGAGTCCCACACAGAGAGTTTCCCTGCTTCGGGTGAAACGATATAGAGGTTGTATGGTTTTACGACAGGGTTCGGACGCATACGTGTTTTTACGCACGTACGATGTTCGAACAGTTTTTACTAGCGGGCTTAGGTTTAATCCAGATTCTAGTATCGGATTATTGGATTTATACAGTCTATAGTATTTCCGTATTTTCACGGATAGGAGGGGCGTTCTCGTAAATTGTCGAGAAGCTTATAGAAGTTTGATGACATGGAGGCTAAGGTGGCATTTGCATTAATTGGTTTAATGAGTCATGGTGTGATTCATCCATGGAGTTAATGATGCATTTATTATTTAAATGACCCATGAGATGAATCACTATGTGAGTTAATGAAGCATGATGATATATTATTATTTGTTATTCATTTAATAATATGATATGCTTTATATATTCACAATGATTTCATTATTCCAAAAGGATTTTCACTCTCACCTTCTCTCTCCTCAAGCTCTCTCTCTTCAAACCCTAATCCTAACCTTTCATGTGTTGAGATCAAGGGTTAGCAAGACTTATTAATCCCTAATCCTACTCTATATCCCCTAGGTTGCTTTGATTAGCACTTTTAGTATAGTTACCTCAAGTTAGAGGTCAAGCTTGGAGTAGCAGCTCTCGGGTGGATCTTCTATCACAAAGAGGAGGCCGACGAGGAGGTGGTCATCGAGAACAAGAAGGACTTGGTTCTTTATGTATAATCTTCTTTCATAGTAGCTAATCCCTCCTATGATGTTGTTAGTTAGGGTTTAGGAAAGATCCGTAAGTTAGTCGATGTTTGTTTTAAACAAAATGATTGTTTTACCTATTCCGCCTCCCCGCAACTCGTGGGGTGTCTAACGTTGACTTACATCAACAACCATGACACACATGTATGCATGTATTTATGCATTCACATCAACATGTGTATGTGCATACATGCACACACATCCAAATAGAAAAGGTTTATATAAATGAGATAAAAGTCAATATTAAATCAACACTTCATTTAATAAACCGATCATATCTCATATGACCCGACCAATAGAAAACACCCGATTAAAACATGATATCATATACACGCATTTAATCGAGCTTCCGCGCATATCTCATATGCACACTACCTCGTTTCGCCTGAGCTAGGAAACTCTTGTGTGGGACTCTAAAACTCGTCAATACGCCGGCAGTAGGTGATGATCATATCAAACACCCACAAGCCGCAAGCGGTCAACTAAACATAATGGCCACTCGGGTATTGAGCGATCAGAAGAAAAACAAGCGAACCTGTCAAAACTCCCGTCGAGCCAACTGGCAACACTTACCGTACAGTCCGGTCTCTTCGTCAGATATGCTGCATATCGAGTCTAGGGATGGTATCGTTGACCCCAATAACTCAATAAGTCATGTCGGTGTATGGCTTATAACAGATCGAGAAAATACTAATAACACTTATCAGTAAATCTCAGCAGCCCTGGCTAGGGACTTCCTGTTATAGCCAATCGAGCATGGCGCAACATCAACTCCTAATACCGGGAGAGACGAAACCCCTCCTATCGCTCATTTCCTCTATGTGCCTCGGGACTGTACCCAAAATCCACCTGTTCGCATGACTCAGTAGAGCCGTGGTAGGGTGGAGATCAAAGTACAGTAGGAGGACATACAAGACTCTATGACGATCTCAGGTCTACAGACTAACCTGTACAAGTGTCACCTGAGAACTGCTATCCGACGATAGATATAATACCATATAGGAGTTCTTGGTGAGTCCGTTCAGTGTACCCAGTTTCCACTGAGCACCCATATACAATCTTTGGTGTCACCACACCAAATGGATATGGGATCATCCATCGCCTATCATATAGGACAAGAATGGTTTACGCTAGTCTATTCTGGAATATCGATGCCCCGTCTTGATACACCCACGACTAGGAACATTTCAAGGATATGCTTATAAACTACACATGTCTCACTAGTATGATCCATATCATAATCCCAGTAGTCAAGCAAATATCCTAAGGGCTTTATCAACATGTACCAAATGAGTAAGAAGTATGATTTAATGAACATGTCATGATAAAGTACAACCAGATAGCATACTATCATGTCGAGCAAGATGTCCCCAGAATATATATATATATATATATATACACACACACACACATACCGATACATCCACTATCATATAATGGCCTCTAAGGCATACATATATCCAACGATCTCCCCTTGCACTAAGGCCAATTATTGGCATATCTCATACCCAACATCTCAAAAAGTCGCTCATGCTGCGGCTGAGGGAGGGCCTTGGTGAGTGGATCCGCGGTGTTATCCTTTGTATCTACTCTCCTAATCTCGATCTCGTGGCGATCAACTATCTCCCGGATCAAATGATATCGCCTCAGGATGTGTCTGGACTTCTGATGGGACCTAGGCTCTTTGGCCAACGCCATAGCCCCATTATTTTCATAATACAATGGAATTGGATCAATAATGGTAGGAACTACTCCTAGCTCCGAGATGAACTTCCTCATCCAGACGGCTTCCTTGGCAGTATCATTTGTAGCAATGTACTCAGCTTCCATCGTAGAGTCTGCAACGGTATCCTGTTTGGAACTCTTCCAACTCACCGTCCCTCCGTTAAGGGTAAATGCAAACCCTGAGATAGACTTGCTGTCATCCTTATCACTCTAGAAGCTCGAATCAATAAAGGCCTCCATTTGGAGATCCCCGTTACCATACACCAAGAACAATTCTTTAGTCCTTCGCAAGTACTTAAATTTTTTCTTCACAGCAGTTCAGTAATTCTCCCCTGGGTTTGACTGATACCTGCTTACTGCACCCAGTGCATAAGCTACATCAGGGCGTGTACACAACATCGCATACATTATTGATCCTACCGCTGAAGCGTAAGGAATAATGCTCATGCGAGCTCTCACTTCATCAGACTTTGGGAAAAAGTCTTTGAAGAGAGTGACTACATGGAAAGCGGGTAAGGCACCCTGTTTGGAGTCTTCCATACTAAACCTCTTTAGGATGGTGTTGATGTACATGGTTTGGGACAATCCTAATAACCCTTTGGATCTATCCCTATAGATCCGTATGCCCAATATGTACATGGCATCACCCAGGTCCTTCATGGAGAACCTTTGTGATAAGAATGATTTGACCGACTGTAGCAAAGGAATGCCATTTCCTATCAAAAGAATGTCATCCACGTACAATACGAGGAATGTGATAATTCTCCCTACAGTTTTCTTATAAACACAAGGTTCATCTGGATTTTTGACGAAATCAAGCTCTTTGATAACATCATCAAAACAAATATTCCAACTCTGTGATGCCTGCTTTAATCTATAAATGGATTTAAGCAACTTACATGCTTTCCCGCTGCTCCCACAGTCAATGAAGTCCTCTGGCTGATCCATATAAACGCATTCTTCTAAATCACCATTTAGAAATGCAGTTTTAACGTCCATCTGCCAGATTTCATTGTCGTAGTGAGCAGCAATAGCAAGTAGGATCCGAATGGATTTAAGTATGGCTACCGGAGAGAAAGTCTTATTATAATCAAGTCCTGGTCTTTGACGAAAACCTTTCGCTACCAACCTTGCCTTATAGGTCTCCACCTGCCCATCTACACCGATCTTTCTTTTAAAGATCCATTTACACCCTACAGGTTTTACCCCAGAGGGTACATCCTCCAAAGTCCATATTTTGTTGGTGTACATAGACTCCATTTCGGATCTCATGGCATCCAGCCACTTCACAGAGTAACCACTCGTGATAGCTTGCTGAAAACTGGCAGGGTCATCATCATTCAAGATGCAATCTTTTCTATCACCATCAATGAGAAAACCGTAGTATCTCTCCAAAGGTCGAGAAGTCCTACCAGATCTACGGAGTGGCTGAGGTTCATATGATTCTGTTGCAACATCAGGTTCTACCAAGTCGTCATTTGTAACTTGTGTCTCTAGAACCTCTTCTAGATCTACCACATTGCCATCAGCATCATTTGGAAAAATCTCATTTTCTAAAAATGTGGCATACTGAGAACAAACACCTTTTGTTCCCCCTTATGGTAGAAAAGATACCCAAACGAATGTTTCGGATATCCCACAAATATACATTTGACCGATCGTTTCTCGAGTTTGTCTGGATTCTGCTTTTTGACAAAAGCCGGACAATCCCAAATTTTAACTCGTTTAAGAGATGGTCTCTTCCCA